>JAUPFV010000003.1:35593522-36193522 GCA_036936605.1 Limnanthes douglasii subsp. nivea
GTCTTAAAAAGTGCGATTAAAGAATGTAACACTTCGAATAACAACTATTGTATTTAAAGAATGTAAACATCTCAAATATATATAGTGTGTTTAGAGAATGTAGCACCTCAAATACATCCAGAGCGTTTAGAGAATGTAACACCTCGAATATGGTTGTCTCTTTGAAAAGTATTAATAACGAAGGTTTAACACTTCGGAATAATTACTTTTGGTTAACAGCTTCAAAGATGATCAGTCTTTAACTAGTTACCAAAATTATTGAAATACTTATGTTTCAAACAACCGTTGGCCAAAAAAGACTTTTATAAATATCTTTGAATACTTAAATAACACCTCATTAAAACCTCAATGGGCCAAAAAAGTAGGATAGAGTGTGTCAATTATCAAAAAATATTCAAATTAAAACATTATTCCCATTACAACTTCAAGTGTTCTATATTCCAAGGACATTGACGCATCCTACCTTGCTCATCACAAATGAGATATGTACCCGGCTTCAACCTCTTCATAACCATATAAAGACCCTCGCAATTTAGGGCAATATTTTTGAGGCGTTTGTCATTTGTATGAAGGAATAAGTTTCTCAATATTTTATCTCTTACTTTGAAACCCCTTCTTCTCACCTTCAAATTATATCGTCTTCTCATCAGCGTTTGATAATAAGTTATATTCAAATGAGCTCTAAATCTTTTATTTTTTTATCAAATCTAGCTCTGTTCTCTTTGCTCTTCATTCACCTCTTTGGAATATTGAGGTACCCTATAAGAAGGTATAGTAGATTATGCACGACTAATAGCATCCATACCATAAATGAATGCAAACGGGGTTTCTTGAGTAGCCTCTCTAGGAGTTGTACGATAATCCCATAACACCTCTTGTAAATAGTTAGGCCATTTTCCTGCAGCACCTGTCAAATTCTTCTTTAACCTTCTAAATTAGATCTATTGGTCACTTCTAGTTGACCATTTTCTTGTGGATGAAATAGCATAAAAAAATACCGTGTTATTCCCCTCAAAACACAAAATAAGTCATTTTCCTATTGTTAAATTGAGGCTCAATATGTGTGGTGCTTTTTTGAAGAACCCCAAAATGGTAACAAATATTGTTCACAATGAACTTAATAACATCACTTGCCTTTGTTCCAGACAATGGTTCAGCCTCTGCCCATTTTGAAAAATAATCCACTGCTACAATGATCATCTGACGCCCTCCAGAAGACATAGGAAATGGTCCTACAAGGTCTATTCCACATTTGTAAAAAAGAATAGCTTCGGAAATAGACATAAGTATGAGTACTGGTTTGTGAATAGAATGGGCAAAACACTGACAAGTATCACAATCTCAAACTAGAACTTTAGCATCATTCATAATTAAAGGCCAATGATACCCTGCCAACGAAACCCGACGCGTTAAAGACTTGAAACCACAATGTGTTGAACTCTCACCATCATACATCTCAGACAAAATCTCATGATACTCTTGTTTTCCCAAACAACGTAGTGATGGTCTGCCACCATATGTTCAAACTATCCACACTGGAGTTTCTGGTGAGATCTCTTTATTTGTCTCCTCATCAGACCGACTTAAATGAAATTCAACAAGAAAATCACCCAAAAATTGAGCCTTGATGGTCATTTGAGGAGCAAGAATGATATCAAAATATCTTAACTCTACTAACCATTTGGTCATCCTTCCTGTAATGTCAGGGCGTTGTAACACATTCTTTAGTGGAAAATAAGTTCGAACAATTTAGCCACCTTTAAATATATAGCTAATTTTTAAACTTTCAAATACCTTTTCGTTGTTGCTAACAAACTCTTACTAACTACACTAGCTTCCAAATTCCCTCATCTTCACTTACCAAAACAGCACTCACAGCAAAGTCAGAAATTGCTATGTAGAAAAACAATCGCTCGCCAGTTCGAAGCTTGGACAATATCTCTGGTGACAACAAAACTTCCTTAATATTTAAAAATGGTTCTTCGAGATTCGATGTCCATTCAAACTCTTTTGGTCTTTGTAACCCTTGGAAAAATGGAAAACACTTGTCAGAATACCTCGAAATAATTTGATTAAGGGCGACTAACCTTCTTTTTAAGATTTGCACCAACTTAATAGTTTGAGTTGATGTCATTGAGACTAAAACCTTCAACTACTCTGGATCAGCCTCTATCCTCTTTTCACTAATAATATATCCCAAAAATTTCCCTTATCGAACTAAAAAATTACATTTTTCAAGATTTAGGTTTAATGGATGAGCCCTAAAATTTAAAAAAGTTTCCTCTAAATCCTTCTATTGGCTATTATCAGCTGAAATTTTGACCAATATATCATCAATGTACACCTTCATATTTATTTCAATCTGAGAAAAAAAAGCTTTATTCATTAACCTTTGATATGTTTCTCCAGCATTCTCCAACCCAAAATGCATAACCTTATACCAATATAAGCCTCGCTCAGTGATAAATTTAGTGTTTTCTTGATCTTTTGGATGCATTTGAATCTGGTTATACCCTTCAAAAGCATCCATAAAAGACAAAGTTTTGTTTCCTAAAGTAGAATCAACCAATTAATCTATTCGAGGCACAAGAAATGTTTCTTTAGGGTAGGCTCGATTCAAATCTGTGAAGTCAACACACATCCTTTATTTTCCATTCTTCTTTTTAACCAACATTGGGTTTGCTATCCATAAAGGATATTGTGCCTCCCTAATATGTACAACCCTAGACAAACGATCCACTTCTACAACAATAGCCTGTAATTTTGAACAAAAAAAACATTTATTTTTTTATTAACTGGCTTGATCCTCGAATTTATAGTCAAGCTATAACATATTACATCGGATAAAACCCCCACTATATCTTATGTTTTCCAAGAGAAAACATCCAAAATAGCGAACAAAAATTATAATAATTGTTGAGAAAACGTTTGTGATAATAATGTCCATATTTGAAGAATCTTTTCATTGAGAAAAGAGTATTCTTTTATGTCTTCACCTACTGTTACAGAGCCTGGGAATTCCTTCGGATCATCAATTCCTTCTTCTTCTTCTTCCAAGGTCAACCCCCTAAACTGTTATTTAGCCATTCGATCTTCACTGTTATGACCTCGGATACAAAGAGTTGTTGCATAGCATTGTCTTGCTACTTTTTGATCACTTTGGACCACCCCAATACGGCCTCTGATAACATACTTCAAACACTGATGGATAGTGAATACAACTTTATACATCCTCGAAAGCCAAAATCTCCCAAGAATAGCATTATAACTGGTCACGCAATCCATCACCATGAATAAAACTTGAACTTTATTTTTAAAAGGTCATTTTCCCAAACACAGTTCAACTTCGAATTCTATAATGACCTGAGTTGTCACACATGTAAATCCAACTATAGTACGGTCTGACTGAAAATTTCGAGGTGGATTACGCATCTTCTCATACGTTGACTTGAACAGAACATTCGCAGAGCTTTTTGTATCTAGCAAAACACGTCGCATTTCAATCCCAGCTATTTCTTCTCCAATAACCAATGCATCTTCATGAGGACCAGCAATACCTCGCAAATTATATTCATTGAAAATAATAAAATTAACATTTTTCTTACTGTACAAAGTAGCAAAAATCCATCCTTTTATTTGAGTAGCTAAACTTACCACATGCCAAGGACTCAAAATATTCACATAAGCTTCAAACTCGTCCTTGTTCTACTGGTTCATCCACAACCATCAAAATCAACCGATATGGATATGTATCAAAATATTACAAACCATCGGGTTTTCTTTCTTTATATTCATATTTGCTGATATAAAGTTGATGCACTTGGAGTCTTTGACCTAATTCTCTGTCGTTTAACACAAATAACTATTTTCTATTTTCAATTAAAATATATACCTTATTTTCCAAGCTATACAATATGTAGTATCATGTCCTATGTCTTTATGATACTTACAGAACCCATTGTTGTGCTCTTCTTTTGGTCTATTTATTAGAGCTGGCTTTTTAAAGCTCACATATCATTTTTTCTTTTCATAAATCATAACAACATTCTAGTTAAATCATCATAATACTCTAGCCTTATCCACTAATTTGGCCTCGTTCTTTGATATTGATACCTTGTAGTTTGAATTGGTTACCGTCCAGTTTGAGGAGGAAAAATATTATTATTCCTTGGACGAGATGGTTGGGTCAATTTCAAAGAGTGTCCTAGAATATTTGACATTTGTCCTAAATTCTTTTGACTAGGTCCAACTATTCCTCGAACTCTAGTTGATTCCTCCACTTTAATTTGATCCTCTTGAGCCATCAGCTCTCCAAAAATCAAAGCTCTCCTCTTTGTTGTTTCATTTGGTAAATCACATGGTCTATTTATATGAGCTGACTTTTTAAATCTCACATATCATTTTTCCTTTTCATAAATAACAACAACATTCTTAGTTAAATCAGCATAATACTCTAGCTTTATCCACTAATTTGGCCTCGGTCTTTGATATTGATACCTTGTAGTTTAAATTGGTAACCATCCAGTTTGAGGAGGAAAAATATTTGTATTCCTTAGACGAGATGGTTGGGTCAAATTCGAAGAGTGTCCTTGATTATTTGACACTTGTCCTGAATTCTTTTGACTAGGTCCAACCATTCCTCGAACTATAGTTGATTCCTGTATTTTAATTTGTTCATCGACTTGAGCCATTAGTTCTCCAAAAATCAAAGCTCTCCTATTTGTTGTTTCATTTGGTAAATCACTTGTAATAAACCTTATCAAAATGCAAATATAACTACAAACTCTTCATAATTATCTAATCTTGTTTTTCCTGACACAAAACGCTTCGTATAGTCTTTCAGCTTCTCTCCCACAACCGGCTTACACTGTATGATAGTGTCACCACTGGTCGCATTTCTTTACTTCCCACAAATCCTCGTTTAAAGGCTGTATAGAATTATATACAATTGGAAATAGATCCCCTCGGAACCATATGCTATCATTTTAAAGTTGTGTCTTTAAATATCTGAGAAAAGGCTCGGCATACCAACCTATCATCATATAGTTCTTGAACTGTTCGATATGATCATTGAGATCTTGAATCCTATCAAATTTCTCAGCCTTAGAAATATCAAACCGCTTTAGAAGAATAATAGACCTCATCTGAGTTGTTGAAGGATAATTCCTCTAGTCAACTCCTTGAACGTACTAGTTATCTCCGCATGTTCCCATGGCAGCATACAAATTACGATAATCTAAACCTCTGTATTGATTTGATGTATTTCTTTCACATCATTCTGTTTTCCTCAAACAATGTGCTATATTATCTCTTTTTTTATCTATAGTTCTTATAAGATTTTCGAGGCCGTCTTTTTCCTTCTTTCGAAGATCCCTTATATCTGTTTTGTTCAGACGCCGAACTTTCAAAATCACCATCACTGGACGCAACATACCTTTTCTTGTCTTTCTTCACTTTTCATGAAGTGTGATGCTCTTTATCAGATTCTGATAAGGGCGGAATTCGCCGATCCCAATTAGAGGGGTAAAAACATAATGAATAAATATTATATGTAATTAAAGAGCATGCAGAGTCAATCGGGGACTAATGTGTAAAGATAAAAATAGTAGAGGGGCCTCATTAATATGTGATGAACGACCCACTAAGAGCTTAAATGGGTCCCCCTTGTTTTAGTATAAAAGGGTGACCCACTTGCCTAAAAAGGGCATTGAATAATATTTTCTCTGAATCTTCATTTATCTCTCTACATTTTCTCTCTCTAGTCACGTCTAGCACAAAGGTCCCAAGAATATTCCCCAAACAATTATCAACTCATCATTGGCGCCGTCTGTGGGAACAGTGATACCAAAAAGGAATCTTTTGCCCTTTGAAAATCACGTTTTTCGGGATGAACAGCGATGCGGCGATAGAGAGGGACGGGAGAGAAGTCGTCCAAGCCGCCTCAGGTTCGGGAGGTACGGCAGTCCCCGCCCGAGAATGGCACGACGGTCGGGACAAACGGTCAACTCTGATAATGACCCGAAGGGAAGGGCAAAGAGCCCCTCCTGGAGGATCGGGGGGCAGCTGGCCATAGCAACGATCCTCGAATAGAAGCCCGACCTGTTAGATACTACAGGGATCCTCTCCCCGATGACGAAGAAGATGCTAGGACTCGTCAGAATCTCGGGAACCGTCGGGCCATGACGTCGGACTACTCCTCAGACGATTCGTCGGACAAAGAATACCTGCGGCGGGAAAGGGTTCAGCGAGCGCAGAAGAATCGATCCCGACGCCTTCGAGGGCCCAGGGCCGACCCACTGCCGTATAGGAAGAGTGGCGCCGATAAGCCAACCCCGGTATCTATCGAGAAAGAGGAAATGCATACCGCCAGCCGCGGAGAACGGGAAGTGTTTCCACCTATTCCGTGGCAACCATCGAATAGCCAGAACCATGGTTACAGGACCAGTAGCCAATTCATCAGCCCAGGGGTCGAGGGACTTTACGGAGTTAGGACCGAGGGTCTTGGGGGAGGAGCCTGTGAGCTCGGAGTCAACTGGAGGGCTTCTCCATTATCCGACGAAATATTAGCGGGACAGCTCCCGAGGAGGTTTGACATTTCTAAGTTAGAAAAATACGACGGAAAAAAGGACCCGGACAACCATTTGGAGGCTTTCAAAAATTTCATGTTAAGCTTCGACAATGATGACAAGCTCCTGTGCCGAGCATTTTCTATGACTTTCAAAGACAGAGCCTCAAAGTGGTACAACCGCTTGCCGCAGGGGTGCATTCGGAACTTCGGGACTTTCTGGACAATGTTCAGGCAACACTTCGTCGGAAGTAAGAGTTTCCGCGCCAACGGAGATACCATCATGAATTGTCGGCAGAAGCTGGGGGAGACCCTCAGAGACTATACTAGGCGGTTCATCGATGCAAAAACCGACCTGGACCATTGTGAAGAGAATGTGGCTCTAACGGCGTTTCGTTTGGGCTTGCTCCCAGGACCGATGAAGCAAGCAGTGACCAAGAAACAAGCGTTCACTTTTTCCGCATTATTGGCACAGATTGAAAAGCAAATATTGATTGAAGAAACAGAAGCGTTAGAGCTGGCAGCACAGATTCAGCAGAGCGCCCAAGCGTCGGTTGTAATAAAGCAGGTTTCACGATCAGATTATGCCAGGACGGTCCAACCGGTTAGCACGATACACCCGACCACACCAGTGTTAACAAAACCTCCGACCCCGACCAGTTAGAAACCGAGGCAAGCAGGACCCGCGATCTCTCGACCCATGTCCAACAAGTGGACGCGACCTGCCTATTTCGTAGACCTTACGGAATTCGTGTCATCGATCTACGAAAAAACCAAGAGGAGCGGAATGTACCGAAGGCCTTTCCCCATCCCGACGCCCCGGGAACAAAGAAATAACCGCTATTGCCGCTACCACGAAGACATCGGGCACGACACGAAGGATTGCATAGCCTTGAAGAAGGAGATACAAATGCTCATAGAGCACGGGAACTTGTTGGAGTATGTAAAAAAGGCACAGCAAGGCGCGGCCTCGAAGGAGGTGGTGATCGTACCAAAACCAGAAACGACCATGGCCATTTCAGAGGTGACTGACCGTTTCGACGTGACAATTGAGTACCTTGATCCCGAGGCCAACCGCAATATCATCGGGGTCATTGAGGAGGGGGCAGAGGAAGGCGTCGGTAGCGTCCGTGGTTTGAGTGAATTTTTCGAGTCGTTAACCGTATCCAGGGGAAGGCCGATGATGGGAAACGCAAACTTGCTTCCAAACCAGAAGTGCCCTTTCCCCGACCAATCCGCTCCGCAGAAAACGCAAACTTGCTTCCAAACCGGAAGCGCCCTCTCCCCGACCTCGCGCTTCGGTGACCCAAAAGTTAGTCGCGATGTCATCGGGACCATCGAGGAAGAAATTGAGGAGAATATCGGTAAAGTCCGAGGCCTCTGTAATCTTTTTGAATCTCTGACAATTTTCGGGGGGGATTCGATGGCGGGAGTCACGCATTCCTCCAGGAAAAGGCACATCGTCAACTTAACCACCCAGTTGGAAGCCAGAACTTGCTTCCAAACCAGGAGCACCCCCTCACCGATTTTACATTTCGACGACGACGACATGAGAGACATAGCCGGACCGCACGAGGACGCCGTTGTGATCGGGGCCGCAATAGCGGGAGAAGAGGTTCGGCGCATCTTGGTAGACAGCTGGAGTTCGGCCAATATCATCTTCGCATCTACCATTGCTAAGTTCAGGACGCGACCGGTGATTGCACGATCCGACCGCACTATTGTCGGGTTTACCGGGTCAGCAGCCGACGTAGTCGGGGAGTTCGAGGGCGTGGTCCAGTTGGGCCGCGGCCCATTTAAAAAGGAGGTCACGGTCTTGTTTGTAGTAGTGGACGCGCCGGCCTCGCACAACGCCATCCTTGGCCGATCTTGGATATCGCGCATGCATGCTGTGACTTCTACTATCCACCAGTGTGTGAAGTACGTGGTCGGAAACAATGTAGGAGTGGTCCGAAGCAGCCCAAAAGGCGGCGCGAGAATGTTACCGAGCTGCGTTAGCTCCGAAAAAAGACCAAGAGATGTTCCCGGCTCAAGAATAGCAATTAAGGGGGGTGCCTCCGGGATCGCAACCGGTGGATGACCCTCGGGAGGCCCCCAGCCTTTTGACGACAGACGAGGAGTGCGAACTACATTATTTTGCAGACGGGCAATATCTGCGGGTCGGGGTAAATCTTTTGCCAACCCTAAGGGAACAGCTACTGACCCTCCTCCGAGAGAACCTAGACTTGTTCGCGTGGTGCTCAGGGGATGTCACGGGGGTACCAGAATCCTTCGCAATTCAAAAGTTGACTATCAACAAAAATATCAGACCAATCGTCCAGAAGCGTCGGGATTTTTCCCCCGAAAAGGCGGAAGTAATCCTGCGGGAAGTTGAGAGAATGACCGGTGTCGGTCACATCAAGGAAGCAAAATACCCTTTATGGATCTCTAACCCCGTGCTGGTGAAAAAGAAAAGCGGGAAATGGAGGATGTGCGTAGATTTTACCGATCTCAATCGGGCATGCCCTAAGGACCCTTTCCCGATGCCAAGGATCGACCAGCTGGTAAATTCGACGTCGGGCAACAAGCTACTCTCGTTTATGGACGCTTATGCCGGTTACAACCAAATTAAGTTACATGCCGCGGATCAGGAGAATACTACGTTCATTACGGGTCGGGGATTATATTGTTACAAAGTGATGCCCTTCGGGCTAAAAAACGCTGGTGCAACCTACCAAAGGCTAGTAAACAGAACATTCGAATGCCAGATCGGGAGAAACATGGAGGTTTACATCGATGACATGTTGGTCAAAAGCGGTACTGATGAAGCCCATCTCGCCGATCTCAGGGAAACTTTCGGTAATCTACGAGGGATCAACCTTAAGCTAAACCCAGAGAAGTGTTCTTTTGGGGTCCGATCAGGGAATTTTTTGGGGTTTTTCGTCAGCGAGAAAGGAATTGAAGCAGACTCTATTCAGCTCCGAGCCCTGGCCGACATGACGCCTCCCCGGAGTGTGAAGGAAGTTCAGATTCTGACCGGGCGACTGGCCGCCCTAAATCGTTTCATTTATCGATCGTCTGATAAATGCGCTCCGTTTTTTCAGGTCCTGCGACAGGCGAAAAATTTCGTTTGGACTCCTGAGTGTACCAAGGCTTTTTTAGGGATCAAAGAGTACCTATCAACCCCGAACCGCCTCACCAAGCCGACTGCGGGGGAAACCCTCTTCCTTTACATTGCGGTCACGGATTATGCGGTCAGCGCTGCTCTAATCAGCGAATCAGGGCCGGCTCCGACAGCGGTATACTACGTGAGCAAAAGTTTGCTGGACGCCAAAACTCGGTACCTCAAACTGGAAAAAATGGCGCTGGCTCTGGTAACAGCGGCACGGAAAATGCGACCATACTTCCAAGCCCACCCTATTGTTGTCCGCACATCACTTCCGCTGAAATACATTTTTCAACGACCAGACATGTCGGGGAGATTATCCAAGTGGTCGGTAGAACTAGGTGATTTCGATATTGACTTTGAACCCCGAACAGCCATCAAAGGCCAGGTCTTGGCCGATTTTCTAGTTGAGTTTCACTCAGAACGACCCGAACAGGAAGCCCAGTCACAAGAGAAAGCAGAGGGCGAGTGGACCGTCCGCACCGATGGGGGAGCAAACGTTAGTGGTTGTGGGGCGGGAGTCCAAATCGTAACCCCCTCGGGTGTTAGCATGCTCCAGGCTATCCGTTTTGGTTTCCACACGTCGAACAACGAAGCCGAATACGAGGCCGCTTTGGCCGGGTTACGGTTAGCACAGGTATGCGGGGCAAGACAAGTGCGACTCATAAGCGACTCCCAGCTTCTAGTAAACCAAGCCTCGGGAAGCGCGGAGGCTCGGAAGGAACATCTGGTACAGTACCTTGCGGCATTAAGAATTCTGGCCGCTTCCTTTGACAAAATTACTTACGAGCATGTACCACGAAGCGAAAATACCACGGCGGATTCTTTGGCAACAATTTCCTGCTCCACTAGTTATCCGTGGGTGATAGAACAGGAAAGCCCGTCCATCGTTAAACGACATGAGTTAGCTAACCGACCTGAGATCGCATGCCAGATCTCTTCGGTTGCAACTTCAGACTGGCGCCGGGGTATTATCTCTTTCTTGGCTGAAGGTCGGCTTCCCGACGACACCGCTTCGGCACGAAAATTGCGCAACAAAGCGCGGGGTTACGTCCTTTTAGGGGATGTGTTGTACAAAAAATCGTATAGCCGGCCTCTGCTCCGATGTTTAGGTTTCGACGAATCCCAGGTAATCTTGCCGAACTGCATGATGGTGAAGGCGCGGCGCATTGCGGATACAAGGCTCTGATTAGGAGAATTTTTCTGGCGGGATTCTATTGGCCGACGATAACGGCAGACGCAAAACTCATAGTAAAAACCTGCGATACGTGTCAAAGGTTCGGTAACGCCATCAATGTACCCGCAGCTCCCCTAGAATCCATATCCGAAGGGCTGCCTTTTGACCGCTGGGGAATAGACCTCGTCGGACCATTACCAAAGGCATCGGGAGGAAGGCAGACGATTGTCGTAGCAGTAGATTACTTCTCCAAGTGGGTCGAAGCCGAGCCTCTGTCCGCCACAAAAACCAAATATATTGTCAAATTCATTTGGGCGAACATTTGTTGCCGATTCAGGGTGCCCCAGCGGCTAACTATGGACAACAGGCCACAGTTTGATAGTGCGGAGATGAAGGCGTTCTGCACCACTCATAATATTCGACAATGTTTCGCTGCCCCTTTTCATCCACAAGCCAACGGTCAGGTCGAAGTAACGAACCGAACCATTCTGGATGGCCTCAGAAAGAACCTCGAGGGAAAGGCCGGGAAGTGGCCAGACTACTTGCAAGAAGTATTGTGGGCTTACCGAACCACACCGCGCACGGCCACCCAAGAGTCGCCTTACGCCTTAGTGTATGGCATGGACGCGGTCACTCCCGCGGAATCCATTTTTCCTTCTTTCAGGGTCGGAACTTACAGGGAGGAGGCGAATGACGACAGCCGACGACTCGAGCTCGACCTCATAGAGGAGAAGCGCCACAGCGCCCATTTGAATTCTTTGCATTACCAAACTTTAATGAGAAGTAGATACGCCGCCAAAGTCCGCCGTCGGGAATTCAAGGTCGGAGATAAAGTTTTACGACGCGTGTTCCTCCACACAAAGGACAAGAGCCTCGGAAAGCTGGCCCCGAATTGGGAGGGACCATATGAAATCGTCGAGAAAATCAAGAGCGGGACGTACCGCCTGCAGAATCGGTCCGGACACCTCCTAAGGCTGCCATGGAATATTGAACACTTAAAACTGTATCTAGAATAGTTTGTAATTTACGATGTACTTCGCTGTATTTTCTACTTCATTCAGGGTTGTAAATGGTCGGGGATGCACTCTTTCCTACCTCAGTGGCGCGAGGAGGTTTTAACGAGGCATCAGTCAAAACCCGACCCACGTTTTTTATAATCAAAAAACTTTTGCCTTCTAAATATTCAATTGTTGTGGCTTCGGACAGCTGACGAGCTGGACGTTGTCCGTTTCTTTTAATGTTACAGAGCCTAAAAATAGGTTTTTTCGGTTCTACCGATCAACATTTTGGTTTTCCCGGACTTCTGGGAAAACTTTCGACAACAAATCGATCTACAGAGCCTAAATATAGGTTTTTCGGTTCTACCGATCAACATTTTGGTTTTCCCGGACTTCTGGGAAAACGTTCGACAACAAATCGATCTACAGAGCCTAAATATAGGATTTTCGGTTCTACCGATCTACATTTTGGTTTTCCCGAACTTCTGGGAAAACTTTCGATAACAAATCGATCTACAGAGCCCAAAAATAGGATTTTCGGTGCTACCGATCTACGTTTTGGTATTCCCGAACCGCTATCAAGATTAATGATGTGCAAAATAGTATATATCCAACAAATTCAATATGATCGTCACAGGGGGTCCCGTGACCCCCAAACAGCATAAGAGTTAAAGTGGTTCAATAAAAACAACAGAGGGGCCTACGGCCCCCCAAGAGTTACAAAATCTTAAAACAAAAAAAAAGGAAACACAATCACTGATCCCCATCTTCATCCGCATCCTCGTCGTCCTCTTTGTCATCAGCATCGTCGGATTCCCCACAATCGACTCCATCGGGGCGGTCCTTCTCTGGAACGTCGAGCCACAGCGACCCTAGGCGAAGGTCCGGGAAACGGTTATGAAGTGACAGCACATATGCGGCTTTAGCATCCGCAGTCTCCTTGTCCGACCACTGCCTACATCGGTTGATGTAAGCAACATTCGAGGATTTTAACTTTTGAACCTCCTGTGCCAGAGATGAGGCGCGGTCTTCCGCGGCTTTCCTTGCCGACTCCGCAACTTTCACCGCGTCCTCCGCGGCTTTCGTCGCTGTCTCCATCGCCTGCTTTGCCGCGTCCGCGGCCGTCTTCGCTTCGGTAGCAAGATTCTCAACTTCAACAACCCGGCTTTCCGCCAACGCCTGGGCCTCCTCGGCAGTTTTGACCTTCGCAGCGAGCCTGGTAATTTTTGTCTCCGCCGAGGCTAACTTTTTGCCAAGCTCCTTTGCCCGACGCTCTTTCAAGGCGGCCGGAACCAGCAAGTTGTACAGCGACAGAGCAAGTCCATCAGTTCCACGAAGAGGAAAGGGGTGCGGGCTGCCAAGCATCGTCAGCACCGGGAATTTGGGGCCACTTGACGAAGGGGCGTCCGGGTTTGCAGCTTCGGGGGGCTCGGTATCGTCTGGAATCAACACCACGTCGTCCCCTGCGGGATCTACGCCATCGTCAACTTGATCCACGAGTTTAGGCCCTGAGGCCCCTACCCCCGCGCTAACCACCACCCGCTCCTCTACCGCAGTTTGGGATTTCTTCGACTTAGACTCCCCCGCCTCTGAACGTTTCCTCTTCTTTTGCACCGCGGCCGGGTTAGGGCTCGCGTCCAGTCGTCCTGCCTCGGGCACCGCTACCCTGACCGGTTCACCTACTGCCTCGTCGTCCTCGGACTTTGGACGCTTACTGGGCGTCTTGTTGCGCTTGGGCAGAAATAGTATGTACCCGGGACGCCCGGTTCGGGCGAGCACGTCGTCCAGACTTGGAGGCTCCCGCAGCTGTTCAATGGTAAGAGCCTCGGATGAGCACCGCCAGAGGTTGCTCATGAACATGTTCTTATCCATAAAAGTGCGGTGCATGCCCCGACCCCAATTCCTTCGGGCGTAGTTTTTCAGCACCTCGAAAATGACCTCCGCGGCTTCCGAGTGGTCTTTCTTCACCCCCTGCAGCCAGTCTTTCGACACTACGCAAATGAACGGTAAATAATGGCATAATATATATATATATATATATATATATATATATATATATATATATATATATATATAGTACCATCATGAACCCAGGTCCGCAGCAGTTGCCTCGGGTTCTCCGGAGAGTATGGAAGACCATTCTCCCAACACCCGCTCAGAAATACGAACCGATGCTTCCACCCCTTGTCCCCTTCCAAGAAGTCGTTGACAATTTTCCACTTATTGCCAAGAGAAGAGTAGAAGAATGAGGATTTCGGGGACTTGAACAAACCCGACATGGCGATGTACTCCTCCATCGGCATAACCTGGTCGGAAAGGTGGGAAGCCATAATGCAGGACATCAAGGTATACCAAGCATTTGGCGTCAGCTGCGACGGGCAGATTTGGAGGGTGCGAAAATAGAGCGCGATCTCAGGGTCCAAGGGGAAACGCAAACCCCAGTTGAACAGTTCGGTGAATACCACAATCTCTCTAGGTCTGACGTGGACGGGGGTCTCCCCTGGGGTCGGGAACCGGACACTGACACACTCAGTAATCCCCCAGCGGGTCAGTAAATCTCTATGATCAGCCTCGGGGAAGTAAAGATACTTCCCCTCGAAGAGAGAGACTACGTCTCTGGTTAGAAGCCAGCTGAAGTACTTGGTCGAAATGGCAGCCTCAACCGCCTCGGGCAAGGGGTCATCCTGGTTATTAGCCGCGTGACCAGCTGCGGCAATACAAACTCCCGCGGGAGCAACGTCGACTTCCGACTCTCCAGCTTCTTGGGTCGGAACTTGACTAGAGCTGCGGGCAGTAGCGGCATCTGTTTCAGATGGTCGGACCCGGGAGGAAGAAGCTTCGGCAGCGTCGCGTGCCATGTTCCTATGAGCCTCCTCCGCTTGCTCGGGTGTTAGCCGCATTTTGGGCAAACCTAAAAAAGTGACCGCAGTGTTAATACCGGTCCGAATCCCTCTAATCGAGGGCGTAAGCTGAACCATTTCGGGACTATTACCTCCTGCTGAGCACTTGGATAGATCGTCTTCTCCCATTATCAAGAAGGTGGATTTACGGGCACGTCGGGAAGAGGGCAAGTTGACGGGCGGTAAGGTCGGATTGTTTGGCCCGACTGCGGAAAAATGGGAACTGTCACTGGAAGAAAGGATAATGGGTTCTGGGGATAGGCTAGCCTCGGGAATAGGAGAAACCGGAAGGTCGGATGCCAGGAAAGATTCCGCGGGAACCGGGGTGGCAAGAACGGGGTCGTGAGGAAGCGGAGCGGGAACAAAAGGTTTGGAGTTAGACCCCCAGATCAGACCAGCGCGTCGGTACTCCTCTGCTCGATCGCCGATACTAGACCACTCTTCAAAGCTCCACTCAGATCTCTTTTTCTTGGTCGGTTTTTTCTGTGAATTTCTGGGTTTCATGCAACGAACGTACCAGAACGAATTAGGGTCGAACGAGCTCTTTCTCTCTCTAGAAATGGTCGGACAGCGTTTTCTCTCTCTAAAATGCCTCTGAGAGACACCAAGAACCCTGGGGTATTTATAGGCTGGATTGAAGGATCGGGGGATACCAATCGACGAAAAGACAACGGGAAGATGAAGAGTCTCACTATGAGCCTAGTCTGACAGAGGGGTGACCTGTTAGCCAAAGACGCGTGTCGACCACCGACTGACACGGGCTGACGTAAGCAACTCATCACAAACTCATCGACGATATGGGCCGACACTACCGAAAGCGGAAAGAAGGATAGGCCCATCACAAGAGGCCCGGGATGAAAATCTCAGCAGAACAGGAGTAGGAGGCGCGGGAGTATCGCCAGTGAGGAGACCTCGAGCGTCGGGCATTCAGAACTTACGAAGACCGAGGCTCGATAAGGGATCGGACGAGTGGCGATGGCCTTTTTACAAGTCTCCGCTCACAAAGCTCCCGAAGACTGGGGGGCTACTGATAAGGGCGGAATTCGCCGATCCCAATTAGAGGGGTAAAAACATAATGAATAAATATTAGATGTAATTAAAGAGCATGCAGAGTCAATCGGGGACTAATGTGTAAAGATAAAAATAGTAGAGGGGCCTCATTAATATGTGATGAACGACCCACTAAGAGCTTAAATGGGTCCCCCTTGTTTTAGTATAAAAGGGTGACCCACTTGCCTAAAAAGGGCATTGAATAATATTTTCTCTGAATCTTCCTTTATCTCTCTACATTTTCTCTCTCTAGTCACGTCTAGCACAAAGGTCCCAAGAATATTCCCCAAACAATTATCCACTCATCAGATTCAAAATGTGATTTCCTCTCCTCACTTTGAAACTGGCGCGTTGTGGAAGATCGATCCGATTGACTGTCTAGATCATACTTTTCCTCAACTTGTCGCACTTCATATTTCAACCTACTTGATTGAATATTCTGCTCACTTTGAACAAATTTCTCATTTACCATCGTGATTTTATCCAATAACTGATTCATTCGTGCTTCAATGTCTGAATGCGTCTATTGAATTGGAGTTTGATCATCTTCCTTACTTTCTCTTCTTCGAAATTTAGTTCTTAAGTCTCGATTTCTTTTCACAGCAATGGATAATTTTATCTTAGTTCCATTATTGATCAAGAAAATAAATAACAGATCAAGAATTCAATTATCTCTGGTTTTGTATTAGGAAATCAAGGTACCGATCGATTGTATCTCCCACTATGTTCGCCAATTTGATATGTGAGAATTTAGTTCTTGAAAGTTAGAAAGAAAGAGTTTGTCACTAGAGAGATAAATTAAAACTAACAAAGCAGTATCAGCTTTAGAAAGTTTTATACCTTGTATTAACAGCACCGGTCTTTATTTATAGCCCATCAAACTTAGTGTAACAGAATTAGTTACAAAAATGGAATAATTACACTTTAGCCTCTCATCTTTACAAACAGTCTAGAATCTGTCATATATCTTTACAATTGATCATATAAGACTTTAATTCTTTACATTTATGCCCTCAACATTCGATATACTTATCACCTTTAATAGGGGCTGTAGACTATGAATAAAGGGATTCGACTTTTGATTCTTGAATTGACTTTTATCTTTTACTTCTCTCACTATAATTTAATCATTTTCATTCTATCTCTAGAATTATAGATATAATTCAAATATTATATTAGAAATATCTTACACTTAACAATGGTGACCATATTTGGAGCTAGCAAGGTACCTAGATTGCAAATCTAAAACCAGAAAATACAAAAGCCATAGCAAATAATAGTGATCATAATGAAACGGGAGAAAAAAGTATTGATCTTATAGTTTGTGAGGAAATTGAGGCTATTTAATTAGATTTTCACAGGGAATAAAGTCGAGGTAGTAGTCAAGTTTCAGAGCAACGTAATCAGTCTGATATTGAAAATCGAATAAATCGGTTGTTGGAAAAGATAATTGTCTCAAATGATAAATATGTTCGAAGAGAGCAGAAAATTCAGTCTTGTAAATTGAAATCTGAAGTACGTCCAGTTGAGGAAAATGATGAATTGGGAAACCAATCCGATGAGTCTTACACAACTCACCGAATTTGAAGTGATCGTAAAAATGCGCATTTTCAATCAGACAGAGAACATCGTTCTTCGCGAAAAGACAGAAGGAGAAACATTTATATATTTCATCTAGTGATAACAAATCTTCTAGCTCGAATTCCGAGAGCATTTTGTTTAAACAAGAGAGGTACCGAAATACTTCGAAGAGAGAAGGAAGTCGACATCAAAAATCATGCAAAGAAAATAAATCAAAGATTAAAAGTAGACCTCGAAATGTCAGGGAAAATTTAGCGTATGAGACAAATACATCCAACCAAGTACATGAACACAGCGTATCAAAACTTTTATGTAATAATGGGAACCAAGGAGATGATCAGTATATGCAAAGAGTAGATTGAAAGAATTCTCCTTTGTCTGCTGACATTAGGTCAATACCACTTCTGAAGGGCTTTGATATCTCTAAGGTAGATAAGTTTGATGTAACACAAGATCGTGATTACCATATTGAACAGTTCAAGAACTATATGATGAATTTCGAGGATGGTGATAGGCTGGTTTGCATAGCATTTTCTCAGACTATTAAGAGTATTGCTTTGAAGTGGTATAATCGGATTCTGAGGGGATCTATTAGCAACTTTAGAATTTTTTACATTGCTTTCTGAAGATAATTTTTAGAAAGTAAGGAAATGCGAGCCAATGGTGATAAAATTAAACAATGCAAAAAAACAGTGTGGAAATATTAAAAAACTATACTAGACGGTTTTTATTAACGAAGAAAAAATTTAAAGATTGTAAATAATCTGTTGTTATGGCAGCTTTCAGACAAGGATTGATTCCAAGATATTTGCCAAATGAGAATACTTGAAAGAATATCTTTGACATGTGGAGCTTTGATAGCTCAAGTTGAATAACAGATTAAAGTAAAAGAGTCAACTAGAGTTCGAGGAGGTTCTAGCTTCATTCCAAGAAGTTTAGGGCATGCATTTGTTAGCCAAGGTAATCAAGGCATCATATCGAATTCCCAAATACCATCTCGTCCAAGGATGAACAATAATTTACCTCCGCAAACATGAGGGCATCCTACACAAGTTAAAAGTTATCAACCTCATAGACCGAGGTCAAATCAGTGGATAAGACCATTTCGCTGAGTTAACTGAGAATGTTGCTGATAGTTTTGAGAAATTTAAAGGTCCAGTGAACTATAGAAAGTCATGTCCCATAAATAGCCTAATAGAAGAACGCAATAATTGGTTATGCAAGTATCACAATGACATTGGGCATGATAATACAGAGTGTATAGCATTAAAGAAAGAGATACATATTTTAATAAAAAAATGGCAAGTTAATAGCTTTTGTTAAAAGCCAAAGCAGTGAGCAGAAACCTCCAAGCACGTCAACACATTAGATTTTTAAAACAAATTTGAAGCAAAAGAATATATTAATGATCATGGATGCAAAGTTTAACAAGTTTGACACAACATCAGAATATCTAGATTCAAACCCATATCGTTTGGTTTTTTTATCACTCGATGAACCAATCATTCATGGACAAGTTCGAAGCTTGTGTGAATATTTTGAATCTCTATCGATTTTTGGGAGAGACAGTATGGCTGGGAAATACAAACAATTCTAGGAAAAGACATATAGTGAGTTTGGCTACTCAATTATAAAGTAGAATGTATACTCATTTATATGGAAAGATGGAAACACCTTTTTTCTTGTTCGATAAGAATGATCTAAGGGGAATATCAAAACCCCATGAATAGGCAATGGTTATAGCGGCATACATTATCGGCGTTGAAATTCAACGTATTTTGATAGATACATGAAGTTCATAAATGTATTGTCCAAGTCCACATATAATAGGATGCATAATCCACCTAAGATTCTTCGATCTGATCATACCAAAATTGGGTTTACAGGAGTGACAACTCAAGTGATTGGGGAATTTTAAATCAAAGTATATTTGGGAAAATGCCCTTTTAAAAGAAAGTCCATGTCTTGTTTATGGTGTTCGAATGTCGAACCAGCTATAATGCTATCTTTGGGATATCTTGGTTATCAAGAATGCATGATATTGTTTCAACTGTCTATCAGTGTTTGAAATATGTTATTGGGGATCGTGTCGGGGTTGTTTGAAGTGACTAACAAGTAGCGAGAAAGTGTTATGTAACAACTCTTCATGGTCGAAGACCTACTTCTAACGACCCGATGAATGAATAACAATAAAGGGGATTAACCTCAGATGAAGATAGAGTGGATGATCTGATGAAAATCCTGGGTTCTCTAGCACTATGTAAGAATGTCGAGGAATATACATTTATTAATGGGAAATCTCTACGGATATGGCCATTACTTTCACCTATATTGTGTTATAAATTAATTCAATTTTTGTTCGATAATTTGGATGTTTTTGTTTGGAAAACAGATGATATTGTAGGGGTTCCATCCGAGGTGATATGTCATAGATTAGCTTTAAACCCGAAGTTCATGCCTATTATTCAAAATAGGCGAGCTTTTTCCATGGAAAATTCAAGGCCATTGTAGCAGAGGTGGTTCGTTTATCCAGGGTTTTGGACATATTCGGGAGGTGCAATATCCACTTTGGACTTCTAACCCAATATTAGTTAAAAATAAAAACGAAAAATTGCAAATTTGTGTTGAATTTACAGATTTGAATCGTGCATGTCCCAAAGACCCATTTCATGTTCCTCGAATAGATCAACTGATTGATTACACTTTAGAAAATAAAATTATTTCTTTTATGGATGCATTTGCTAGTTATAATTAGATTTAGATAGATCCAAAGGAGCTAGAAAGTACCACGTTTATAAATTATCAGGGATTACATTGTAATAGAGTTGGGTCATTTAGTCTAAAGAATACTGGGGCGAGATATCAAAGATTGGTGAATAAAGTATTTGCTTCGTAGATTGGGAGTAACATGGAAGTTTACATTGATGATATGTTTGTTAAAAGTTCAACATATAGTGAGCACTTAAAATATTTTGGCGTAGATGTTTTTGAATTTAAGAGTCATTCGATAAAAGTTAAATCCATAAAAGTGTACTTTTGGTGTAAGGTCATGTAAGTTTCTAGGGTATATCATAAGTGAAAAAGAAATAGAGGTTGATCCTGATTAGTCAAAGACTTTAATATCGATGACATTATCTCGAACAATCAAAGAGGTACAAATTTTGACATTAAGGTTAACTACTCTTAATCGATTTATTTCCCTATTTTTTATAAGCGTGTTCCTTTTTTCCATGTTGTACGAAGGCCAAAGAATTTATGTGGACCCAGTGTGAAATGACGTTTTTGAAGATTAATGAACATTTTATGTCGCCTAAATTTTTGTCCAAGCCTCAAATAAGAGAACAACCATTTTTGTATATACCGGTGTCGGATTTTGTTGTTAGCACTATTTTGATAAAAGGATATGGGAACTTTTACACCAGTTTATTATGTAAGAAAAACTTTGTTAGCATCAGAGAAAATATATTTGAGGATTGAAGAATTGGCCCTGGCTTTAGTGGCGGCTGTTAGAATGATGCGTCCTTATTTTCAAGCTCACAAAATTGTAGTTCAAACTCTTTTTCCTTTAAACAATGTGCTACAATGACTAGATAATTTTTGTAGAATGACTAAATGGTCAGTGGCTCTAGAGGACTTTGATATAAATTTTGCTCCTCTAACAACAATTAAGGCTCAAGCCTTAGCATATTTTTTGGTCGAGTTTTATTCAAGTAGATTAGATGAAGGGACAATTAAAGAATTATTGCCAAAAGTTTCAACATGGGTGGTTCAAACTGATGGTGTTCTAGCACATTAGGATCAAGCACGGGGTTCAATTGGTTTCTCATCTGGAGAATCTATGTACCAAGCTATTCGATTTGGGTTTCATGCATTAAATAATGAGGTTAAATAGGAGGCTGCATTAGCTGGTTTAAGGCTTTCAAGTATTTGTGAGGCAAAATCAGTTTGACGAAAGATAGATTCAGAAGTGGTGGCAAATCATATGACATGAATATCTAAGGCTAAGAAATATCACTTAGTTTTGTATCTTTGTGAACTTCGAGGGTTAACTCTTTTGTTTGATGATGTGATTGTTGAGCATATCAATTATGGAGATAACACGGTTTTTTATTCTTATGCAACCATTGTATACACGAAAGAGTATCCATGTATATTCCTACATGAAAGTCCTTCAATTTTAACAAGGTCAGAACAATGTAAGTATGCCGATGAGGCATTTGTAACTACAGAAGTAGTTTGAAGTGACTCACGATCTGACATAGTAGAGTTTTTTGTTAGAATGTTATCTCAAGATGTTAAGTCAGCTCAGATATTAAGGTACAAGGCTCATGGTTATACAGTTTTAGATGGGTTATTTTATAATTAGTCTACAAGTAGACCGTTATTATGGTTTTCGGGAAAGTAAAAATCTCAAGTAATTTTATTTGAATTAGATGATGGGGAAGGTTCATCTCATTGTGGATTTAAGTCTTTGATACGGAGGGTTTTGTTGGCAAGTTATTATTGGCCTTCGATCATGAATGATGCTAAGAGGTTGTAATACTTGTCAACATTTCGCTAATTTTATTCATAAACCAGCATTACCATTTACGTTCATATCTGAAAAGGTTTCTTTTGACAGATGGGGAATAGATCTAGTATGGCCATTACCTATGGCTTCGGGAGGATGTAAAATTATCATTGTAGTGATAGAATATTTTTCGAAGTGGGCTTATTAAGTTTATTATGAATAATATTTGTTGTCATTTTGGAGTTCCCCAAAATATTAAGACAAATAATGGTCCTCAATTTAACAATAGAGAAATGACTTCTTTTTGCAATTCAAGGGGTATTATATAGTGTTTTTCGAAATATTTTCATCCTCAAGAAAATGATCAAGTGAAAGTAACTAATAGGTCTATTTTAGAAGGTTTAAAGAAAAATTTAATAGATGTTGTTACGAAATGGCCAAATTATTTGCAAGAGGTGTTGTGGGCTTATAGACGACTCCTAGAGAAGCTACTTAGGAAACTCATTTTTCCTTAGGGTATAGAATGGATGTTGTGAGCTCTTTAGTTTCAACTTTACCTTCTTATAGAATACTTCATTAATCTGAGGAGTCAAATGATGAAGCAAGATGGACATACTTTGACTTGATTAAAGAGAAGAGGGTTAGAGCGCATCTGAATTCGATTCATTACCAAACTTTGATAAGGAGTCCTTATAATTCACATGTAAAACATAGAGATTTTAGGGTGGGTGATAAATTTTTGAGGAAAGTGTTTCTGCACACAAAGGATAAACGGCTTGAGAAGATGGCTCTGAATTGGGAAGGTCCCTATGTGGTGGTAGAACGAGTCAAGCCAGGTGCATACCGCCTCCATGATGGAGAGGGAAGACTTTTACAACACCTATGGAACATTAAGCACTTGAAATTATACTGGGAGTGATTTTTTTCTCTTTTCAAACTTTTATGTTAATATTATTTTATTGTTTGTTTGTATAAGTGGCATACTCTTTTCTCTCCTGTTGGTCCGGGAAGGTTTTCATGAATTTCCATATTTATATTTACAGATATCAATAAAATTGTTTTTTCTTGGCCAATGATTATTATTTATTAAAACACTTAAGTTATTTTGGGAATTACACAAAGAATGATCATCTTTGAAGTAGTTAACAATATATAATTTTAGTGATAGTAATATTCGAAGTGCTACACGTTCATTTACAGCATTGTTCGATGTAATAGTGATAAGTTAAATTATACCTGTTTATTTAAATCATTGTTCAAAGTAATTGTAATATTTGAAATGTTACACGTCCATTTAAAGCACTATTCACAATGATGGTAATATTTAAAGTGTCACACGTCCATTGAAAGAACTATTTGAAATGATGGTAATATTCAAAGTGCTACACGTCCATTTAAAGCACTATTTGAAGGGATGGTAATATTCTAAGCGTTACAAATCCATTTAAAAAACTATCTAAAGATATAGTAACATTCGAGGTACTAACGTTTGTTAAATGCATTGTTTCACGTAATTATAATATTTATACTGTTAAACATTCATTGAAAGCAATATTGCAAGTGATGTTAATATGCGGGGTGCTAACGTTCGTTAAATGGACTATTTAAAAATGTGGTAGTGTAAGACGTGCTAACGTTCATTAAAAGCACTATTTCAAGTAATGATAATATTGAAGGTACGAATGCTCCAAAAATGCATTAGTTAGACTTGAGTTATTAGTCGAAGCGCTAAGATATTGTTCCTAAAAGATAAATTATATACTGTGAGATTAGTTATGAAATAAAATGAGGCATTGTTCCTTAAAAAAATATGCATCTTTAGGCCATACAAAAAGATAAGATCAAGTACCAAGTGTTTAAGCATTTAAAAACGATAGTACAAACATAACGACAAACAACACAAAAGCTGGTGATTCAACAACACAAAAAATACATCATTTTAATCATCTTCGTCTTCATTGGGAGAATTGTCTGAGCTTCCTACCGATGAGATTCTTTATTTATCAGAGGAGTCTTCATCCTCCTCTGATTCAGCTGCTTCAGAGGATTCAGTTTGTATGGATTCAAAATCTTTGTTGGAGCTGTTTTTTGTTAGAATTGATTTCAAGAAGCCTAATAAATTTTCCTTTGAAAACGTCACATAGAATTCGCGGAGTAAAGTGATTGTTGTTTGCTCTTCGAATTTTTTTATAGCAGAATTGTTATCTAGCCCGCTTTGGGTTTTAGCAGCTTTTGCAGCAAGATATTTATCTTCTTCGATTTTTTCCATGAGTGACTCCATCTCGTCAATTGTCTTTTTTTTTTCCTCCTCACTTTTGTTAAGTCACACTTTTAGAGAGTAATACTTTGTTTGTTCTTCGCCCATCTCTTTTTCATGATTTGCTATGAGTTAATCTAGCTTATATTGATGGGAGGAGTTCAACTTTATTTTGTCTTGTTCATTAATTGATCTCAAACTATGTTTGATCTCGATTACTCTATTTAGGAACTCTGATTTATCTGATTGGAAGACTTGGAATCTTTCAAGAGTGTGTTTACCTAAAACTTTAATCATCTTTTATTACCATCAAACTCAATTATCCATTGGATCACATCTTTGACTATATCCTCAAGTTTGCTTCGAGCAGATTTAACTTATGCGCATAAATGTTCTGCTGCATCTTCTGGGTTAGAAAATGGTTGGAGCGCATGTAATACTTATTCAGAAGGCTCCCCAGTACAGAGTGAATAAGGATTTTCATAAACAACAAAGCAGCTAATGAGGAAGCTTGTGAATGATTCAAACTTACAATTTGAGACTAATTGGTTGCGGTAATTTGATTACCAATTTGTGAAATTCAATTTGGATTTGTTGAACTTCAGGATACATATCCTTGTAGAGGTTTTGGATTTCACCTTCATCGATTTCCTTATCTTCCATTAAGTTATCATTTCTTTGATGGTTTGCTTCGAAAAATTCTTGCATTTCCTCTATCTCTTGGGCATTTGCAGTCGGATTTGGGGAGCTACTTCGAACTGTTCTCCACCCTTCCCGTAGGAGGAGTTTTTGAAGAGATTTTATATCTCTTTTAAGCGACAGTCGTTTTTATTTTCTTTGAAAGATCAGCCTCAGTTTCTTTTTCAATGGTTGGAAGATTAGTTTCACTCGTCCTCCTTTTAGGCATCCTCTATGTTTTCTTTGGCTTTGGGTTTGAGGAAGAGTTGGCCTTTGATTTTTTTTTTTATCTTTTCTTTTCTTCTTCGCGGGTAAGTGGTTTTGCAATCTAAATCAAACCGGAAGTATGACTCGTGCGTCAGGCTCTACCAATATTTTTACAACACCATCTAGGTTTACGGCTCCAATAATTCTTCTTTTGGAACGATATAATCGCAAGAGATCCTCCATAGATGGCTGTTGATAAAATTGACAGGTTGGAAGCTTCTGTGAAATTTGTTACCCCATGTATTTTACACCAATGTAGATAGTTTGGTAAAGATATCTATGGCAGTTTTTTGACAGGATTTATACTGCCTCGGAATTTCTACATGCAACAATAGTACATACAAAAATTGAAATATAAAATAAGAAAAGCAAATGAGAATTGACTAACTTACTGGTACTTTTCCATTCTAGATTGATCATCAACGAATTTTCTTCGAAAATTTCCTTGCCATTTCTGAGGCTCCAGAGTTAAAGAAAAACCTTTGTTTCTAAAACTTTTCAGCTTTTAGGAGATCATAAATTAGCTTGAAGAAATCTTTGAGGGTGAGATAGTAGAATGGTAGAACCGGAGTTTTGGAAAGGCTAGTCATTGCGATGAAATATTTGGTAGAGAGTGGAATTTTGCCACGTCTAGAAGCCATAATGGTAGATAATAGGGTGAACCAAAGGTTTGGGCTCACTTGTGTCAGATATAAGTCGATGAGTTTAAAATGTTCAACTATCATTGGGTATAACGAGAATCTAAGTCCCCAGTTGATGATTTCAAGGTATACCACAAGTCCTTTTTCTCCAGAAGAGAGTGAAGTCTCTCCTACTTTTGGTAAATGAAGTAGTACATCCTCTGGAAGGATCATTTTCTTTTTAAACATCCTGAATGAGATTAACTATAGTATTCATATTTTATATTTTTCAATGCAAGAAGGTATTCGAGGATGACCTTTTTGGGTTCACGCTCAAGGTTGCAGCAATGTCATCTGGTAATTCAACTCGCTCTTTCTTTTTCTTTGATTTTCTCTCTACAGTCGGTTTCCTTGAAATATTTTCCTCAGATTCTGAAGTAGTAGCACTTCATGTGCTTTCAATATTATAATCCGTTTTTGCCATCGATTCTGATTCAACATCTTCTTTAAAGGCGTCATCTCGCAGTTGAGGTAGAGATTTGTTACTAGTGGTACCTCGTGAGCTATCAATTGTTGTGTTTTTGTTGTTGGGTTTCCGAAAGAGTTTATTGTGACTTTTTATTAGTCACAACGATCTTCTTTCGGGGAAGAGAAGATGTAGGATTTTGTGAAGCATTGATGGCCTCCGAATTTCTCATGGCTACAAATGCACTTTTACGAGGATGTTGGTTTTGGAAAAGTGATTTTCTAATTGAATTCGAGGCATTTGTCTGTGAGTAACTTGAGGAGGAGTGGACGCATTCCCAGAAGATGCTTGTGAAAGCTTTTGAAGCGGTTTGAGTTTTATTTGTTGAGAGGATTGTCGAGAGTAAGTGCTAAGAACTTAGTTGGAAGGGTTTTGATACCTAGAATAACTTTGGCTAGGGATTAAATTTCCATATATTATGGTATTAGTTGAAAGCTTTGGTGAGTTCTCTATTACTACTGCTCCATGATATACAATAGTCCTTTCACTGATACACAAATAATTGTAAATACCAAAAATGAGTTTTTAATAGATTGTGATTTTTTTCATACACTAAAATAAAAAGAAATATTCAAATTAGACTACAAAAAGTTAGAGGCGAATTGGATAAGATGAGTTTTTTAGGTAAACATGGCGGTGCAATGATGCTTTCAAACTATTTTCTCTTTCTCTCACTAGAGATTGTATGTGAAGGGAAAATAACTATGGGAATAATATTTGAGAAGAGGAAATGAAGGAAAAAGTAGGAAGAGGGGGTGAAATGTTGAAAACATTTATTGGTTGAAAAGTGAACCAGCAAACAGTTACCTACTCTGAAATAGAATGACACATGTAAATTGTCATAATTTATAGCATGCTGCACGTGCACTAGAGAACTCAATACGTTTCTAGTTTTCATTAAAAATGATTGAAAAACCACGTGTACATTCAAAGAAAACTTGAAAAGATTGCATAAATATTCAAGGTTGACCTTAAGTACAATAATGAGTAGTCTAAATTCGAGGAAACCTTAAATATAGTTTGGTTCGAGGATGATAAGTATAAAAATATGAAGTCTTGGTACAAATCGGTTTAAGAAGTAATGATGGATGATTTGAATTCAAGGCAACTTAGAGTATGGAGATTTACAAATTATTATGGACTTAATACAATTAGAGAAAGGTTTTAATAAGTAGTTTTATAAAGTATCAGAGGGGCTTTATATTAACTATAAATGTAAGGGACTAGAATTCAATTTGTCCATTTGTATAATTGCTTTAGTTCAATTTCCCAACGTACCTATAATAGTGCCGGAGACTATGAATAAAAGGATCTAACTTTGGATTCTTGAATTGACTCTAGTCTGTTGCTTCTCTCACTATAATTTAAAAAAAAATCATTCTCTCTCTAAAATTGCAGATATAATTCAACTTTCAGACTACAAATATCTTACCCTTAATAAACAAAACATCAACAGTTAAACAAGCAAACGTGGTTCATAGTTTAACATGAAATTTTAATATTTTGGCAAAATTAAATTTTGTAGTAATTAAAAGAGAAGATAGTGGTTCATATTTCATACCTTATTTTTTCATTTCTTAATGTTTATTATAATAAAAAATGCATTTTCTTAATAAGAAGAAACTAAATAACGCATTGGTACGAGGCAAGTCGCGGCAACGACCCCTTCTTGCGCCTATGTACATCCATTGCTCGTGATTTTGTCTACATCTACAAGACTCAAAAGGTTAAAAATATACCTTTTAATATCACGTATTCTTAAATTTTATTATTGCTAAAATGCAGCTCAACTTCCTTCTTACCGGCGGTCCGCTGATGTTTTACCTCTAAACGAGAGTGTATTAGTAGGAAAAGTTACTACTACAGGTGAAAGAAGAAGTGTTGGAGAGTGAATGAGTCAAGAGACGAAGTCTAGAAGATATGCGCGATGTTGGTGCTTTGAAACACAAGGATTAACATATTCTATTGTTGTTGGGCTGAGTTATCCAATAAAATCCTGACTTCTCACAAGCCTGATTCCAGCAAGTTGTTAAAGTACAACAGATTTAGTTAGAATTAAATAACCAATATAATATTATGTAATAAATTATAAATAAACTCTTTCTCTACATGTATATATTTTAAAAGTTTATATTGCAGATGAGGAAATGAAATATAGAGATAATTTTACCTAAAGCTTTCATCTATTCCTCTCTTTCTTCAACCTTTCACATTATTGTTCAAGCTTTAAATTTAGTTTGATATGAGATGTAACTCATTCTTCTAGTCTCTGACATGGGTGATCTTCACTTATTATTGGGAATAGAAGTGAGCAGAGACATTCTAGGTATGTACATCAATCAGTACCAGTATGTAAATAACGTACTTGATACTACTACAATGAACTTCTCAAAACCCTGTGTCACTCCTATGGTTGTTGGGCAGTCATTGTCTATCCATGATGGAATTCTTCTTCATGATCCTATAGTGTATCACAACGTATTAGGATCATTTCAATACTTGTTGAATACAAGGCCACACATAGCCTTTACAGTAAACAAGTTGTCACAATTCTTAAAACCTCCAACCAATATTCATTTATAAAGTGCAAATAGAGTATTTTGTTACTTATCTGGTAGATGAAGTATTGGGATCCATCTGAAACCTTCTGCTCAACTGATATTAATTGGATTTTCTGATGTTAACTGGGTCAGATCTGTTGATGATAGACGCTCTATTGGTGGGTCCTGCGTGTTTTTTTACAGATCCTTAGTTTCCTGGTTTTCTAAGAAACAACAGGTTGTATCTCGCACCAACACTGAGTTTGAGTATAAAGCCTTAGTAAACTTGTTGTTTGAACTTATTTGGCTTAAATCTGTTCTTTCTGAACTCGAAGTTCTTTTGACTCAACTTTGTTATCTGGTGTGACAATCTATGAGCTTCTTCATTGGCCTCCGATTTGGTTTTTCATGAAAGAACAAGGCATATTGAAGTGAATGTTCACATTATTTGTGACCAAGTGCTTAGACGAACCCTAGATATACGCTTCATTCCCACAACTAAGTAAATAGCTGACTCTCTTACAAATGTGTTGTCTCAAAATCGATTCTGAATACTTCGTGCCAACTTGGACTCCGTTATTCTCCGCTCAGTATGAGAGGGAATGAAAAAGTTACTACTGTAGGAGTTTTAGAGATAGATGAAGACGCGTTAGAGAGTGAAAGATTCAAGAGATGCAGGCTAGAAGAGAGATGCAATGTTGGTTCTTTGAAACATAAAGGTTAACCTATTCTACTATGGTTTTGCTGATCTAGTAGATTGGGCTTTACCATTAGTAAAGACCCAATAAAATCCTGACTCTGTCACAAGCATGAATCCAACAAGTTATTAGAGTATAACAAATGTTGCTAGAATTAAACAACCAAGAGAATATTCTGTAATAAATTATAAACAAACTCATGTTCTACATGTATGTATTGTACAAGTTTACATTGCAGATGAATCAATGAAATACAAATACTTTTTTACCTCAAGTTTTCATCTTCTTCCTCTCTTTCTTCAACCTTTCACATTGTAGTTCAAACTTTAACTTTACTTTGATATAAGATGCAATCATTCTTCTAGTCTCTGGCATTGTGTCCCCCGTTATCTTTATTTGCTTAATTAGGGTTTCACATCTTGCAGAAAGGGGAAACCTTTTAGATTCCTTAATAGTAAACTTGGAGTTCTACTGTATTTAGCGACGTGGAGGATATTTTTTGCAGAAGTCCTACTGTATTTAGCGTCCATTGCTACGTATGAATTTTATAGCTTTCAAATTTGTATTGATGCATCCTAGCCATCCAATCCGATTTGTCTTAGCCGTTTGGTTTGATTTCAGGCTTGGTTTAATCATTGTGATCAATAATGAGAAGGTTTAGAGGTGGGCTATTATTCACTAAATGGCCGTGGTTTCATAACAATTTCATTCTTCATACAAAAAAGCATAAAAGACCATGACGAGGAGATTATAGTTAAAATATTTTGACGAATAGATAAATTTTAAACTTGTTGGGGATGCTAATCTCTTTAACTGACAATAATCATCACGAGAAATTTAATTTCAATATATATATATATATATATATATATATATATATATATATATCATGATTATTAAAATCAGAAATGTTGTAAGGTCAAACAAATTCGTGCACTAAAAAATGTTATAGAATTCATTTTTAGTAATCATATAACCCTATTTTTTATGATTGTAATAATAATAAAAAAAATACTCATTATATGCACCAATCACTCTTCTCATCCATTAGGTAGAATTTTAGTTAGTCTCGAATCCTAGTATTTATAAAGTTCACATAGATTACATGTCTCTCTAATTCATAGATTGTATAGTTAATGACATTTCCACCTCATAATTCTTACTCCTCTCGAAAATCTACTTATTCAACAATGCTACTAACAAAGTATTCATTTGGAATGATTTATTATCCCTAGCTACCGATAGTTTGAACACCTCGTGCGTTATCTTATACAATTTTAATACCACTATGAAGTTATAGGACCAAACATAGAATTCAAACTGATGGACTTCCTCTATCAATGATTTCAACACTTGTTGTTGTAATAGTGAATTACGTGACTTTGGACCTCCGTCTTCCAAATCTCATTATCTAACAAGCAACCAACTTATACCATATTTTCCAAGATGAATAAATGTATTGTCACTAATTATTGGGACACAAAAAACATTTTGGTTTTAAAAATATGTGACAATCACATATTGACTACAATAGGATAATTACCTATAGTTGGAAAATCACAACTGATAGCTCAGACATGTCAATCATTATAACAAAATATCATTGTCTTACATCTGAACTTTTAACACTAAAGAAGCGTGAATTCATTGATATAAACGAATACGTTTATATAGCACAATCAAAAAAATTCTTAAACCAAACCTTCTCTTACCCGACACTGTAAACCCATTGATAATGTCATATTCCCCTAGAGGGCATATGTCATTATTCAAGAGGTAAATGTCTTTCACCAAGACTATGCTTTACTACTAGGCTTCACTAAGCATAAATACTTTTATTCAATATGAAAACTCTAGAACAAGGTTATATTAATAAGACGATTTGAAATCTATTAAGTATTAGAAATTTTTTGATGCCTGATGCCTTCAGCAAAACTAGGCTTTACTAAACAAAAAGATTTGTATTCATGATGATGACCCGGGAACAAGGTTTTATTAATTTGAATGTCTAAAATCTACTAAGTATCATGACGATCCTGATACATTCAGCAAAACTAGGCTTCTTTAAAAAGAAGGACCCATATTCATGATGACGACTGAAACAAGATAGATGGCATGAAGACCCGATGATGATGCTTTATTTGACAGCCTGGATATGAGCTTAAGCTGATTGAGCAAGTGCTAAGAAGGTTCAAGAGTAATAAATCTCTTAAGTATTATGACAACCCAATATGCAGAATAAACTAATCAGAGTGAATAAAGAACATGATGACCAAGATACGAGCCTGAGTGAGAAAAAAAAGTAAAAACTGACGTGCTTAAAGAATAATCAGTAATCTTCTATCATCTTCTAAGATGACACTTAATTTTACTAGAATATCCTATGGAGTTAAAGGGTAAATTTGTAATGTTTGTAACTAACGTTTCCTTAGAAGAGTGTCATCTCGACACAAAGTTATTCATCCATAGACTTAAGAATAAAGCTATGATAATATTATAAATCTTATAAGAGAGTAAATATTCGATAGTTTCTTGAATTGTTTAGTCTTTTGTCGTATAACCTTGATTTTGATGATTTAACTTTTGTAAATTTTGAATTTGATAATAAAATAAAATAAAATAAATTATAAATATTTTATTAAATTATACAATCTATTAAAAAATGAAATAATCTTGTATAAAAAAAATTATTTGAAAACTCCAAATAATAAAAAAAAATATGAGAATAGCCAGACTTGTCTTCTTTAAATACTTTGATTATATGACCTCGACTTTCATTTTTCTAACCTATTTCCTTTTTCGATCTTAATTGAGCTCTTGATTTAAAATCTATTTTTCCTAATATAAATTCAAATAGGTTTTCATTTTTTTACTTGGCCATGTAAAATAATTTTGGGGAGAAAATTATAATTTTGTTTTTTATTAGGAATGGGTTTTATGTTTGATTTTATTACTATCCATCCAAATCGACCGCGTTTGGATTTAAAGCAGTAAAAAGGATTGAGCACTGTTCATAGTTAAGTTTAAACAAGTTTAAAAAGGATTGAGCACTGTTCATTTGGATATATATATATATATATATATATATATATATATATATATATATATATATATATATCCAAATGATGACACTGTGATCATGCTATACCTTGCCAAATCATACTTATCTTTGATAATATGGCTTCTTATCAATTTATTGCCGATAACAAGAAAGGTTAATAAAATTCAATACAACATTTTTGTTGTCTTAAGCCAATTTGGAAAAACAATCAACTGCACTCTACCTAAACAATTAACCAAATCCCCTATTTCTATTCGACACAAACTTTCAAAGGGCTTACTCATTTCGAGATGAAGATTTACAATTGCATTCCATATCAATCAGTCATCACTTAACATTCAATCAACGATTCGAAATTCAATCTAGATAACCACACAAAATTTAGTAATAAAAACTAGATTATAATTTATTCTAACAATTCACATTAGAATATCATAAACGTGATATATTAGTCTGAATTTTCAACATCAAACAGACAAAAAAAACTGTAAAACTCAGTAGTTTATGCAAAACCACGTTTGAAAGTGTAAAACTCAGTAGTTTATGCAAAATGATAACGAACGAATCAATTATCGCTTGAAAGGGAATAAATCAAATTGTATATCAAAATATATTATTGAAAACAAAATAGCTAAAAAAATCTACCTTCATTTGTCTCAATGTAAGAGGAGAAACTAAAAAGTTGTTTTAGAAAATTTCTGATGGTATATGAATCTTATTTCAATCTTCAAAAAAATTGATCTTAACGATCGATTATTCTCAATATTGGCTTAATATTCACCAAAGAATCTAACAATTAAATCGTAGTTTTAAATTACATTAGAAATTTTGAGTAATCACTCGCAAACAACGTTCATTTAAATCAAAATTGTATAAGTAGATTAATCACAATATTAGATCACGTCATTAAAAAGAGAAAAGAAAATACCTTAATAACGAATAACTCTTTAGCAAACAAATCGAGGAAGAAAACTCTCTCAAGAAAGAGGATCAGAAATCTACTTCTTTTAATCCGCGACGACGGAAGATGAACCTAAACTCGTTAAGTAGGTAAAGTACTATTTGTTTGAGGACCGGTTGAATGTTGCTCAACAAGGAGTGTGTCACCATGCCATTCTCCCATGAAACAGAAAAAAAACTTACCATTGAAGTTAACCATGTTTGAGGAGCTTGGAGGAAGGTAGAGGCCAACAAAGTCATCTTTTTCAAGGTCTCCAAAGTAAAGACCAATGTTTTGGAGGCCACTGATGTCTACTCCGTCAATATTGATATCCCCTCTGGTACCCTCTTCGGTGTGTAAATCACTTGGGATTTGCTCTGCCAAGGTCGGGTCTATTGGGTCGGCCGGAGGAAGAGACTCTGAAGGCCAGAGAGCGACTTCATCCCCCGAGGAGATTTTATTCTTCTTGGCTTCCATATTTTCACCATCTGCTCTCCGTTTTCAATCCTTCTTAGGAGCCTTTGGAAGATTTGGAGGTCCACCTGCCTCCTTGATACTCTCATCTTCAACCACTTGAAGTAGAGTAACATCGATTCCCCCTTGGCCCTGCACTTCCTGACCTGCTAGGATGATCTCCCCACCACCTCCTTGAGCAACCTCAGTCGCAACTTGTTTCTTCTTACCCGTCTTGCCCTTCATCTTACTTGGGGATTTTTCTCTGGCAGGCAAAGCCAGCTTGCCATCCTTCTCCTCTGTTCTCTGGAGGATGACAGTCGGAGGAGGTCGAGTGGTCAGCTCCTCCCAAGTAAGGTCCCTCCGGCCTGCAGTGTTCCAGAGGCAGGACCTCACTAAATTATCGGCGATGAAGCAATTGTGGAAATGATTTCCTCATTTTTCAGTAGCCCAAGCATTCAGCTTGGCACATGTCGTCTGCCCCTTCTCCACATAGTCGGAGAACTCCTTCGGCAGCACTACCCAAAGAAAACGAAGAGCAGTTTAGAAACATATTTTTTATATGAAAAGAAAGACAAGTATTATTAAATATTTACCTGAGCTTTTCCATCTGCTGGTGAGCATGCTGGGGTTGACACCAGCCTTGATTTTTCTCCCGTTTTCCCAAGCCCCACTAATAAACAGAATTTGGGTCTTCCAATTCTTCTCTGATTCAAGTAAATCATCCACCATCTTAAAATTATCTCCCATATTGTAGTGGTAGAAAGGGATGACGTGGTTCTTGCAGAGGCTGGCCACATCAGTGAATTGCTCCATTGGAAGCGGTATTCCGGAGAGCCTAGAGGCCATAATACAGGCCATAAAGGTGTACCAAACATTGGGACTCAGCTGGCTTGGACAGAGCTTTATCAAATGAAAATATCTGACAATCTCTGGGTCCAAGGGAAATCTGAGACCCCAGTGAAACAGCTCTGTGTGAATGACTATCTCACTAAGATTACAGTCCATTGGGGACTCCGGAGTGACCGGTATCCTCACCTTGACAGACTCAGGGATCCCCCACTTCGTCCAGATCCGGCCTAACTCAGCAGTGTGAGTATAAACATAGTTGATGTTCTGCATGGCTAGAAGATACTTCACGTTCACCTTGTGGAAGCAGGGTCCCCCTTTTCCTTCCAGGCACTCCGGCAGGTCCGGATGTTTCAAACACAGTTTCTCTTTACCCTTGCCTTTTTTATCAGTGGCAGCTTCCCCCGTCTGTCCGGAGACGTCGGTCTCAAATGGAGCTTCTTCTATACTGTCCTCCATCACCTCTTCCATCACCATGGAAGGTTTGTCAGTTTTTTTTGGTGGGGGAGTGCTGGTGGCAGGCTCAGTAAGTTGTCCGGACGGCTGAGCATCACCCTCTCTAAGGGGTCTAGTGTCCGGATGGGGCTCAGTTCTAGAAGGCTTATTTTGGGAGCTAATTCCACTGGCCTCCGGACCTGAGGATTTATCCTTTGGGACTCTGATAGATGCCCCTGATCCTGTAGCTTTGTCCTTGGTCCTAGACTTAGGAGCCCCTGATTTTGGGGACTTAGATTGTGAAACAGCAGCTTGACCCTTTACTAAACGACCTGTTCGGCGAAGGGTAACCTTTTCAGGGGATTTTTCAGCATCTGACCCCATAGCTATAAATGGAGAGGGTTTCATTCTGCTTGATACGACTTTTTCCCGATCAACAGTGGGTTGTGACTCCTAAACCGAGGAGCCTGATACAATGGGCGAAAGACTTGGTTGAAACAAACGCCTGGGTTTGGAACTTCTAACAGAAGGTGAGCCTCGATCAGCTTCTGAAGACTGTGTTTCGGGTTTATTGTTTGGAGAAAGTGGAAGACCCGCAACAATACGTCTCTCTTGATCAACCCTTTGTGCTTTTTCTAACTCATAAAGATTAAGCCACCCACCTTTCACCAATGCGTTTCTTGCCGTGAACATAAACCTACATAATAAGAATTTTGAGAAGAGAAGTGAAAGCTTTGAAATGAAGAAATGAGAGAGTGATGAAGATGGTAAAACAGTGAAAAAAGTAATTTATACTACTAAGACAAAAAGAGTTACCAAATACCTAGGAGAAAACGAAGAGGCAAAAGTAATGATTGAAGGCGGCGCTGACGTCATAGGTATTAAATGAAGAGGTTGCTTTTTGGGATTAGTTGGAGCGCCGTTCTAGGACGAAAATGGCTGGTGAGGCGAATCAAAATGTGACACGTGTCCCACGATCCATAGCAAAACTTTTGAACTTCTGAGAAGTATTCAGTCCGGATAAATCCTGAGCTGAACACTTAAATAGTCCGGAGAATGTTACAAGTGCCTAAGAATATTTTTTAGGTCTTGCCAAAGGCCTTCGACAAAACCTAAAAAAAGGGCTACTGATGAGTCCGGAAATATTCGCCACTCACTGTGGAAACCGAACAGGGGCGATCCGGAAAATAATCACCCACTGAACCATCCAGACAGGACAAAAGTATTAAAACACTAAACACCTTTTGACTAAGCTAGTTACTAATCTGCTTAATAAACTAATGAGTTATTGAACTCGACCCTATTACATAAGTTTGACTCGAAAGCCCATATGGCCCATAATTAAAGATATAAATACCCAACCACTTTCATTAATGAAGGGGATGAACATTTAATACAACCAGACAACTTAAATCTCTCACTACAAGACACTTAAACATTTAATATCCTTGAAACACCACAAAACATCTGGCAAAATTACCCTCAGTCGAAAATAATCCACACGAGGCTCGACTTTGGGTAATAGGATTTTATCTACTATGGATTCTTATGTCGGGTATAATCATATATAAATGGATCTGAAAGATCACGATAGTATTACATTCATAACTAGTAAGGGCGACTTATCAACACTATTACAAGGTATTTTCCTTTGGGTTGAATAATGTTGGGGTGACTTATCAACAACTAGTGAACAAAGCTTTTTCTAGTCAAATCATAAGAAATTTTGAAGTTTATATTGATGATAATCTAGCAAAGATCCCAAAAATATGAGGATCACTTCTCATATATAAAAGAAACATTTTGAAACTTAAAGGCCATAAATCTGAAGCTTAATTAAGAAAAATGTACCTTCGGGGTACAGTCCAAAAACATTCTGGGCTATATATTGAACAAGGAATATATTGAAGCTAACCTAGCATAATTAAAACCATTAACAACCATAGATCCACCAAGATCCATCAAGGAGGTGCAAATCCTGACTTGAAGATTAATCGCTTTGAGCATACTTATTTTAAGATCATTAGGAAAATGTGCTCTATTTTTTCAAGTCCTGAGAGAAATGAAATGTTTCAGTTGGGCACCAGAGTGTGACAAAGCCTTCGTAACGATAAAATAAAATCTTCATTCTCCAGCGAATTTGACTAAACCAAATATGGAAAATAAGTTGTTTATTTATATTTAGATGTTAGATTACGTGGGCGTGGTACTAGTTAGAGAGCATAAAAGTTATCCTCACCCAGTATACTATGCGAGAAAAATATTGGTAGATGCCGAGAAAATATACTTAAAAATGGAGAAGCTAGTCTTAGCTTTGGTTGTAGCAGTCCAAAAAATGAGACTATATTTCCAACCACACTCAATTGTGGTTCACACTTCTTTTTCACTAAAAAATATCATATAGAGGCCTGATGTTTATAGGCGGATGACCAAATGGCCAGTATAGTTGGGATACTATAACATTGATTTCGAACCTCGAACAATGATAAAAGCGCAAGCCTTGGCAAATAATCTAGTAGAATTTCACTCCCAACGACCAGATTTGTAAGTAAATTATGAACAACATAAAGATAAATAGGTCATTTAACTAAAAGAGGTTCAAGTATTTTAGAGTTTGGAGTAGGGTTTAAACTGATAGCTCCAACTAAAGAATCAATGTATCAAGCGATACATTTTGGTTTTAAAGCATCTAATAACATAGTGACGTATAAGGCTACCATGGCAGGATTGCGACTTGCACAAATTTATGGTGCTAAGACGTTCGTTTGATAAGCGATTCCCAGATTTTGATCAATCATGCATCGGGGTATTCCAAAACGCGATAATACCATATGATTAAATACCTAAAAGCTTTAATAGATTAAGGTAATTTATTGAAAATATTTCGTATGAACATGTCCATATGACCGAAAATTATGTTACCGACTCTCTGGCTACTATAGCGTATATTGAGGGAGATCCATAGATCATTGAACATGAGAGTACTTAAATGACCGGTGGTATACTTTTTCCTATCCCGGTGACACATAAATGTTTTAACGAGATAACTACATAACCGGCTTAAGAAATAAAAATAACCTTTTCTTTTATAATTGCTTTGACACCTGGAATTTTATACCGATATTTTTATTACTTTTTAAATTCTCTGAGTCCTTGAATTTTTTATTAGATTACTTATTTGTAAGGGTTCTAAAGTTGGTTAGGCCTTAATATTTTTTCTTCGAATCTTGGAATTTTCGACCATGTTATTTACTTTTAAAGGTTCTAACATTAGCTGGTCAATACTGAAAATTCAGTATGTGACTATATACAGACTCTTTAAGTTTTATTCTTATTAAGGATTGATGAACATCAATCAGAGAAACTACAAAAATTGAATTTAAAGTAAAACGTGTGCAAAATGTAACAAAAAACGATAGTGATATATATATATATATAGTACAAAATTCATTTGTCGTACAGGGACTTCCGATTCAAAAAAAAGGAAAAATAACACGGTTAAAACATAGCAAATCATTATGTACCTTTGGAGTAATTTTTCAGAATTTGGTTGAGAGCAGTGTTTATTTCCAATGATTCTTACTTTTACAAATTACACAATCATCAAATGCAAACCTTGCTCCACTGGGTGTTAGTCTAGACTGGTTCAAAGAAAAAGATCATTGATTTGGAAAAACAAACACACTAGGAACATTGGTTTTAGACCCATTTTCAATATGATTTTTTAGTCATGTTTCTTTAACAATGAGTTCGTGGACAACTGAATCTACCATGAAAAGAGGGGATCAGTGAAGAATAGTTGATCGTAATCCTTCAAAATCAGAGCGTAAAGATATAAGAAACTGTACCAATATCTGCTCTTCTCTTCGAGAAATATACATCTTGCATACTTTCAGTTCTGCAGACTCTGTAACAGACAATTGATCCCATAAATCGGACATATCAACATACAAATCCGAAATTTATTTAAGTCATTTTGTTGTAGAGAGTGGATGTCGAATTCTAATTGGTACTGCCTAACGAAATTAGATTGCGTATAAAGTCTTTCTAAATGATCCCAAACCTCTTTAGCAATGTCATATTTGGCCAACTGAGTACCAATTGACTGGGTTACAAAATTATTGATCCAAGTGATGATCTTCGAAATATCAGTCTCCTATGTGTGAAGCAATGTAGCATAGTTCTCACTACTAGGTATTTTTAGAAGGTTGGAGCTTTGTACCTGAAACATATCCTCACCTGTGTTTGCCATGAAGTAATTGTTTTATGGTGTAACTCCAGTAAGAGTAGTTTCCCTATCCAACCGAGTACCAATCGACTACATATAGTCCTCTCTCCCTGTTATTTTCTCCAAAAAACCAAAACCTCAATAGAAAAAAGAACGGATTAGAAGCCAAATAAAAACATATCCAATACCAATACACAATTCAAATTTCCAAAAAGATCAAAAATTTCTAGACATAATTCAATGCCAATATGCAATCCAAATTAACAAAATCAGATCCAAAACTTCTAAAAAAAATCCAATACCAATACGAAATCCAAATTAACAAAAGCAGATCCAAAAGTTCAAAAAAAATCCAATATCAATAAGAAATCTAATACCAATACACAATCCAAATCAACAAAAGCATATCCAAAATATCTAGACAAATCCAATACCAATACGCAATCTAAATTAACAAAACCATATCCAAAAGTGCCAAATAAAAAATTGAAACAGAATACCTAGGGGGGATGGCTATACTTCCCCGATTAGGTTACTTCAGGGCTCTAATACCATGTTAACAAAAGAACAAACAAAGAGAAAATATAGATGTGGCTAAAGTTTTATTTTTTAGAAAGCATGAGAATTACATGGAACATATGGGTTTGTGCCTTATATCTCTAACACATCTTTCGGGTTTTTAATATATTTGAAAAATAACCGACCAACATAAGCTCATACATCAAGAAATAGCTCAAACACTTTACCATATGTAGCTCAAAGCAAGGGACGAAGGTAATTTGTATATAAGCTTAAAATATCTTCCATATGTTCGAATAATCCACCAAAGTTTAATATGGACAGTAAAGAAGAAAATAAGATCAAGAACTGTTGGCACGACCAAAAGTACTTTCAATAGCCTTTTTTAGTATGATTTCAAACAAAACTATTAAGAAATATGTTAACGGTATCCTTCTTTTTCTCTCTCGCAGAAAATGAGCATTAAAGAATGGGTTTATCATCTTTTTATAATCTTAGTCTTTTTTTATAAATATTTTGTATAAAAACCCAGATTTCCCCAATCAAAACTCAACTCTCTCCCATCTAAACAATCTCCCATATTTGGTTATCTTGTAAAAAATATATAAGTGTGAATTAGGTCGCACTTGCTAGTATGACATTGTCTGCTCTAGGCTAGAGGGCCCTCATGGCTTTTCTTTTGGTGTACTTCCAAAAGGCCTCATACTAGTTGAGATATTTCATTCATTTATATAGTGTATATTATTTTTAGTCTTAGCGAGATAGGATAGTTAGATGTAATGGGCATAATACATCCCATAGTGACTTGAAAGACATGACCGCTGGTACAATTCATCGCTAAGGACTTGGCTCCGATACCATGTCAAGAATATATAAGTGTGAATCAACTAGTGTGATATTATCCGCTTTGGGCTAGAGGACCCTCACGACTTTTCTCTTGGGTGTACTCCTAAAAGGACTCATACTAGTTGAGATATTTCATTCACTCATATATTGTATATTATTTTTAGTCTAAGGGATGTGGGATATCAAATCAAGTTTAGAGACCAAGTTTATTCTCCAACATATCTGAATATGAAAACAGTAAAGAAGTTAAAAAGACACCAATCAACCAAATGTATTTTTTGTGATATAACCTTAATTTTGATGATTTTTCTTTAATAAATCTCGAGTTCAATAAAATAAAAATATATAAAAATACTTTCCACTTAATTATATGATTATTAAAAAAATTAATCTCATGACATTATATCAAAAAATATTTATTCAACACGTCAAAAAATAAGAAAATCACAATAACGAGTCTCGTTTTTTTTTCAAATACTTGTACCGTACGACTTAATCCATCCTTTTCTTATCTATTTTTTGGTTTTAACTAAGATATTTATTTGAAATCTATTTTTATTTCGACATCAATTTACATAGGTTTTCATTTTTTTTGTCGCAGATGTAAAATAATTTGGATAATTAAAAAATGATTATTGTATCCGCTAGTAATAGATTTTTATTTAACTTTATTACCATTCTAATTGGATAAACAATACCGATATAGTTAAATAAAACATTTGATGTTGATATTTGAAGTAGTAAATAAAAAAAACATAAAATTCGAATAATTATTCATATCAAAACTTAAATAGTGATCTAAGAATTAGAGTGGAATGTGTAAATAAAAAGAAGGAAGTCAGTGAAAAAAAGAGAGACTACCTTTTGGTTCAATTTGTTCAAAATTAACATCAGAAACATAGATCTATTCAGTTTCCAAAAATGGTTATCCATGGGGTCAAATTATCTGTAAGGCAAGACAGACAAATGAGTTATTCGACCAAAGTTAGTATATATTAATGTAACAAAGTGTAATCATTAAAAGTATTTTACATAATAACGGGTTTTGCGTGAGTTTGAGTATGAGTTACCTAAATGGGTTCATGGACCATGTAAGCCCATTTGGCCAATTTACCATATATAACCTTGGCTACATTACATGAAATCTAACCTACTTATCAGAGCGTCTCTCTCTAAATATTGAGAGTTCGTCTTTAACAAATGGAAGCTCCACTACTTTGATTTGAACGATTTAGCTTTTCTTCTAGATCGAAAGATCTCAATGATCGAGTTTCGTGACAAGCTTAGGTTCATCTCCCGTCTGAATTAGAACAGGTAGATTTTTTATCTTCTTTTTTAAGAGAGTTTACTTCCTCAATTTGTTTCCCAATAATTATTCTATATTCATGTATCTTCTTCTCTCTTTAAATTTGTTGATGTGATTTAATATTGTGATTATCCTATTTATAAGATTTTGATTGAAATGAAAGTTGTGATTACTCAAAATTTATGATATAATTTGAAACCACGATTCAATTGTTAGATTTATTTATTTGATTAGTAAATATTAAAAAAATATTAAGAATAATTAATCTTTTAAGATTCATTTTTTGTTCTTTGATCGAAATATAATTGTTTAGGCTGAAATCGAACTAAAAGTCTAGTAGAATGAAAAATCTTTTGAATTTTTTTTAATTCTTCATTTTAGACAACTGAAGGTTGAGTTTTTAGCTATTTTGTTTTCAATAATTTGTTCGTTATTGATTTTCCATAAGCTGGAGTTTGTTTGTTTGTTGCTGCAAATTCAAACTAATAGAACAGATTTAGGATGCTGTATTGTCAATTTTTAAAATCGGTTATAATCTTGTGTTTATTACGAAATTTAAATGATTAACATGGAATGCACTTGTAAATCTTTATTTTGAAATTACTAATGCTTTATCCTTTTGATAGGGCTTTTAGCGTGATTTCAAACTAAACCATTTTGAAGGTGCCTTTTTTTATCTATAATCTTTCTGTCTTTTTTTATACAAGCTCCTGTTTACCACTCAAAACTTAACCTTCACTAATCTTAATAATCCCCCACATTTACGTTTATTATTGAAGTGGAAAAGATATCGTTCATTTCTTCCGCCACCATTGTTCCAGGTGGTAGAAAAAGTATTATTACTTCCGCCCCTTGGAACAGTGGTGGTGGAAGAAATGAATGGTATTTTTTCAGTTTTATAATAAATGTGAATATGGAAGATTGTTTAAATTAGTCAAAATTAGTTTTGAATGAAAGTATTTGAGCTTTTATACAATAAAACAGTAAGATTATAGAAAGGTAATGGATGTTTTATTAACACCTATAGTTTAGTTTGAAGTCAAAATACAAGCTCTATCAAAATTACTTTGATACATAACATTAAGAAAAACAACATTTAAATTACTTTGATACATAACATTAAGAAAAACAACATTTTTGTCGATAATGATCCATGTTATTGCTTGCACGGATTTTTTGAATCATTATTTAAATTTAAATAGGAACAATTGCTCGATTTATTTTCTTTTATTGTTTCGAATTGAATGATAACAGAATCAAACATAAAATTCATTGTTAGCCGAAAACAAAATTATTCCTTTAGCTCTCGAAATTGTTTTACATCAGCAAATAGAAAAAAATGACAACCTATTTGAATTATTGTTGGTATCAAAATAGATTTCAAATCAAGATTCTAACATATAATTAAAAATAGGAAGGGGTAGGTTGTATAGTCAAAGTATGTAGAAAAAAATTAGGTGTTATATATATATATATATATATATATATATATATATATATATATATTTTTGAGTTTTTAAATAAATAATATTTATATAATCTCGTCGAATTACTTTCTTTTTTAATGGACGGTATAATATAGTAAAAAGTTTATATATATAAATATATATATATATATTATCAAATTTGAAACCTACTAAAAATATCATTAAAATCGAGATTATATAAGAAAAATTATATACGGATTTATTTCTAACTTCTTTATCAATTTTTATATTCAAATAAATAAAATTAATACATTTAATTATGAGATAGAAAGAAATCGTTTCTATAACTCGGATGCATAACTTGGATGCATAAGAAGAAGCAAACTCATTTATCAAAGCGGAACATAATAAACCACATTCGCACAATTTTATTTTTCATTTTTATGCATCAATAAACCAAAATTAACTTTTATTTGTATCAACAACTAGAGATACAACATTAAAAGTTTCTTGAACCACGGTTATGGATATACAAAGTGAGAAACCCTAAGACAAATTTCTCTTAATTCATAAGAAAGTCAACACCACTAGTTAAATAATTCTTTTGTAAACAATTTAGACGATTCCAAAAATGATATGAATAAATTCTTAACAAGTACTTATAATGACTAAAAGATTGAACAATTCAAAAAAACTAACGATGTTGACTCTCTTATTAGATTTCTCTCTCCATTACAATTTGAAGAACCTTTTACTATGAGACCAAATCTCTTATTTATAATAGTATCCTAGCTTTAGTCTTAAGTCTATGGATGAATGACATGTGGCTTTGTGTCCATATGGCGTTCATTTAAGGAAAATATAGTTACAAACATTACAAATTTACCATCTAACTGCATAGGATATTCTATTAAATTAAATGGCATCTTAGAATATTATTAAGTATTCTTTAAGCACGTTAGTTTCTACTTGTTTATATAACTTATGCTCGTTTTCAAATCTTCATGTCATCTATTCGCTAAGATTAATTTATTCTTTGTATTGGGTTTTCATAATACTTAGGATATTTCTTACTCTTGAACATTCTGATAACTTACTCAATCAGCTCATATCTAGGTCGTCAAATAAAGCTTCATCATTGGGTTTTCATGTCATATATCTTGTTTCAGGTTCGTAATCATGGATATGGGTCATTCCATTTAAGGAAGCCTAGTCTTGGTGAATGTATCACGATCTTCATAATATTTAGTAGATTTTAGACCGTCATATTAATAAAACCTTGTTACGGGTCGTCATTATAAATACGAGTCTTTTTGCTTAGTGAAGCCTAGTCTTGTTGAAGGTATCAAACTGGTAATAATACTTAGTAGATTTCAAGTCATCATATTAGTATAACCTTGTTTAAGATTTGTTATATAGAATAAAAGTCATTATACTTAGTGATTCATAGTAGTGAAACCTAGTCTTGGCGCACTTGAATAAAGATATATGCCCCTATGGGAATATGACCTTATAAATGGGATTTTGGGGTCGAGTAAGAGAAAGGTTTGGTTTAAGAAAACGTTGGATTGTGTTTTATAAACTTATTTGTTTATATCACTTAATTCATATTTATTTAGCGTTGAAAGTTCAAATTGAAGTCGATGAATTTTTGTTTTAATGGTTGACATGAGTGAGCCATCAGTTGGGAGTTTCCAACTAGAGGTAATTATCTTATTGTAGCCAATATGTTATTGTCACATATTGAAAAAAGTGAAAATGTTTTTTGGGTTGGTATGAGGGAAGTTTATGTGGAGGGTAATAGTAGTATAGTCACATGTACGCGGGAGGCCATAATGAGCAAAAGAGACTGGGAAGAATTTGTTCCAATAACTATTGATAAGACCTTTATTAACCTTGGAAGAGATGGGCTTGGTTGGTTGTTTTTTAAACTATGAGAATTGGAAGTCGGAGGTCGTGTAGTTCACTATTATAGCAAAAATTGCTAAAATTATTAATAAAGGAAGTACATAAGTTTGAATCTTCGTCCGGTCCTATAACATCCTGGTGACATTAAAATCTTATAAGATAACGCATGACGTGTTCAAACGATTGGTAGCTAGGGATATTAAATCATTGTAAATGAAGACTTTGTTAGTATCCTTGTTGGATAAATTTATTTTCATGAGGAGTAAGAATTTTGAGGTTGAATTGTCATTAACTATACAATTTATGAATTAGAGAGACATGTTATTTATGTGAACTTTATAAATATTGAGATTCGATACTAACCAATTTGAAGAGTGATTGGTTTTAAAATGTTAAAGATGGAACATAGATGAATAATGCGTTTCTATTTTAGATTCTCTAACTCTCTCGTTTCGACCATAAAGATTATGGTTTACATGATTACTAAAACCATTTTTTTATTTTTTCTTCCTAGATGGAATTATTTAACCTTATAACATTTCAGATATATATATATATGTGTGATTTAAAATTAAATTTCTTGTTTTAATTACTGTCGGTCAAAAAGATCAGCATCCATGACTAGTTTAAAACGTATCGTATCGTACAAAATATTTTAACCATAATCTCTTAATTATTGTCTATTTTGCTTCTTCGCATGAGGGATGAAATTGTTATGAAACCACGACCATTTATTAAATAATGGCCAATGTCTAAAACCTTTTTATTCTTTATTACAAAACATAAACCAAAACTGGAATCAGACCCAATGGCTAGGACGAATCAGGCCCGATGGCTAGGACGCAACAACACAAAATTGAGAGCTATAGATTTTCGATGTTTCATTGGACGCTAAATGCGATACGAGTTTAGAAAAAAATATCCTCAACGGCGCAGACCAAACGACTATGACATAACATCAGAACTTCAAGTCAACTATCAAGGAATTTAAAAGGTTTTCTCTTTCTGCAAGACGCAAACCCATAATTGAGAGAAGAAATATAATGAGAGGCATCAATGCCGGAGACTTAAACAAATGAACTTCATCTCGTATCAAACTAATAAACCTTTGTTGGCAGGTTGGACATCAACGGCACACGGACAACAAAGAAGTTGAGCCGCATTTTAGCAACGATAAAATTAATAAAGGATGATATTACACAAGTATATTTTAAACTTTGGGAGCTTTGGGTGCAAACAAAATCACCACTAACGGATGTACACAGGGGCAAGTAGGGGTCGTCGTCCCGTATTTACTCCTACGTATGTTTATTTAGTGTTCTGTTATTAATAAAAATCTTGATTTTCTTATTATTATGATAAACACTAAGAAATGAAAATTAGAAGGTTTTATAGTTTATAAAAAATTAAGTGAAAGTATGAACTATGAACCATTTTTTTTATTTTCTAATTACTACTAAACTTAATTTTGTAGAAATTACTATAATTTTATGTTAAACTATGAAGAACATTTTGCGTGTTCAATTGATACAGTTCTTTTAATGGTTAATTTAGTGGAATCCGTGAAAAAATAACCGATGTGTACTGCTTAACCGATAAATAAAAACATAAAAATAGTTAATGGCTTCAACTCAAGGAAAGAAAGCTCATGGGGAATCGACAATCCGGAAATCTTTATGGTTTTGTTTTGTTTTATAGTATGTAAGTTTATAATTATAATTTTGATTCAGCACATAATATTAGTATGTAATTTTTATATTCTTCTATAATCTCCTTCAATATCTCAACAAGCGTTTATTGATCGTTTAATAGTGCAACATAAATTATGCTATTGATGAGTAAAATTATGAGAAAGAAGAAAATGATTTATCTTTCTTAGAGTTTAATAAAGGCTAGAAAAGAAACTGAAAAAGATGGTTAATATATATCAAAGCAGTAAAAAAATGTTTCTCCTCCCCTTAATAAAGAGGTGTAGTGCTTTAAATAGACATAGTGGTGGACCTCTCGGCTTCTTATCCTTATTATGACCTACATAATTAGTCCATTCAAAGCTATTCTATCTCATTTATTTGCTAAGTAAAAATAATTTTACTCATTATTACACAAAGTATTCTCAATGTTACATATTTGTTGAGTTTCTATTACAAAGTAAATATCGGTCTAATATTTCACCGGTTTGACTTGCGGTCGACTAAATCCTACCCTTATTAGTTATGATGTATCTTCATTCAATATCTCAATAAAAACTTATTAGTTATTTAGTGATATAACTAGCATATGATTTTATATTATCATGTTTAATGGAGATACATTAGCAAATAAATAAGTTCACTTGGTTATATATATTTAACCAGAATTTACAAAACTAAATAATTTCAAGTTTTCGAATTTTTTATTTGTAATAAAGTTTTTAGCCCCTCATTGTTTTGGTTCCACCACATAATTCACTACTGATAATACTCTTGTTGACAATACTCCTTGTGATATTGTTGTTAATGTTTTTACCATACAGATAGACAGAGATGAAAACGTGTTTTTGCTTGAAACTTTTACAATACAATTGTGATGATACTTTAAAAGAAAGTTGAGTTTTGTGATTGGTTGTTTGAAAGTAAGGTCGTATGGTCTTGAGTATGTGCTTAGAAGTAAAAGTTTAGGGGAGAAAGATAATGAAACAAAGATTCCAGTAAGATTTCTAGGATTATTTTCAATTATACCGCAACATATCATTTGCGAGAGACAGTGAAAGTGCAGGTTTCAGAAATAAAACAAACATAGTATTGTTGAATAATTTGTAATTATTAAAACTGAAAGTGACGATACAAAGTTTAAATAAAAACTCCAACAAACTTGAGTAAATAAACTCCTAAAAATTAGTAACTAAGCTAAATGATCCTTATAAAATAGAAAGACTCAATACACTACTTGACTCGTTCAAAACAAACATCAAACGTGGCTAAAGACTCAGTCTTAGATTTTATTCTTCAATCCCTCCCCTAAACCGGATACGCCCGACTCTACTATACTCTTCCTTCAGCCCAACTTTAACCTGCTTCTCATTCTTTCGAACACCTCCTACTTTACTGCCTTTGTCATATGTCAGATAACTGGTCTTGTGTACTGCAAAACTCCAACTCAATAATATTGCCATTGACAAGTTCACGTAGAAAATGAAATCTAACATGAATATGCTTGCTTCTTCCATGTAGAACATGATTTTTAGACAACTTGATTGTTGAACTATTGTCACAAAATAGAATAGTCCCATTTTTCATGATTAAAACCAATTTTTGCAAGAACATTCTCAATCATACAGTTTGACAAGCTTCATTCGCAGCTGCTATAAACACAACTTCTTTTGTAGACAAGGTTACTATCGGCTATTTTTTCAAAGACCATAAAACAACTCCTTTTCCAAATATAAAGGTAAAACCTGAGATGCTCTTCCTATTACTTCGTCACCTGCGTAGTCACTATCTACAAGCCCCACATGCTTTTTTTCTTCACCAAACTGACGTCGATATTGTATTCCAAACTCGGTTGTTCCTTGGATGTATCTCAAAATGTTTGTTACTGCTAGTATGTGTTGTTCATTTGGAATTTCCATGTATTTACTTACAAGATTAACTGGATAGATTAAGTCAGGTATGTTTCCTGTTACATACCTCACACTTCCCATTATTTTCTTGAATTCGGTTAAATCTACTCCTAGACCAACTCTTTTCTTGTTAGTTTGATTCTCGGAACTGTTGGATTCCTCAAGGTTATATACTTTCATTTTGAACATTTTCAAGATTTTATTTTCATATTTCCTCTATGTAATGAAGACCATGCTCATCTTTAACTACTTCAAACCCTAAAAAGTACCTCATTCGTCCAAGATATGTCATAGAAAACTATTCTTCATTGATACCTTAAATTCATTGAACATCTCCTCTGAATTGCTGGTGTAGCTGAGATCATCGACATACAAACTTATTATTACCACATTTTCTCCCTCTACTTTGACAAAAAGTGTATGCTCACAATAGCATTTTTTGAACCACTCTCGCATGAAATGTTCTTCAATCTTGTTATACCACACCCTAGGTACCTGCCGTATTCCATAGAGAGCCTTCTTTAATTTGTAAACCTTTTTATTATATTCTCCTCACATGTCAAAGCCTTTAGGCTGCTCCACATATACATCTTCATTGAGTTCTCCATGCAAGACTGTGCTTTTCACATCAAGTTGATATACAATCCATCCCTTTTGTGCTGCTAATATCAAGCTCAATCTAATTGCATCTCATATAGCAATATATGCAAACACTTCATATAAATAAAATCCATATGTTTGAAAAAAACCTTTCACCGCTAACCTTGGTTTAAACTTGTCTACTAATTTTCATTAAGTTTGGTTATAGACCTACTTAACTCCTAGCGCATTGACACCTTCAGGAAGCTCCACCAAATCCCAAGTGATATTTTCTTCTATCAATCCCATATCTGCTCCCATTGCATTCTCCCATTTTTCGTATCTTGCAACTTCTTCAAATGTTTTAGGATCATCCCCATCAATGAAGATGGCTATTATTTTTTCTCTATCTTCTACTATAAATAAACCCATCTCATTGCATTTATAATCCTTCATCCAAATTGGCTTTTGAATAAATCTCCAAGTTCTGCTTTGTTTTGTACCAGCACGGGATTCCTCTAATTCTCGGTTCACGGCGAACTCCAAACGTAAATTTGATGCTTTTCTCATCAAGTTTGACTCCAATTTCATATGGAATAAGAGAAAAAGCTACACAACCGAAAACTCACAAATGCTCCACTGAATGCTTACCTTTATCCCACTTCTCAGCCGATGTCTCATCTTCCAAGATTTTTGCTAGGTTCCTATTTAATATATGCACCGCATACTGCATCACTTCTAGAAAAAATCTTAGTGACACATTCATTCCAAACAACATACACTTCACCATAGTCATCACACTTTTATTCTTTCTTTCTGCAACACCATTTTGTTGCGAAGTGTATGTTGTCATAAGCAGTTTTCTTCTACCTTTATCTACGCAAAACTTTTGAAACTCCTTAGAGTTATACTATTCTCCTCTGTCAGTTCTTAAACACATCAACAACTCTCCAATCTCTCTTTCGATATAAGCCTTAAACTCTTTAAACATCTTCAGAGCTTCTGATTTTTTTAAAGAAAGAATGTCCCACATTTTCTTCTATAGTCATCTATAATGTTGATTATATACCTATTTCCACTCTCTGATTTTATGGATGAAGTCGAAGTCACTACAATGATATTTGCATAAAATAAAAAACTAAGTACAACACACAAATATATTGATTTGAATAGGATCTCCTTTGTGGTTAAAAAACCGAAAACTTCTAATTCTCTTATCTTGTAACTAAATATTTTCAGGATTTATCAAATGCTTATCTATTTTCAATTTTAATTAGTTAAATCTAAAATCATAAAAAATGGTTATATTTTAATTTTTTTTAATCTCGAAATACATGAATAAGAGATCGAATAATGATTTTGGTAAAATATATTCAATACTTATTTCAAATTATTATTTTTTATTTTTTCAAAGCTTGTTTTAACATTTTGTCGCCAAATTTTGTAAGTTTTATTTATATTATATTATTTCTTTACCAAATTAAATAACCATTGAAATTTCAACAAAATAAAAGAAACTTGGTAACAATTTTGATAAAAGAAAAAGATAGATATTAGTGACAGAAGTATAAAAGAAAAAAAATGGGATGTACGAATAGCAATGTTTTAATTTAAAAGTTTATCTCTCACGCTTAAATGATCATCCTCAATATTATTTTCGTTAATGATTTTGATTAACTCCAAACTCATATATGATAGATATTTTTTATTTTCAACTTTAAAAACGCAGTTTTGTGTTTCATTTTCAGTTTTTACAACGGTGAAGAACAAATCATATGAGCATGTGTTAGTCATTTTTTCACGCAAGTATACGTGCTCAAATAGTAGCAAGTAATAAATAAGTAAGATCATTACCACGAAGACCAGGTGTATATGACAAGAATTCACTTATGCAACCATGCATGATTATTAGACTAATGCTTGAACAAGTATAAAGTTTGGGTGAATGATTATAACTAAGCAAATTAACTAACGAGATTAACTAACGAGTTTACTTATGCGAGAGAAAACATGAAACCCTAACTTCATTGTTTATTTTACTCAGAGTATTGATATACTTAATCAATATGTATGATAACAACGATTACTAATCAGATATCACGAAATCAGTATACGCTACCTCTCAATATACGTAAACCAAACCACTTAAACAGCCACAAAAGAGATAGCAGTTAATCAGACATCGCTTGCATGACAATCCTATATGTCTATACGAATTGAGGTACAATTGGTTTTCAGTGCAAGTTATCTATTTCGATTACATAGGGTAAAATGATATGGTTAGTGACATATTACGAATCATGAACAATCACAATACGAATCATTCAAGAACCAATGCTAACATGGCAAGTTCTAAACCCTTAAATCCACTTTCGCATTCATTAAAGATTAGCAAACTAGATATTCGCGACGCATCTAACGATAAGCACAACCATACTAGGTAACTAATAAACGTATCTCACAAATCGATCAAGCAATCAAACCATAAGTATTATTCAAACAAATCCGTTAGAGTTCCATGACAACGATTAGTTCATAATCGAACGAATCATCATCATGGACTCAAAAGTTAGCATAGCTCTAAGACGAATGTAAGTAGATGAATAAGCGTGTAGAGAATTTCAAACCCAACAATAACCACCAAGTATCGCCTGACAGAAACAATCCGTAAACTACCGATCGAAAAACAACGAAAAAGAAGTAGTTGTCACCTGTCTCGAGCAATACATAAACTACAGATCGAAAACACCGCAGCTGTTACCTCAACTGCCGATAAAAAACGACAGTAGTTGTCACATGCTGCCTCTCGAAAAGAACTTAAACAACTGCCTGCCTCCTGCCGTATGGTTCTATGTTGCCGCTGCCGATCAAAACCCCAAAGAGTAGTTGTCACCTGTCTTTCTCGTTTTGTATCTTCTACAGGAAAACCCAAAAGTTAGACAATTCCGTTTTCTCTTCCTCTCTTTACTTTCTCTATTCTGCCAAAAACAAAAAAGTCGCTCCCTTCTACCTTCTCTCCTTCTCTTTTTATATTCTGGTCGAAAACCCTAAAAGAAACCAATTTTATTTTTTCTTCTCCTTTTTCTTTCCTTTTCTCTCTCTGTTTATCGTCTTGCCTTTTTCTTCCACTGGGCCAACACTAGTAAAATTATAGTAAACAATGAAAAGGATCGATCTGTTTTTCCCTCCTCAGCCAAATACTCCTTGAACGCTTAGAAGGCCGACCCAAAATTGGTTGACTAGAGAGCTTCGTTTATAAGCTTTTCAACAAGGGCTTTTGGGAGGCCCATTACACTATCAGTTGTCCCTATCACAGTTTAACATATGGAAATACTAAAGGGTGTTCGATTATCAGCGCACCAGCAACCTAAAACACCCTTCCTTTTTTTAATCAGATTCTCTACAACTTCATCTGGTATTCGGTGAAAATAAATCTCCAGTCTATCGCATTCTCCTTATCCCGGACAGGTCCCTGCAGACCATAAATCCCGACGCAAGCTTCAACTCAGGATCAGCTAAGAGAATGCATAAATTCACTAGCACTATAACACGTGTTGTTGCATCCGAACCCATTCCATATTATTTCAGTGTTATTTTCAGCTCATCTCATAATTTTTGCGGCATGCTAATATTGCATCCTGAACATCAAGAATATATATATATATATATATATATATATATATATATATCCAATCTTAGAAAGAGTGTTCTCTATATTGACGTGATATGTTTTTCCGAAATGATTCGACATGAACTTCCAGAATCTCAAAGAGCTGATGCAGTAAGTAGCATGGTCTGCCAAGCTAGTGCAATAATCAGAGACCCAGTTTACGGAACTGCAGTGGTGCTTTGACCCTTAAATCCAACATAAAGTCACCGAGAAGCGGTAAAATTCCATCGACGAGCATCCTACAAGAATGAATGAAAAACATGTTAAAACACAATGAATACTTGAGAACCGGCGACGAGTTTAAGAGTAATGGAAGCGTAATAAGTGACATGAAATGCACTTATCAGCATGTTTGGTTACTGATAAAATCATATTTTTTTATGCAAATTCCATCTTATACTTGGTCTCGAATCTTTAACGACCACTAAAACGAATCGAACATGGAGCGTAAACCAGACGCATCGAACGTGGAGCGTAAAATTAAATGCATGTCAAAATAAGAAGAAACCATCTACCATGTGAGAAACCATTTGGAATTGTAATATTCCTATTAATGATTGTGACAACTTTTATAGGATGTGTACTACTTTGGGGTCAGATGATATTTTAGAAAGTTACAGTAATTACAAGCTTAGCTAGCGCCATACATATAGTAGTAGTGGATGTCATAATAACTTGGCATTGGGTGGTTTCTACATGGATAATGCCCCCTTAAATCATTTTTTAGTCTTCATCATTTATTCATTTTATTTTAGTATGTGTCAGTCTTCTTCATTTGACCGTATTGCATCAATATAGATCACCAATGGTGCCTCGACTTCAAGTCGATGTTCAAATATAATCAAGGTTAAGTCGAATGACCATTGGTGATAAAAAGTTGAGGGACCATCGGTCATATAATTTTCTGTTGAATAATGATGTCACGTGGCAGCTTTACGTTAATCAACATATGTGTGAAGTAACTGTATCAAAATTGGATAGTTCATGGACTACCATCGGGATACTGAAAGTACAAATACTATCTGTCAGTAAATTTGATAGTCCATATACGAATTCCTATTCAAAATATTCATGTGAATGAACATAGTAACCTTCTGACACTCGTAAAAAATATTGTTTTGATAATCATAATCCATCGTGATAATAATCATAAAAACTAATAAAAATATCCATATTTTATCAAATATTAAAAACCACCGTCTTTATTATATATATATATTATTTTTAACAATATTTTCAAATAAAATTCATTTAATGCATTAAAACACAAATAATATTTAGTTATTTTAGCATAATCATAATTTTTATAATATTTCAACGTTAAATAAAAATAATTATCTTAAAAAGATAAAATTATAAAATCATTTATAAAATACACATCAATATAAACCACAAAGAAGTTTTAGTTTTACAACTACAAAAGTTTAAAATTTAACATCATTGTAGTGACTTCGACTTCATCCATAAAATCAGAGAGTGGAAATAGGTATATAATCAACATTATAGATGACTATAGAAGAAAATGTGGGACATTCTTTCGTTAAAAAAATCAGAAGCACTGAAGATGTTTAAAGAGTTTAAGGCTTATATCGAAAGAGAGATTGGAGAGTTGTTGATGTGTTTAAGAACTGACAGAGGAGAATAGTATAACTCTAAGGAGTTTCAAAAGTTTTGCGTAGATAAAGGTAGAAGAAAACTGCTTATGACAACATACACTTCGCAATAAAATGGTGTTGCGGAAAGAAAGAATAAAAGTGTGATGACTATGGTGAGGTGTATGTTGTTTGGAATGAATGTGTCACTAAGATTTTTTCTAGAAGTGACGCAGTATGCGGTGCATATATTAAATAGGAACCTAGCAAAAATCTTGGAAGATGAGACATCGGCTGAGAAGTGGGATAAAGGTAAGCATTCAGTGGAGCATTTGCGAGTTTTCGGTTGTGTAGCTTTTTCTCTTATTCCATATGAAATTGGAGTCAAACTTGATGAGAAAAGCATCAAATTTACGTTTGGAGTTCGCCGTGAACCGAGAATTAGAGGAATCCCGTGCTGGTACAAAACAAAGCAGAATTTGGAGATTTATTCAAAAGCCAATTTGGATGAAGGATTATAAATGCAATGAGATGGGTTTATTTATAGTAGAAGATAGAGAAAAAATAATAGCCATCTTCATTGATGGGGATGATCCTAAAACATTTGAAGAAGTTGCAAGATACGAAAAATGGGAGAATGCAATGGGAGCAGATATGGGATTGATAGAAGAAAATATAACTTGGGATTTGGTGGAGCTTCCTGAAGGTGTCAATGCGCTAGGAGTAAGTGGGTCTATAACCAAACTTAATGAAAATTAGTAGACAAGTTTAAACCAAGGTTAGCGGTGAAAGGTTTTTTTCAAACATATGGATTTTATTTATATGAAGTGTTTGCATATATTGCTATATGAGATGCAATTAGATTGAACTTGATATTAGCAGCGCAAAAGGGATGGATTATATATCAACTTGATGTAAAAAGCACAGTCTTGCATGGAGAACTTAATGAACATGTATATGTGGAGCAGCCTAAAGGCTTTGACCTGTGAAGAGAATATAGTAAAAAGGTTTACAAAGTAAAGAGGGCTCTCTATGGAATACGGCAGGTACCTAGGGTGTGGTATAACAAGATTGAAGAACATTTCATGCGAGAGTGGTTCAAAAAATGCTAGTGTGAGCATACACTTTTTGTCAAAGTAGAGGGAGAAAATGTGCTAAAAATAAGTTTGTATGTCGATGATCTCAGCTACACCAGCAATTCAGAGGAGATGTTCAAGGAATTTAAGGTATCAATGAATAATAGTTTTCTATGACATATCTTGGACGAATGAGGTACTTTTTAGGGTTTGAAGTAGTTAAAGATGAGCATGGTCTTCATTACATAGAGTAAATATGCAAATAAAATCTTGAAAATGTTCAAAATGAAAGTATATAACCTTGAGGAATCCAACAGTTCCGAGAATCAAACTAACAAGAAAAGAGTTGGTCTAGGAGTAGATTCAACCGAATTCAAGAAAATAATGGGAAGTGTGAGGTATGTAACAGGCAACATACCTGACTTAATCTATCCAGTTAATCTTGTAAGTAAATACATGGAAATTCCAAATGAACAACACATACTAGCAGTAACAAACATTTTGAGATACATCCAAGGAACAACCGAGTTTGGAATACAATATCGACGTCAGTTTGGTGAAGAAAAAAAGCCTGTGGGGCTTGTAAATAGTGACTACGCAGGTGACGAAGTAATAGGAAGAGCATCTCAGGTTTTACCTTTATATTTGGAAAAGGAGTTGTTTTATGGTCTTTGAAAAAATAGCCGATAGTAACCTTGTCTACAAAAGAAGTTGTGTTTATAGCAGCTGCGAATGAAGCTTGTCAAACTGTATGATTGAGAATGTTCTTGCAAAAATTGGTTTTAATCATGAAAAATGGGACTATTCTATTTTTTGACAATAGTTCAACAATCAAGTTGTCTAAAAATCATGTTCTACATGGAAGAAGCAAGCATATTCATGTTAGATTTCATTTTCTACGTGAACTTGTCAATGGCAATATTATTGAGTTGGAGTTTTGCAGTACACAAGACCAGTTATCTGACATATGACAAAGGCAGTAAAGTAGGAGGTGTTCGAAAGAATGAGAAGCAGGTTAAAGTTGGGCTGAAGGAAGAGTATAGTAGAGTCGGGCGTATCCGGTTTAGGGGAGGGATTGAATAATAAAATCTAAGACTGAGTCTTTAGCCACGTTTGATGTTTGTTTTGCACGAGTCAAGTAGTGTATTGAGTCTTTCTATTTCATAAGGATCATTTAGCTTAGTTACTAATTTTTAGGAGTTTATTTACTCAAGTTTGTTGGAGTTTTTATTTAAACTTTGTATCGTCACTTTCAGTTTTAATAATTACAAATTATTCAACAATACTATGTTTGTTTTATTTCTGAAACCTGCACTTTCACCGTCTCTCGCAAATGATATGTTGCGGTATAATTGAAAATAATCCTAGGAATCTTACTGGAATCTTTGTTTCATTATCTTTCTCCCCTAAACTTTTACTTCTAAGCACATACTCAAGACCATACGACCTTACTTTCAAACAACCAATCACAAAACTCAACTTTCTTTTAAAGTATCATCACAATTGTATTGTAAAAGTTTCAAGCAAAAACACGTTTTCATCTCTGTCTATCTGTATGGTAAAAACATTAACAACAATATCACAAGGAGTATTATCAACAAGAGTATTATCAGTTGTGAATTATGTGGCGGAACCAAAACAATGAGGGGCTAAAAACTTTATTACAAATAAAAAATTCGAAAACTTGAAATTATTTAGTTTTGTAAATTCTGGTTAAATTTATATAACCAAGTGAACTTATTTATTTGCTAATGTATCTCCATTAAACATGATAATATAAAATCATATGCTAGTTATATCACTATGTAGTTAGATGGTAAATTTGTAATGTTTGTAACTATATTTTCCTTAAATGAACGCCATATGGACACAAAGCCACATGTCATTCATCCATAGACTTAAGACTAAAGCTAGGATACTATTATAAATAAGAGATTTGGTCTCATAGTAAAAGGTTCTTCAAATTGTAATGGAGAGAGAAATTCAATAAGAGAGTCAATATCGTTAGTTTTTTTGAATTGTTCAATCTTTTAGTCATTATAAGTACTTGTTAAGAATTTATTCATATCATTTTTAGAATCGTCTAACTTGTTTACAAAAGAATTATTTAACTAGTGGTGTTGACTTTCTTATGAATTAAGAGAAATTTGTCTTAGGGTTTCTCACTTTGTATATCCATAACCGTGGTTCAAGAAACTTTTAATGTTGTATCTCTAGTTGTTGATACAAATAAAAGCTAATTTTGGTTTATTGATGCATAAAAATGAAAAATAAAATTGTGCGAATGTGGTTTATTATGTTCCGCTTTGATAAATGAGTTTGCTTCTTCTTATGCATCCAAGTTATGCATCCGAGTTATAGAAACGATTTCTTTCTATCTCATAATTAAATGTATTAATTTTATTTATTTGAATATAAAAATTGATAAAGAAGTTAGAAATAAATCCGTATATAATTTTTCTTATATAATCTCGATTTTAATGATATTTTTAGTAGGTTTCAAATTTGATAATATATATATATATATTTATATATATAAACTTTTTACTATATTATACCGTCCATTAAAAAAGAAAGTAATTCGACGAGATTATATAAATATTATTTATTTAAAAACTCAAAAATATATATATATATATATATATATATATATATATATATATATATATATATATATATAACACCTAATTTTTTTCTACATACTTTGACTATACAACCTACCCCTTCCTATTTTTAATTATATGTTAGAATCTTGATTTGAAATCTATTTTGATACCAACAATAATTCAAATAGGTTGTCATTTTTTTCTATTTGCTGATGTAAAACAATTTCGAGAGCTAAAGGAATAATTTTGTTTTCGGCTAACAATGAATTTTATGTTTGATTCTGTTATCATTCAATTCGAAACAATAAAAGAAAATAAATCGAGCAATTGTTCCTATTTAAATTTAAATAATGATTCAAAAAATCCGTGCAAGCAATAACATGGATCATTATCGACAAAAATGTTGTTTTTCTTAATGTTATGTATCAAAGTAATTTAAATGTTGTTTTTCTTAATGTTATGTATCAAAGTAATTTTGATAGAGCTTGTATTTTGACTTCAAACTAAACTATAGGTGTTAATAAAACATCCATTACCTTTCTATAATCTTACTGTTTTATTGTATAAAAGCTCAAATACTTTCATTCAAAACTAATTTTGACTAATTTAAACAATCTTCCATATTCACATTTATTATAAAACTGAAAAAATACCATTCATTTCTTCCACCACCACTGTTCCAAGGGGCGGAAGTAATAATACTTTTTCTACCACCTGGAACAATGGTGGCGGAAGAAATGAACGATATCTTTTCCACTTCAATAATAAACGTAAATGTGGGGGATTATTAAGATTAGTGAAGGTTAAGTTTTGAGTGGTAAACAGGAGCTTGTATAAAAAAAGACAGAAAGATTATAGATAAAAAAAGGCACCTTCAAAATGGTTTAGTTTGAAATCACGCTAAAAGCCCTATCAAAAGGATAAAGCATTAGTAATTTCAAAATAAAGATTTACAAGTGCATTCCATGTTAATCATTTAAATTTCGTAATAAACACAAGATTATAACCGATTTTAAAAATTGACAATACAGCATCCTAAATCTGTTCTATTAGTTTGAATTTGCAGCAACAAACAAACAAACTCCAGCTTATGGAAAATCAATAACGAACAAATTATTGAAAACAAAATAGCTAAAAACTCAACCTTCAGTTGTCTAAAATGAAGAATTAAAAAAAATTCAAAAGATTTTTCATTCTACTAGACTTTTAGTTCGATTTCAGCCTAAACAATTATATTTCGATCAAAGAACAAAAAATGAATCTTAAAAGATTAATTATTCTTAATATTTTTTTAATATTTACTAATCAAATAAATAAATCTAACAATTGAATCGTGGTTTCAAATTATATCATAAATTTTGAGTAATCACAACTTTCATTTCAATCAAAATCTTATAAATAGGATAATCACAATATTAAATCACATCAACAAATTTAAAGAGAGAAGAAGATACATGAATATAGAATAATTATTGGGAAACAAATTGAGGAAGTAAACTCTCTTAAAAAAGAAGATAAAAAATCTACCTGTTCTAATTCAGACGGGAGATGAACCTAAGCTTGTCACGAAACTCGATCATTGAGATCTTTCGATCTAGAAGAAAAGCTAAATCGTTCAAATCAAAGTAGTGGAGCTTCCATTTGTTAAAGACGAACTCCCAATATTTAGAGAGAGACGCTCTGATAAGTAGGTTAGATTTCATGTAATGTAGTCAAGGTTATATATGGTAAATTGGCCAAATGGGCTTACATGGTCCATGAACCCATTTAGGTAACTCATACTCAAACTCACGCAAAACCCGTTATTATGTAAAATACTTTTAATGATTACACTTTGTTACATTAATATATACTAACTTTGGTCGAATAACTCATTTGTCTGTCTTGCCTTACAGATAATTTGACCCCATCGGTAACGATTTTTGGAAACGGAATAGATCTATGTTTGTGATGTTAATTTTGAACAAATTGAACCAAAAGGTAGTCTCTCTTTTTTCACTGACTTCCTTCTTTTTATTTACACATCCCTGTCTAATTTTTAGAGCACTATTTAAGTTTTGATATGAATAATTATTCGAATTTTATGTTTTTTATTTACTACTTCAAATATCAACATCAAATGTTTTATTTAACTATATCGGTATTGTTTCTCCAATTAGAATGGTAATAAAGTTAAATAAAAATCTATTACTAGCGGATACAATAATCATTTTTTAATTATCCAAATTATTTTACATCAGCGACAAAAAAATGAAAACCTATGTAAATTGATGTCGAAATAAAAATAGATTTCAAATAAATATCTTAGTTAAAACCAAAAAATAGATAAGAAAAGGATGGATTAAGTCGTACGGTAAAAGTATTTGAAAAAAAACGAGACTCGTTATTGTGATTTTCTTATTTTTTGACGTTTTGAATAAATATTTTTTGATATAATGTCATGAGATTAATTTTTTTAATAATCGTATAATTAAGTGGAAAGTATTTATATATATTTTTATTTTATTGAACTCGAGATTTATTAAAGAAAAATCATCAAAATTAAGGTTATATCACAAAAAATACATTTGGTTGATTGATGTCTTTTTAACTTCTTTACTGTTTTCATATTCAGATATGTTGGAGAATAAACTTGGTCTCTAAACTTGATTTGATATCCCACATCCCTTAGACTAAAAATAATATACAATATATGAATGAATGAAATATCTCAACTAGTAGGAGTCCTTTTAGGAGTACACCCAAGAAAAAAGTCGTGAGGGTCCTCTAGCCCAAAGCGGATAATATCACACTAGTTGATTCACACTTATATATTCTTGACATGGTATCGGAGCCAAGTCCTTAGCGATGACTTGAACCAGCGGTCATGTCTTTCAAGTCACTATGGGATGTATTATGCCCATTACATCTAACTATCCTATCTCGCTAAGACTAAAAATAATATACTGGAGCCCTGAAGTAATCTAATCGGGGAAGTATAGCCATCCCCTCTAGGTATTCTGTTTCAATTTTTTATTTCGCACTTTTGGATATGGTTTTGTTAATTTAGATTGCGTATTGGTATTGGATTTGTCTAGATATTTTGGATATGCTTCTGTTGATTTGGATTGTGTATTGGTATTAGATTTCTTATTGATATTGGATTTTTTTTGAACTTTTGGATCTGCTTTTGTTAATTTGGATTGCGTATTGGTATTGGATTTTTTTAGAAGTTTTGGATCTGATTTTGTTAATTTGGATTGCATATTGGCATTGAATTATATCTAGAAATTTTTTATCTTTTTGGAAATTTGAATTGTGTATTGGTATTGGATGTGTTTTTATTTGGCTTCTAATCCGTTCTTTTTTCTATTGAGGTTTTGGTTTTTTTGGAGAAAATAACAGGGAGAGAGGACTATATGTAGTCGATTGGTACTCGGTTGGATGGTGAAACTACTCTTACTGGAGTTACACCATAAAAAAAATTACTTCATGGTAAACACAGGTGAGGATATGTTTCAGGTACAAAGCTCCAACCTTCTAAAATACCTAGTAGTGAGAACTATGCTACATTGCTTCACACATAGGAGACTGATAATTCGAAGATCATCACTTGGATCAATAATTTTGTAACCCAGTCAATTGGTACTCAGTTGGCCAAATATGACACTGCTGAAGAGGTTTGGGATCATTTAGAAAGACTTTATACGCAATCTAATTTCGTTAGGCAGTACCAATTAGAATTCGATATCCACTCTCTACAACAAAATGACTTAAATAAATTTCGGATTTTTATGCTGATATGTCCGATTTATGGGATCAATTTTCTGTTACAGAGTCTGCAGAACTGAAAGTATGCAAGACGTATATTTCTCGAAGAGAAGAGCAGAGATTGGTACAGTTTCTTATATCTTTACGCTCCGATTTTGAAGGATTGCGATCAACTATTCTTCACTGATCCTTTCTTTTCATGGTAGATTCAGTTGTCCACGAACTCATTGTTAAAGAAACATGACTAAAAAATCATATTGAAAATGGGTCTAAAACCAATGTTCCTAGTGTGTTTGTTTTTCCAAATCAATGATCTTTTTCTTTGAACCAGTCTAGACTAATACCCAGTGGAGCAAGGTTTGCATTTGATGATTGTGTAATTTGTAAAAGTAAGAATCATTGGAAATAAACACTGCTCTCAACCAAATTCTGAAAAATTACTCCAAAGGTACATAATGATTTGCCATGTTTTAACCGTGTCATTTTTCCTTTTTTTTTGAATCGGAAGTCCCTGTACGACGAATGAATTTTGTACTCTATATATATATATCAATATCGTTTTTTGTTACATTTTGCACACGTTTTACTTTAAATTCAATTTTTGTAGTTTTTCTGATTGATGTTCATCAATCCTTAATAAGAAGAAAACTTAAAGAGTCTGTATATAGTCACATACTGAATTTTCAGTATTGACCAGCTAATGTTAGAACCTTTAAAAGTAAATAACATGGTCGAAAATTCCAAGATTCGAAGAAAAAATATTAAGGCCTAGCCAACTTTAGAACCCTTACAAATAAGTAATCTGATAAAAAATTCCAGGACTCGGAGAATTTAAAAAGTAATAAAAATATCGGTATAAAATTTCAGGTGTCAAAGCAATTATAAAAGAAAAAGTTATTTTTATTTCTTTAGCCGGTTATGTAGTTACCTCGTTAAAACATTTATGTGTCACCGGGATAGGAAAAAGTATACCACCGGTCATTTAAGCACTCTCATGTTCAATGATCTATGGATGTCCCTCAAAATACGCTATAGTAGCCAGAGAGTCGGTAACATAATTTTTGGTCATATGGACATGTTCATGCGAAATATTTTCAATAAATTACCTTAATCTTTTAAAGCTTTTAGGTATTTAATCATATGGTATTATCGCGCTTCGGAATACCCCGATGCATGATTGATCAAAATCTGGGAATCGCTTATCAAACGAACGTCTTAGTATTATAAATTTGTGCAAGTCGCAATCCTACCATGGTAGCCTTATACGTCACTATGTTATTAGATGCTTTAAAACCAAAATGTATCGCTTGATACATTGATTCTTTAGTTGGAGCTATCAGTTTAAACCCTACTCCAAACTCTAAAATACTTGAACCTATTTTAGTTAAATGACCTATTTATCTTTATGTTGTTCCTAATTTACTTACAAATCTGGTCGTTCAGAGTGAAATTCTACTAGATTATTTGCCAAGGCTTGCGCTTTTATCATTGTTCGAGGTTCGAAATCAATGTTATAGTATCCCAACTATACTGGCTATTTGGTCATCCATCTATAAACATTAGGCCTCTATATGATATTTTTAGTGAAAAAGAAGTGTGAACCACAATTGAGTGTGGTTGGAAATATAGTCTCATTTTTTGGGCTTCTACAACCAAAGCCAAGACTAGCTTCTCCATTTTTAAGTATCTTTTCTCGGCATCTACCAATATTTCTCTCGCATAGTATACTGGGTGAGGATAACTTTTATGATCTCTAACTAGTACCACGCCCACGTTATCTAACATCTAAATATAAATAAACAACTTATTTTCCATATTTGGTTTAGTCAAATTCGCTGGAGAATGAAGATTTTATTTTATCGTTACGAAGGCTTTGTCACACTCTGGTGCCCAACTGAAACATTTCATTTCTCTCAGGACTTGAAAAAATAGAGCACATTTGCCCGATGATCTTAAAATAAGTATGCTCAAAGCGATTAATCTTCAAGTCAGGATTTTCACCTCCTTGATGGATCTTGGTGGATCCATGGTTGTTAATGGTTTTAATTATGCTAGGTTAGCTTCAATATATTTCTTGTTCAATATATAGCCCAGATTGTTTTTGGACTGTACCCCGAAGGTACATTTTTCTTAATTAAGCTTCAGATTTATGGCCTTTAAGTTTCAAAATGTTTCTTTTATATATGAGAAGTGATCCTCATATTTTGGGCTCTTTGCTAGATTATCATCAATATAAACTTCGAAATTTCTTATGATTTGACTAGCAAAAGCTTTGTTTACTAGTTGTTGATAAGTCACCCCAACATTATTCAACCCAAAGGAAAATACCTTGTAATAGTGTTGATAAGTCGCCCTTACTAGTTATGAATGTAATATCATCGTGATCTTTCAGATCCATTTGTATATGATTATACCCTACATAAGCATCCATAGTAGATAAAATCCTATTAGCCGAAGTCGAGCCTCGTGTGGATTATTTTCGACTGAGGGTAATTGTGCCAGATGTTTTGTGGTGTTTCAAGGGTGTTAAATGTTTAAGTGTCTTGTAGTGAGAGATTTAAGTTTCCTGGTTGTATTAAATGTTCATCCCCTTAATTAATGAAAGTGGTTGGGTATTTATACCTTAAATTATGGGCCATATGGGCTTTCGAGTCAAACTTATGTAATCGGGTCGAGTTCAATAACTCATTAGTTTATTACGCAGATTAGTAACTAGCTTAGTCAAAAGGTGTTTAGTGTTTTAATACTTTTGTCCTGTACGGATGGTTCAATGGGTGATTATTTTCCGGATTGCCCCTGTCCGGTTTCCACAGTGAGTGGCGAATATTTCCGGACTCATCAATAGCCCTTTTTTAGGTTTTGTCGAAGGCATTTGGCAAGACCTAAAAAATATTCTTAGGCACTTGTAACATTCTCCGGACTATTTAAGTGTTCAGCTCAGGATTTATCCGGACTGAATACTTCTCAGAAGTTCAAAAGTTTTCCTATGGATCGTGGGACACGTGTCACATTTTGATTCGCCTCACCAGCCATTTTCCTCCTAGAACAACGCTCCCACTAATCCTAAAAAACAACCTCTTCATTTAATACCTATGGCGTCAGCGCCGCCTTCAATCATTAATTTTGCCTTTTCGTTTTCTCCTAGGTATTTGGTAACTCTTTTTGACTTACTAGTATAAATTACTTTTTTCACTGTTTTACCATCTTCATCACTCTCTCATTTCTTCATTTCAAAGCTTTCACTTCTCTTCTCAAAATTCTTATTGTGTAGGTTTATGTTCACGGCAAAAAATGCATTGGTGAAAGGTGGGTGGCTTAATCTTTCTGAGTTAGAAAAAGCACAAAGGACTGAGCAAGAGAGACGTATTGTTGCAAGTCTTCCAGTTTCTCAAAACAATAAACCCGAACCACAGTCTTCAGAAGCTGATCGAGGCTCACCTTCTGTTAGAAGTTCCAAACCCAGGCGTTTGTTTCAACCAAGTGTTTCGCCCATTGTATCAGGCTCCTCGGTTTAGGAGTCACAACCCACTGTTGATCGGGAAAAAGTCGTATCAAGCATAATGAGACCATCTCTATTTATAGCTATGGGGTCAGATGCTGAAAAATCCCATGAAAAAGTTACCCTTCGCCGAACAGGCCGTTTAGTAAAGGGTCAAACTGCTGTTTCACAATCTAAGTCCCCAAAATCAGGGGCTCCTAATTCTGGGACCAAGGACAAAGCTACAGGATCAGGGGCATCTATCAGAGTCCCAAAATCTTCAGGTCCGGAGGCCACTGGAATTAGCTCCCAAAATGAGCCCTCCAGAACTGAGCCCCATCCGGACACTAGACCCCTTAGAGAGATTGATGCTCAGCCGTCCGGACAACTTACTGAGCCTGCCACCAGCTCTCCCCCACCAACAAAAATTGACAAACCTTCCATGGTGATGGAAGAGGTGATGGAGGACAGTATAAAAGAAGCTCCATTTGAGACCGACGTCTCTGGACAGACGGGGGAAACTGCCACTGATAAAAAAGGCAAGGGTAAAGAGAAACTGTGTTTGAAACATCCGGACCTGCCGGAGTGCCTGGAAGGCAAAGTGGGACCCTGCTTCCACAAGGTGAACGTGAAGTATCTGCTAGCCATGCAGAACATCAACTATGTTTATACTCACACTGCTGAGTTAGGCCGGATCTGGACGAAGTGGGGGATCCCTGAGTCTGTCAAGGTGAGGATACCGGTCACTCCGGAGTCCCTAATGGACTGTAAGCTTAGCGAGATAGTCATTCACACAGAGCTGTTTAACTGGGGTCTCAGATTTCCCTTGGACCCAGAGATTGTCAGATATTTTCATTTGATAAAGCTCTGTCCAAGCCAGCTGAGTCCCAATGTTTGGTACACCTTTATGGCCTGTATTATGGCCTCTATGCTCTCCAGAATACCGCTTCCAATGGAGCAATTCGCTGGTGTGGCCAGCCTCTGCAAGAACCACGTCATCCCTTTCTACCACTACAATATGGGAGATAATTTTAAGATGGTGGATGATTTACTTGAATCAGAGAAGAATTGGAAGACCCAAATTCTGTTTATTAGTGGGGCTTGGGAAAACGGGAGGAAAATCAAGGCTGGTGTCAACCCCAGCATGCTCACCAGCAGATGGAAAAGCTCAGGTAAATATTTAATCATGCTTGTCTTTCTTTCGTTATAAAAAATCTGTTTGTAAACTGCTCTTCATTTTCTTTGGGTAGTGCTGCCGAAGGAGTTCTCCGACTATGTGGAGGAGGGGCAGACGACATGTGCCAAGCTGAATGCTTGGGCTACTGACAAATGAGGAAATCATTTCCACAATTGCTTCATCGCCGGCAATTTAGTGAGGTCCCGCCTCTGGAACACTACAGGCCGGAGGGACCTTACTTGGGAGGAGCTGACCACTCGACCTCCTCCGGCTGTCATCCTCCAGAGAACAGAGGAGAAGGATGGCAAGCTGGCTTTGCCTGCCAGAGAAAAAGCCCCAAGTAAGATGAAGGGCAAGAAGGGTAAGAAGAAACAAGTTGCAACTGAGGTTGCTCAAGGAGGTGGTGGGGAGATCATCTCAGCAAGTCAGGAAGTGCAGGGCCAAGGGGGAATCGATGTTACTCTACTTCAAGTGGTTGAAGATGAGAGTATCAAGGAGGCAGGTTGACCTCCAAATCTTCCAAAGGCTCCTAAGAAGGATCGAAAACGGGGAGTAGATGGTGAAAATATGGAAGCCAAGAAGAATAAAATCTCCTCGGGGGATGAAGTCGCTCTCCGGCCTTCAGAGTCTCTTCCTCCGGCCGACCTAACATACCCCACCTTAGCAGGGAAAATCCCAAGTGATTTACACACCGAAGAGGGTGCCGGAGGGGATATCAATATTGACGGAGTAGACATCAGTGGCCTCCAAAACATTGGCCTTTACTTTGGAGACCTTGAAAAAGATGACTTTGCTGGCCTCTACCTTCCTCCAAGCTCCTCAAACATGGTAACCTTCAATGGTAAGTCTTTTTCTGTTTCAGGGGAGAATAACATGGTGACTCACTCCTTGCTAAGCAACATTCAACCGGTGCTCAACCTGGAGAAGCAAGTGCAAAGCCAATCTACCCTTATCAACGCACTCAACACAGACAAAGAGAGCTTATCTAATGACCTCCTTAACGCCAATTAGAGTGTTGATGCATTAAGGAAAGAGCTCGAGGAGTTGAAGAAGGGGAAAGAAGACTTGGCCACCAGTAGGAATGGGCATTCGATTCTTCGGTTTGGTTCTTTTGGTTCTTTTGGTTCTCGGTTCTTTAGGTTCTTCAAAACTAGTACCCATTTAGGAACCGAATAAATTTCGGTTCGGTTTGGTTCGGTTCTTCTTAATTCGGTTCGGTATGGGTACTTAACTCAGTTCCAATCGGGTAGTTTTGGATACTTTAAATGCTTTGCAATATCAACGTATATAAAAATCTTTTTACACTTTAAAATAATAAAACTATGTTAAATTGTAAGAAAAAAATACTAAATATAAGAAATATTCAAAATTAATATATTAAAGAATAATATTAGTAATATAAAAAAATTGAGAGATGATATCAAGTTTATTAAATTATATAAAGGTTTGTATTTTGTTATTTTGTTTATACGCATAATAGTCTGTAAATATGTCGCCACTTTGGATAAAGTATGTTGTCATTTATTCAAGAGAACATAATTAGAGATCAATGATAAAAGACAAATTTAGGGGAATCTAACTTTGAAAAATAAAATATATTTTTAAAACAATTCAAAATTAAGGGTTAATACATAGGTTCGGTTCCTAACGGGTACCCACGGTTCTTCGGTTCGGTTCGGTTTTTTCGGTTCCGGTTAAAATGCCCATGCCTAGCCACCAGGATGGCCACTTCGGAGATGGTTAACATAGATATCCAAACCAAGTGTTCTGGCTTGGAGAAGGATCTCTCCACTTCGAAGGAGGAAGTGAAGGCCAATGATAATGTCATCCAAACCCTGTCCGGTGACAAGACTTCTCTTGAAGATGTTGTGTCCAAAGTCACCAAGGAGAAAGAGGATTTGATAAAGGAGCAGGAGAAGAAAATTCAGGACAAGATCGATGTATACACCAACAAGGTGATAGACTCCCACGAAGAGAGGTATGCCGAAGTCAAATCCGATATGGTCTTGCTTTTTTATCGAACATTCCTGAAGAGGACACTCGGCACTTTATGGCAATATGTGTAATACGAAGATCTCCCATTCCATACTATGGTAGATGGTGACAAGCACAACTATTCCAGTGGTTATGATGATACCACCGATGAAGAAGAAGGGACCGGAGAGATCCCTAATGATGAACCCAAAGATCCAAAGAAGAAACAAGATGAAGCAGGAACATCTAAGGGAGTCCACCCCTAAAATTTTAACTATTTTCTGTTTTTATTTTATTCTTATGTCAGACTAAAGTCCTTAGATGGCCAAGGCATTTTTGTAATCGTGTCCGGCTTGTGCCCGGATAAGCCTTTTCTTTTTAAACTTCAAAGTCTTTGGATGGCTAAGGCATTCTTTCATGTTTTAATATCATTCCCCGGTGCTAGCCGGGCAGTTTTATTTTGCACAATTCTTGCCTTGTTTTATGTTTGCCCAATCTTGATGGCTAATGTTTAAATAGCCCATAGTTATTTTACAAGTATTTTAAGGTGAGAGTGTTTAAATTCTTTGATGACAAATGTTTAAACGGTCATCATTCCACCAGATGAATCTGATCAGTCAATGGTACTTAGAAGGCTTTAAAGGAACTATCAGTCAAACTACTCCCAATTTTTTAAGAAGGCATCAAATTATATTAAAAAAACCCGGACACCTTATTAAAACCTCCCCACGCCACCAGGGTAGGAAAGAGTATGCCCCCTAATATTTATATGGACTTTAAACAAGTAAATATTTACATAAATTTTCTTCTAGATACAACAGGAGGTGTTCAATGTTCCAGGGGTGATTTAAGATTCTTCCATCTTTATCTTGAAGCCTGTATGTCCCAGGCTTAATCTTTTCAATGACCACATAGGGTCCTTCCCAATTTGGAGCTAGCTTGCCGATGAATTTCATTACCATATCTTTGGCATGGATCATACTTTTTTACCAATTCCTTGGCATCTTCCATTATGGATGGCCAGTACTATTCGGCCAGCAAGACTCTTTGGGTTAAAGCTCTATAACTACAGTGTGCTAATCCTTCATCATCATGCAGTTCAGACAGCACTATTTGGGACTCTTCAATCCCCAAACAACGCAAGAGAGGTCTACTAAAAGACTTCTTGTAAAGGACGTCTCTTATGATTAAAAAACCACGAGCCCTATTCTTAATTTTTCTTGCTACTGTTTTTTCCGGAGGCAAAATGCCATCTGAAATATATTGAAGAAGAGGATACCTCCAGTCTTTAGGTTGACCCACTTGTATATTTAAACTTTCCTCCTCTTCCTTGCTCTGATTGAGTTCAATGGATGGGCATTCCTGCACATGAATCCATGGGTAGGACTCAGAGTATGCTATGGTTTCCAAGGAGTCTGCTAACATATTCTTCGTTCTGGGTATGTGCTCATAGCTGATTTCTTTAAAGTTAACTACCACCTCTTTAAGAATGAATAAATATTTAATCAACTGCTCTTTTTTTGCCTCAGATTGACCTTGGGCATGATGGATAAGAAGCTGAGAATCACTCATTAACCTAACTCTTTTGGCTCCACAAATTAGGGCTAACTTCAAACCATCTATAGCAGCTTCATATTCGAACTCATTATTAGAATCCCTGAAAGCAAAACATATAGCCTGGTATAGTTTATCGCCGTACGGAGAGGTTAAACATATCCCAACACCACAACCCATGGTACTTGACCCACCATCAGTCCGGAAAACCCATACTTTCTTAGTCTTTTCACATGTTGCTTGTTTAGTGTCTCTGTCTCAATAGAATTCAACTAGGAAATCAGCAACAGACTGAGCCTTGACTGCAGTTCGAGGGGTAAAATAAATATCATAGTCTCCCAACTCTACTTACCATTTGGTCATTCTGCTCGATACTTCTGCCTTTTGAAGAACGTTTTTCAAGAGAAAAGATGTCCAGACAATAACAACAGAATGAGACTGAAAGTAGGGCCTCATTTTCATAACAGCAATTACTAAAGCCAGTTCTAGCTTTTCAAGTTTTAAATACCTTTTTTCAGCATCCATCAGGCTTTTGCTGATGTAGTACACCGGACGAGGATAATTATTCACCTCTCTTACTAGCACCGCACTTAGGGCACATTCGGAGACTGCTAAATATATACACAATATTTCTCCATCAATAGGTTTAAATAAGGTTTTTGGGGAGGATAAATGCTTTTTTATTTCATCAAAATCCTGGTCGCACTGTGGAGACCAGTTGAATTCGTTGGCACCCTTTAAAGTTTGGAAAAACGGGGTACACCTATCCGAAGACCTTGAGATAAAACGGTTTAAAGCAGCTAACCTCCCTGTCAATCTGTGTACTTCTTTAATATTCCGAGGAGGCTCCATCTGCAGTAAAGCATTAAGTTGGTCTGGATCAGGCTGTATCCCTTTCTCACTTATCACATACCCCAAAAACTTCCCGGACTGCACTCCGAAAACGCATTTTTCTGGATTCAACTTTAAATTAACTTTTACCAAGTTGGCAAACGTCTCTTGCAAATCTGCCAAGTGTAACTCTTCTTTCACACTCTTTACCATCATGTCATCAATGTAGACTTCCATATTTCTTCCAATCTGATCAGCGAATGCTTTGTTCACCAGCCTCTGATAAGTAGCCCGAACATTCTTTAACCCAAAAAGAATCACCTTGTAACAATGAAGGCCCCTAGCGGTAACAAAAGTAGTGTGTTCTTGGTCTTTCAGATCCACTTGAATCTGATTATAACCGGAGAAGGCGTCCATAAAGGACAACAACTTGTTCCCAGATATGGAGTCGACTAACTAATCGATCCAGGGGACTGGATATGGGTCTTTTGGGCAAACCCTATTAAATTCAGTAAAATCGATGCACATACGCCACTTCCCATTTTTCTTTTTTACTAACACTGGATTGGTCGGTCAACCTCTTGAACTATGACATCAGCTTTCTCCTTAGAAAAAGCTCTTCTCTTCTGCACAACGGGTGCTACATCTCTTCGGATGGATAGCTGGTGTGATATAACATCTGCAGGCACCCCGGTTACATCAGCATTACACCAAGCAAAAACGTGTTGGTGGTCTGCTAAAAAGGATAACACTTTGCTTTTTAGTTCTGATGTCATATTAGATGAAATCTTGACACTTCTTCCTTCAGCTAGAGAGTGAGTTTCAACCTCTTCAATTGGTATTAAAACACTAGGGGTCTCTCTGGGGTCATCAATTTCATCCTCTCCCCCAGAGGGCCCTTCAAACTGCTAATCTTCACTAATCCGAACTGCCCCCAAAGTTCTAGGGGCCAATGCTGTTGCATAACATTCCCTTGCTATCTTCTGACTACTGCGAAAAACTCCCACTTGTCCTTGCACATCGTATTTTAAACATTGGTGAACTATTGAAGCCACAACATGCATCCTGAAGAGCCAAGACCTTCCTAAAATGGCATTGTAGCACGTGGGACAATCCACCACAACAAAAAGTACTCTGACCATTTTCTTAAAAGGGCCCTTGCCCAACAAAACTTTCTCCTCAAACTCCCCGACCACGTCCGCAGAGCTTCCAGTGAAACCCACAATAGACCTGTTCGAACGTTGAATTACTGTTGGATTCTTCATTTGTTTATAGGAAGTTAAAAAGAGGATATTGGCTGAGCTGCCAGTGTCTACCAAAATTTGATTGATAGGAAGTCATCACCACAGCATCTTCATGGGGACCAGTTATGTCCCTCAAATCATCTTCATCAAAAACAATGAAGGGAAAAGGAATTTGCGATTGATAGGAAGTCATGCCTCCTTCCAATTGAGTAGTCAGGGTATGAACATGCCTCTTCTTTGAAGAAGAAGTTGATGCAGTCATGGTGTCCCCTCCAAATATGGTAAGTGACTCAAAAAAGCTTATGAGCCCGGACACCGTCTTGGTGTGTTCGGTGATAACGCCCACCTTATTCCGGGTTGGATCAGGATCCAAATACTCTGACTCCACACCGAATCTTTCAATAATTACCATGGCCCCGTCCGGAGTCGATGTCCCTGCATTGTTTGTGGGGTCGGTCCGATGAGCATTATCAGGCCTATTCCCACTTCTTCTTTTAACATAAGCACCCAATCTTCCTCTTTCAATCAAATTTTGCACCTCTTGTTTCAAAGTGATGCAATCTTCTGTGTTATGACCAATATCATGATGATATTGACAGAAACAATTATTTCGACTTTCCCTGGGAGATTGAAGCGCAGCTGGCTTCCTAAAATGTACTTTGTTTTTTGTTTTTTCATAGATGGTTGCCACATTTTCTTTCAATTCGGCAAACCACTCCGGTTGAACCCAAGGTCCTCGCTTATTTCTGGATTGCTGGCTCTGAGCTAGTGTTAGGTGAGATTGAGCCTTGGCCCTGTTGGGACCCTGTCCGGCTTCCTTAGCCTTGTACCCAGACTAATTTTGGTTCTGGTTTGGTGCAGCTGGGGCCGACATCACTTGCCTATGTACCCTAGTCTTCTTCGTTTCATCCATATTGATTTTCTTTCCCACCTGATTCAGTAAACCGCCCCACGTCATGGCCTTCTTCCTGGTTACCGAATTGGCTAAATTGCTAGGGTTCAAACCCTGTCTTATAGAAGCTATTTCTACTCGTTCAAAGCAATCAGCTACTCCATTCTTGGTGTTCACAAAGCGACTTATATATTCTTTCAATGATGCATTCGGTTCTTGGGAATAATGGATAATAGTGACTTCCAACGAACTGCCTCCGGAAGGCCACCCAAATGGTATCAAAATTTCTGATGTAGCTTTGTGGCAGGCTATTATACCACTTCAGAGCACTCCCCGTAAAAGATTGAGAGAATGCTCTATAAAGCAACTTATCATAATCTTCAAAATTCATCATAAAGTTTTTAAACTGCTCCAGATGATTATCTGGATCTTTACTCCCATCGTATTTTTCCATCTTAGTACTGTCAAACCTCTTTGGAAGGTTTCCGGACAGTATCTTGGAAGACAATGGAGATTGTCTCCAATTCCGGCCACGACTAAACACGGTATCTTCATTGGGAGTTGCAAAGATACCTGGTTCATCATGAAAAGCGAAAGGATCCATCAACAGCTGGTCTATATGTCTCCGGCCATGGTTGTGGCTATGAGATGACCCTTTACCTAGATGCCTTTTCAACCTTCCATGCCTATCCCTCTTTCTTGAATATTTTTTGACGAACTTTTGCTTCTTCTTAGACCTGCCTTCGTCACTGCTGGATGACAGGGACTCCTCAACTTCATCTTCATTCGAGGAGCTACTAGAGGATTCTGAATCTGAATCTGAGCTCTCCACCGGTTTAGACCGGTGAGACTTCTTTGAGCTAGCATGAGTCTTTTTAGTACTGACATGGGTCTTTGCTAATGGGTCATGTTCCCTTGGATTGTTAGTGTGGTGAATGGCTGACACTTTTGATTTTTCTTTCAAGCCAATCTCTACCCTTTTAGCAGCCCTCAAGGTAAAAATCTCAGCTTTCAACCTGTCTCGCTCTTCGATCGTATATTCATCGTTTTCTCCCACCACTTCTGCCAAAGTTGGTGGCACTGCCTGCTCGTCCGGATTCATCCGAACTGGTTTTTCTTGCTGGTTTTGAATGCTAGATTTAGGCACTTTCTTCTCCCACTGTGGTCGCCAATTTGGTGTTGATTATTTTTGACTGAGGGTAATTTTGCTAGATGTTTTGTGGTGTTTCAAGGGTATTAAATGTTAAGTGTCTTGTAGTGAGAGATTTAAGCTGTCTGGTTGTATTAAATGTTCATCCTCTTCATTAATGAAAGTGGTTGGGTATTTATACCTTTAATTATGGGCCATATGGACTTTCTAGTCAAACTTATGTAATCAGGTCGAGGTCAATAACCCATTAGTTTATTAAGCAGATTAGTCAAAAGGTGTTTAGTGTTTTAATACTTTTGTCCTGTCCGGATGGTTCAGTGGGTGATTATTGTCCGGATTGCCCCTGTCCGGTTTCTACAGTGAGTGGCGAATATTTCCGGACTCATCAGAGCCTACCAGCTGATCAATTCTTGAGATATAAAAAAATCTTTCGGAAAATTCCTGTTAACATCTATGAAGTCAACACACATCCTCCATTTTCCATTCTTCTTTTTTTACGATGACCGGATTTACTATTCATAACGCGTATTGGGATTCTCATTTATAGCCTCTTTTTGTCAACCGATCCACTTCTACCATAATATCCTCATATTTTCAGCAAAAAATGATCTTTTTTTACATTACCAGACACACATTTAGTCAAATTATATCAGCAAGCACACCTGTTACGTCCTCGATGCACCAATCAAATATGTGTAGGTTTCTATAGAAAAAAGGTCACCACTTTTTATTTCACCAGTGGAGGTAACAAGGTGTATATCTTCAGAATCTTTCCCTTTGGTAACTACTATACTTTTACATTCTTATTATGACCAGTGAGCGAACGGACTCTTGTAACTGTTATTTTAGTTTTATTCCAATAGTTTTAACTTTTTTCGAAGTCAATGCAGTCATATAGCTTTCTTTTGCCAATTTTTTACTGCTCCGGCACTTCAAACACTAATAGGCTTTACAGGTAACCGCATGCGTTCATGACAGCCAAGATATTCAAAAAATAGCATTATGCGATGTTGGAGCATATACCACTATAAATAGTACTTTGGCTATCTTTTTGAATGGTTTTCGTCCTAGCAGCACATTACCTTAAAATTCTTTAATAACATCATCATTAACTCCAGTAAAGTTCGCTATCGTTCTATCAGATATCAGAATAACACGAGGGTCTTTTATTTGTTTATAAGTTGACATAAATAATATGTTAACTGAACTGCTTGTATTGATTAGGACCCACCACATTTTATTTTCTTTAATATTTTTCCTAATCACCATCGCATATTCATGAGACCGAACTACCTATCTCAAATCATCATCATCAAACATTATGAAGGTAAGGGGATTCATGTATGGATGAGTTGATATTTCCCCGGATAAGTGCGTCGTCAAACTAACGATGTGCCTTTTTCGAGAATAATTTGTGGTTCTCAAAGAAATATATCATTTGAAGATAGTCATAGATTTGAAGTACTTGCATAAACCTTATAATCTTCTTTACTCTTTAGTTTTGTCAAAAATTATAATAACTTTTTGGTTAGGGCTCAGATCCAAATATTATGCAGATATATATAACTCATTTTGTAGTTCTATAGTGTTTTATTGCTTCGAGAATTATCGAGTACTTCCCTCTATGGCGTTGTTCGGTTTCCCTTTGGAGCATACTGTTGAGCCCGTACTTGCCTCTTAACAAAATTTATTAATTTTCTATTATTAATTAGCATTTGGATTTATTATTTCAGTGATATGCAATCTCTCATAGCGTGACCAATGCCATTATGATACTTACAAAACCTATCTCTCTTGTATTTAACATGCCTCAAGATGGGTATGGGTTTTCTGAACTCGATATGGTTTCGAGTTTTGTAAAAGATAGTTGCATATTTTCCATCAACTCAACAAAAGAGTCAGATCAGATTCATTGATTTTCCCTCAGGTTTTGGTGTTGTGCCTGCAGTGGTTGACCCACTTTTGGCCTTTGCGGTACTTGATTCGAAACTTTTGGTCGACTAAAACTTGTGGCTATTGATAACTTGAACTTGTAGGAAAACCAAAGCGGGTAGCTGTTCTTAAGTTTGTATGGTCAAGAGAATAATTTTTAATTTTTTGGACCGTTCCACTTTGATTATTTTATGTACCGAAGCTAACAAAGCACTGAAAGTTAGAGCTTTGTTCCTGGTTGCATCGTTAAACAAAGTCTGCGGAGAAACCATTGCCTAAAATCCGCAATTACAACTTATTCATAACAATCATCTATACTTATCTTTGTGAGGACGAAACACCTAATGTAATCTTTTAGACTCTCTCAAACTAGTTAACTATATTAGATGATAGTATTACCATTTCCTCATATATCTTTACTCCATAAAAATTATTGTCTAAAAACACTCTAAAATATAACAAAGTGTTTTATATAACCTTGAGAATGTCGGTTGTATTATTTTAAATACATTTCTTTAAAGGTTTAACAAAAAGCGCGATATAGGATCGTGATGCCCATCGAAAATTTTAAACTTTTTAATATCAAAATGCTTTTGAAGGTGCCCGACAGGGATTTCTGCTGATAAAGGAGACTGCTTCCTGTTATGTGATTGGCTAAACTGGTGCGCCTTTGGACCTTCGTAAACTGTGGCGTAAATATCTTGATCAATGGGATTCAAAAACTGATTATTGCAATTATAGTCAAAACTGTGGTTCTCAAACCCCATTGTTGTACTGTTGATTAACTATAAGGACCATATGCAACAATGTAAAGTTTTGTTGAATCTGAACTGATGTTTGCTGCGGTCGCATCCTTTCCTCGATTAATAATATTTCTTTAACCTTCGATGCATGCTCTCGCTTAGACGAAGAGCCACGTTGTTTCTTAGACCTTTATTATTTTTTAAAAATCTTATATTGATCAGAATATTTCCTTGTATAATGCTTATCTTTATAATGCCCTCTTTTTATAAAGAATTCTTACGTATCAGTTTTTTGTATATTCACTTGATTCCAAAAGAACATACCATCATCTTGTTTTACGTTTCATTCTATGAGAATGGTAGCTTCGGTAATTATCTTCAGCCCGTAACAAATCAAAACTAAAAACATCACCCTTATCAAAATCCATTTTATTATCGTTCTTTCGAATTTTTGGTCGGACCTTCTTTGATCGATCCAAAACTGCATCCTTCTTAACATTCAGTTTAGTGATATCCTCTAACAATTGGCTTCGTTGCTCCTCTAATGGCAACTATTCCTAGTGTTTCTTAAATTTGTACTACTTGTCACATTGTCGTTGTTATTCAAATTATTGTTCTTAAAATTATTGTTCTTTGATAACCACATTCTCCATCGCTACCGCATAGTCTCCATACGCCTTTGTATTCATATCTCAATGATTCAAAATCGAGCTGATAATTTACTCTTTATTACACAAAATATCCTAAACTTTACAAATTTGTTGGGTCTACTTTACAAAATAAATACTAATCGAAATTAGCCCAATATTCCACTGGTACAATCCACGGTTCTGATAAATCCTGCCATTATCAAATACGATTTTAAAAAAATTGTTTAAAATTGCGACAAGGATTCCCCATGTGTAGTCGCGAGGGTTAATAAAACTGTAAAATAAGTTTTTCGTAACAACAAAGACTTCTCTTCGATGTGCTAGTTTGAATGTAATGTTTTAGGTTGTAATTTTTTCAATTGTTAACCTTTAATTTTGGGATATAATAGTTATGTTTTAAAATGTAATTGTTTTACTTTAATACCATTTTAGATGTTATATATTTAGTAAAAATTCAATTATGTTTATGTGTTTATTTTAATTACTAGATATAAAATTTTATTTCATCGTAAGAAAATATACAAAATATTAGCTTGCAATTTAAATAGAAGCGGCAAAACAGTTAATGACAATACAATCAATAGGCATTAATTGTTTGTTAAAAACGCGAGTTTGTATATGATGTTAACTTATTATATTGACTTCAGATGTCCTTATATGAGCCATTTTATCGACTATTTGAATCGACTTTTTTGCAAAAATTTATATAAAATTTATAACCATCATGTTTTCCAAAATAAAGAATCTTGACATATAATATCGATATTGGTGGTTTATTCTGTACATCGTATGTCGATTTGGAATTTCGACTTGGAATCTTGATATTATATACAAATTCGTTTTTTTTATTAATGTCCACATGATGTTAAATTAACCGTCATATTATATTAAATTAATGATCAAATTATCAAATATTATCTCCTATAAAATGCTTTGACCTAATTCTATCCTCATTTCTCCCTTTATGTACCATTAAAACTCGCTCATATATGGAATGAAGTACGCAATAAGACAACTACTTGATGAGTATCGTTGCCGTTGTGACGGGAACAATGATTGGTGTTGTATGTAAAATCTACTACATATACTATATGACATGTTGTGCATGTTTAATGTTACTTGCACGAGGTCGTGAAAATGTTTATATTAGGTTTAAATATTTGACATCGATTACAATTTTTCAGTTTTTCAACCTCTCGTTGTTTTTACTAATTTCATTAAAAATATATGTTGGAAGAGGTGTAAGTCATCCTCGCAGATCAAGCAAATGCATAAGCTATTTGCATAAAAATTGATTTTTTTTACAGATATAAGTGTATCTAAATTGTTGTAATTTTTTTATTATGTTATGAATTTATCATGATGTTTGCAAATGATGTATAACTGTTATAAAATAACAATAACAAACTAACTCAAGTTACAACAAAATAAAAAGACAACAAACTAACATTACAGTTTACATTTTCAATTCTTGATAAGGTATGTCAATGTTCGATCTTGGTTAAAATACACTATAAATTTGCATATATTTGAATATCCGATCGTATAATAGATTTATTAAAAAAATCCCTCATCAATACTACAATATTTCCAACCAATAAGAATGAGAGGTATCAATCCATTCAGATGAGTCTTAACCTTTAAGTTGAAAAAAATAATATTATATTTTTCTTGTTATGAACATAATAAACAATTAAAATCATAAACTTACTTACATTAACGAAATGATTCTTATGCACTTGAGTCATGCAAACCTATTTTATTTGTTCAAGAGTGGGAAAAATAATTTTTATAGGTAAAAATATTGACGAATGACTTACACTAAATATACATACGATACAATTAAACACAATTGTAATGACGCGACAAGTATATGCCACTAGAATTCTGTTTTTGAAGCCAACAATTAAATGAAAGCATTTGAGCCTATTTGTTTATTTATCTATTTGTTTACAGCTACCGTAAACAACTTCATGCAAAGGCACGTCTGATAGGATTTTGCTCAGTAGTCGTGTCTTCACATGCAACGATGAATCTTAACGACCAACCATAAGGTAAGATATAGCTCTAAAACCACAATGGTTATCCATTTTTATATTTGTTACCTCTTAAATAAAATTATTCATAAATGAGGGAAAACGACGTTTAAACAAAAACTCTTTTGTAACTTCTTGATTAAGTTTTTGTTGTTTGTATCTTGCATTATAATTCTTATGAATCTCAAATATCTTTCTGTGTTTCTCATTCCTCAAACTAAGTAAAATTTCCAAGGATGAGAACTGACCGCAGATAATTTCACAGTGAATGCTTATTCGTCTATTTTTAGCCTTGTCGCTTTATGACATCCCTAATAATAATTTTGTAAGGTCATAATTATGTTTTCCGTAATAACTTTTAGAGTCCATAATCCACTTTTACATTTAATCGGAGAAGACTTACGTCTAAACGGACATCACATTTTTTTAACATTCTTGTTCTTCTCTAACATTGGGTTTCTAAGGTTGTTTTCTATACAGTCTATCTGGATTTTTCGTAAACAAACATTAATCTAGGAGATCTTTCAATATTCCATTATCATAAAAAATCTTAACTATTATGTATCTCAAACTTCTATCCATACATTTTATTCATTCTTCAACTTCATGTTTATTACATGTCATAATAGTTGTTAATATGTGTAAATAATATTTTAAAATATTTGATTGTATTGGTTTCAATTGCCTACCAAAGATACCAACAAAAATAATTTTAATCATCACTAGCGTGTACAATATGCTCCTGACATTCTTGTTTTTCTTTAAGCCAATATAAACTCGTCGATATTTTTTTATGAATATGGAAACAACTATAGACACTTCGACAATGATACCAATATCGAAGTAATACCTTGACATTAACGTAAATGTCGACTTACCATGCGGGAATCGTTAGCCAAATGTGACCACCATTATCGACACAGTACACCGACACATACGATTATGTTGACGTGATCCGTCGGCATCAAAGCTAGAATCCAATATCGACCTCCTGCATTCACTTTACCATTTGTGTACCGTGTTTACAATGATGGTCATATTCGACTACCGGTTTCAACTATATTTTCAAAAACCAACAGAATCCAAATTCATAATTGTTTTACCAAGCTTAAATGTGTAAACTATGCTCGAGATGAAAGATATACCTCCATTTTGGATTCATCAATTTTTAACTCAATTTAGTTTGTTCATTTAATGATTTCTTTTATTTTTTAAGTTTGATTTTTGTGGATTTTTTTTTGTTTTTGATTTTTCATACATAATATAGAATTTTCATAAGTTAGATTTTAAGTTTTTATCGTTTAGCATTAATGGCATGATATATTTTTTGTATAATCAAAATGAGACCTTTTATTTGATTAAAAGAATGAAACAGAGTTTAAATTTTACACACGCCAAAGATACGCGCTAAGAATTAAATGAAAGATGCTTCATCTTCTTCTCCTAAAAGACTTCTCCATATACAACAAAACTATGAATTCGAATTCATCTTGTGACTAATTTCTGATCAAGTTATTCTTCCAATTCTTGAAAGTATAGAACAATTGAGAGAAAAATCTTGAGGAAGAAATCCAAATCATCTTCATTGGAGCAGACTAAGGATTCAAATCCATATTCTGACTAATTTCTGATGAACTGATTTCGATAGAAATTAGATTCTAGAAAATCCAATAAAGGCGAATAAGCTTGAACATAAGATGCATTCTAAAAGCTCATATATATATATATATATATATATATATATATATATATGAAGCTTTGAGATAAATTAGCTATCACTGCAAGAATGGTTGATTGAAGAATCAAGATCCGATTCGAAATGATTGGAAAAAAAGAAAAACAACTGCTAAGTCGTTTGATAAAAAACTTCACCGAGATTTGCATAATCCCAGAGTCCAACAATGCAAGAATGGTTAATTTGAGAGGAAACTGAGAACAATTTATAGTCAGGACAAAATCAGGTACTGGTTCAAATTACTTTCAGCTACAATGATTTCACAATCTGTAACTACAACTGCTAGTCAGGAATATACCCTTCTAACAAAAGAGATAAATGCTACAATAACTTAAGTTAATAAGGTTAGAAATATAGCTTGAAGAAGAGTTAGTTATTATTGCTTATATAACAAATACCAAGACTTTCTAATAAAATAATAGCACTAAATTGATTAGGGGCTTTAAGATGATTAAACTCAAACTTCATCTTACATTTCAGAGTCCATTTGGAAAGCCAATTGGCTGCTTTATTTTGGTCTCTGAAAATGTGAGAGATGTTCATAGAAGGTAAGGTTAGATTCCTACAACAGGTTAGTAAGGGAGATAAATACCAAGGATATTTTCCATTAGCTAGAAGATTAACTAGGATTAAGGAGTCAGATTCAATGTCAACGTTTAACCAATTGTTTTTCTTGCAGATAAGAAGACCATTAAGTAAGACTTTGGATTCAACTATTATAGGAGAGATTTTACCATAAAACTTGATGGATCCTAATAAAATTTCTCCCAAAATATTTTGAATGATTATAGCTCCACTTAACTCACCATTTCTCAGGCTTGATCCATCCGAATTAAACTTGAGCCCACCTGATATTGGGACAAACTATTTCAGATAAGTAGGTCTTCTTTTCCAGGTAATGTATAATGTGCATCCAATTTCTTGAGCTTCTTTGATATCATTACTCCAGTGCTTAGGTTTGAGCTGATTGGAGTAATCAATACTGCACAAAATATACTTTATATGATTAACAAAAGAAATAGATGAGAAAATATTCCCTTGAATTTAGCTCTATTACGGTTTTTCTAGATCACCCAAAAATGATAGTTGGAACTATTGGATGCCCAGAACCAGTTTCTGGTCATATGAGTGACACTCATAAAAGTATCAATTTTGATCTTGAACAAATTAGCAAAATAAATCCATATTTACAAGGCATAGGTGCAAGATATAAACAAATGGTTTTAAATGCTAAGTTTGATGAGGGTAGAATTCGCCGATATAAATAATAAGGATTTAATTGAGGATAAAAGATACTTGGTGTAGTTATTAATGTATTTAGGATCTCTCGAGGACCAATTTGTAAACATATTATTTACTAAGGGGCCTCATTAAATATGTAAACAGCCCACTAAGGTTTTTAGTGGGTCCACCTAATTTTAGTATAAAAGGTGACCCACTTTCTTGGTAGGTGGGACATTGAATATTATTCTATTACACTCTTTTTCTCTCTCTACACTTTCTCTCTCTAGTCACATCAAGCACAAGATCTGAAACATTCTTCCAAACCTTTATCGACTCATCATTGGCGCCGTCTGTGGGAAACCGTGATACCAAAAAGGAATCTTTTTTCTTTGAAAATCACGCTTTACGAGATAAACAACGAAGCTGTAGTAGAGAGGGTCGGTAGAGAAGTAATCCGAGCCATCTCGGTGTCGGAGGGCGAGGAAGCACCTGGTCGGGAGCATCACGACCAGGGTCGGGACAAACGGTCGACCCTCATAATGACCCGAAAACAGCTCCTTGAAGACATTGCCAGACTAAACGCAGAAAGGGAGCGAGCACTGGAGGAGAAAAGGGTCCGGGAAGGAAAAGGCAAGGAACCCCTCTTGAAGGATCGTGAGGAGGCCGACCATGACGTTGGGCCGCGCATCGAAGCCCGACCTGTTAGGTATTATCGAGAGCTTCATCCCGAGGAAGGGCAAAATGCCAGGACTCGACGGTACCCAGAGGATCATCGCGGCATGTCGGTTGACTATACCTCGGATGATTCATCAAGCAGAGAGTACCGGCGGTGGGAAAGGGTCCAGCGCACACAAAAGAATCGTTCCCGACGTCTCCGAGGACACAGGACGGACTCCCCAAAATACAAGAAGGGTAGTACCGAGAAGCAAACCCTGGTGTCTTTTGAGAAGGAAAGAATGCCTGCCGCCAGCCACGAAGAGCGGGCAGCGCTGCCTCCAGTGCCATGGCAACCGTCGAACAGCCAGAACCACGGTTACCGAACCAGCAGCCAGTTTATCAGCCCAAGAGATGAGGGACTCTACGGAGTTCAGACAGAATGACTGGGATGAGGGACGTGCGGGTTCGGAGTCAACTGGAGGGCGTCTCCGTTGTCCGACGAGATATTGGCGGGACAGCTCCCGAAGCGATTTGACATCTCTAAACTAGAAAAGTACGATAGGAAGAAAGACCCAGATAATCATTTGGAAGCTTTCAAAAACTTCATGCTGAGTTTCGACAACGATGACAAACTCCTATATAGAGCTTTTTCCATGACCTTCAGGGACCGAACGTCTAAGTGGTACAACCGTTTACCGTAGGGCTGCATCCGGAACTTCGGGATGTTTTGGACAATGTTTAGGCAACACTTTGTGGGAAGTAAAAGTTTCCGGGCCAACGGAGACACTATTATGAATTGTAGGAAGAAATTGGGGGAAAGCCTCAGAGAGTACACCAGACGATTCATCGACGTGAAGACCGACCTAGACCACTGCGAAGAGAATGTGGCCTTGACTGCGTTCCGCTTGGGTCTGCTCCCGGGACCGATGAAGCAAGCAGTTACGAAAAAGCAAACATTCACATTTTCCGCGCTTCTGGCTCAAATAGAAAAACAGATATTGATCGAAGAGACCGAAGCGTTTGAATTAGCGGCACAAATTCAGCAAAGTGCCCAAGCATCGGTAGTAATAAGGCAGGACACCCGGTCGGACTACGCCAGGGCGGTCCAACCGGTCAGCACGATACACCCGACCCCGCCTGTATCAGCCAAACCTTCGGTCCTAAAAAGCCCAAAACCAAAACAGACGAGTCAGACGGCTTCACGACCCATGTCTAACAAATGGACCCGACCTGCATACTTCGCAGACCTCATGGAGTGTGTATCGTCGATCTACGAGAAGACCAAAAAGAGCGGACTGTACCGAAGACCTTTCCCGATACCAACACCTCGGGAGCAAAGAAATAACCGCTATTGTCGCTATCACGAGGACGTTGGGCATGATACTAAAGATTTCATTGCTTTGAAAAAAGAAATACAGATGCTCATAGAACATGGAAACCTCCTGGAGTACGTTAAGAAGGCTCAGCAAAGTACAACCTTGAAGGAAGTCGTGATAGTACCCAAACCCGAAACCACCATGGCAATTTCAGAAGTAACCGATCCTTTCGATGTTTCCATCGAGTACCTCGACCCCGAAGCAAACCGCAACATCATTGGGATTATTGAGGAGGAAGCCGATGTGAACGTCGGTAATGTATGGGGCCTTTGTAAATTTTTTGAATCCCTAACTATTTTTGGGGGAGATTCTATGGCAGGAGTTACACATTCGTCTAGGAAAAGGCACATCGTCAACCTAACCACTCAGTTGGAGGCCAGAACTTACTCTCAGTCCAGAAGCGTCTCGTCTCCGATTCTGTACTTCGATGACGATGACATGAGAGACATAGCCGGCCCCCATAAGGATGCCATCGTAATCGGGGCAGCCATTGCGGGGGAGGAGGTTCGGCGCATCTTGGTAGACACCGGTAGTTCGACCAACATAATCTTCGCATCCACTTTCGCCAAGTTTAGAACACCACCAGTGATCGTGCGGTCTGACCGTACCATAGTAGGGTTCACAGGGTCAACAGCCGACGTTATAGGAGAGTTCGAGGGCGTAGTCCAATTAGGCCGCGGCCCGTTCAAGAAAGAGTTTACGGTTTTATTCGTGGTAGTAGACGCGCCGGCCTCCCACAATGCCATTTTCGGCCGATCGTGGATATCGCGAATGCATGCGGTAACTTATACAATCCATCAGTGTTTAAAGTACGTGGTTGGGAACAACGTGGGAGTGGTCCGAAGCAGCCAGAAAGCAGCACGGGAATGTTACCGAGCAGCATTGGCACCTAAAAAAGACCAAGAGATGATTCAAGCTCGAGAATAGCAATTAAGGGGGCTCGCCCCAGAATCTTTACCCGTTGATGACCCCAGGGAAGCCCCAAGCCTTTTGACCACGGACGAAGAATGCGAGCAGTACCAATTCGCTACGGGAAAATTCCTGCGGATTGGGGTATGCCTTTTACCGACCTTCAGGGAGCAGCTACTGGCCCTCCTACGGGAAAACCTAGATTTGTTCGCGTGGTGCTCAAGAGATGTCACCGGGGTCCCAGAAACATTCGTTGTTCACAAGCTAACTGTCAACAGAAACGCCAGACCGATCTCCCAAAAATGTCGGGCTTTTTCCCCAGAAAAAGCAGACATTATCCTACGAGAAGTCGAGCCAATGATCAACGTCGATCATATCAAGGAAGCAAGTTATCCGTTGTGGACTTCAAATCCCGTCCTGGTCAGAAAGAAAAACGGGAAATAGAGAATGTGCGTGGATTTCACCGACCTTAATCGAGCATGCCCGAAGGACCCCTTCCCGATGCCAATAATCGACCAGTTAGTAGATTCGACGTTGGGTAACAAATTGCTGTCATTCATGGATGCATACGCCGGCTATAATCAGATCAAATTACACGTTGCGGATCAGGAAAGTACCACATTCATCACGGGCCGAGGATTATACTGCTACAAAGTAATGCCCTTCGGGCTAAAAAATGCCGGCGCAACATACCAAAGGCTTGTTAACAAAACGTTCGAGGATCAAATCGGGAGGAATATGGAGGTGTACATCGATGACATGTTGGTTAAAAGCGGCACGGATGAATCCCACCTTACCGACCTGAGAGAAACCTTTGATAACTTGTGGAGAATAAATCTCAAGCTTAATCCGGAAAAATGCTCCTTCGGGGTCCGGTCAGGAAAATTTCTAGGTTTCTTCGTTAGCGAAAAAGGGATTGAGGCCGATCCCGTCCAACTTCAAGCTCTGACCAATATGACTCCACCCCGGAGTATTAAGGAAGTACAGATCCTAACAGGGCGTCTGGCTGCTTTAAATCGGTTTATTTCTCGGTCATCTGATAAGTGCGCTCCCTTTTTTCAGGTTTTAAGACAAGCCAAAAATTTTGTGTGGACTCCCGAATGTAACGACGCGTTCTTAGGAATTAAGCAATATCTGTCATCACCGAACCTTTTGACGAAACCCGTCGCAGGCGAGACACTTTTCCTTTACGTTGCGGTTACTGACTTTGCGGTTAGTGCGGCTTTGATCAGTGAGTCGGGACCGACTCCCACAACAGTTTACTTTGTGAGCAAAAGCCTTCTGGATGCGGAGACTCGGTATTTGAAGTTGGAAAAAATGGCTCTCACCTTGGTAACGGCAGCGCGAAAAATGCGCCCATACTTTCAAGCCCACCCTATCATAGTCCGAACCTCGTTCCCACTCAAGTATATCCTGCAGCGACTAGACATGTCCGGGAGAATGTCCAAATGGTCGGTCGAGCTGGGAGATTTTGACATCGACTTCGAACCTCGGACAGCCATCAAAGGTCAAGTCCTGGCTGATTTTTTAGTAGAATTCCACCCAGAACAACCTGATCAGGACGCGCCTTCCCACAAAGCCGAACCAAACGAATGGACCGTCCGAACCGACGGGGGGCCTAACGTCAGTGGCTGTGGAGCAGGGATACACATAGTTACTCCATCGGGCATTAGCATGCACCAAGCAGTCCGGTTTGGTTTCCATACTTCGAACAATGAAGCTGAATACGAGGCTGCTCTGGCAGGACTTCGATTAGCACAAGTATGTGGGGCGAATCAGGTACGCCTCATAAGCGATTCCCAACTTTTGATAACCCAAGCTTCGGGGAATGCGGAAGCTCGGAAAGAACATCTGGTACAATCCCTAGCAGCACTCAGAGTGCTAGCTGCCTCTTTTGACAAAGTCACCTACGAACATGTCCCAAGAAGCAAAAACACAACTGCGGATTCTTTGGCAACAATCTCCTGTTCCAGCAACTATCCTTGGGTGACCGAACAAGAAAGCCCGTTCATTATCAAACGTCACGAATTAGATAACCGACCCGAAATAGCCTGTCAGATCTCTTCGGTAACAACCTCAGATTGGCGACGGGACATTATCGCCTTCTTAGCTGAAGGAAAGTTTCCTAGCGATAACGCCTCGGCTCGGAAGGTACGCAACAAAGCTCGGGGCTACCTCCTTTTAGGTGATGTACTATACAAGAAATCCTTCAGCCGCCCCCTGCTCCGATGCTTAGGGGTCCATGAGTCACAAATAATTGTATCTGAGTTGCACGATGGTGAGGGTGCAGCGCACTGCGGTTACAAAGCCTTAATTAGAAGGATCCTTCTCGCGGGGTTCTATTGGCCAACAATAACGGCAGATGCACGACAAATAGTCAAAACATGCGATACATGCCAGCGATTCGCAAATGCGATAAACGTTCCCGGGGCTCCTCTAGAATCCATATCCGAAGGTCTACCCTTTGACCGATGGGGAATCGACATTGTCGGACCACTACCAATGGCATCGGGGGGAAGACAGACGATCGTCGTAGCGGTAGACTATTATTCCAAGTGGGTCGAAGCCGAACCTTTATCCGCTACCATGACTAAAGATATCATCAAATTTATCTGGTCTAACATATGTTGTCGATTCGGGGTACCACAGAGATTAACTATGGATAACGGACCACAGTTCGACAGCGGGGAAATGAAAGCTTTCTGCACCACTCATAAGATCAGGAAATGTTTCTCTGCTCCTTTCCATCCTCAAGCTAACGGGCAGGTCGAAGTAACCAACCGAACCATTTTGGACGGCCTCAGAAAAAACCTTGAAGGAAAGGCCGGAAAATGGCCCGACTACCTACAACAAGTACTATGGGCTTACCGAACAACACACCGGACGGCTACCCAGGAATCACCTTATACTTTGGTGTACGGTATGGACGCGGTTACCCCGGCGGAATCCATTTTTCCATCTTTGAGGGTCGGCACCTATGAGGAGGACACGAACGACGACAGCAGACGGCTCAAGCTCGATCTCATAGAAGAGAAGCGCAATCGCGCACAGTTGAACTCTTTGCACTATCAGACCCTGATGAGGAGTCGATACGCTTCAAAAGTACGTCGTCGGGAATTTAGGGTCGGTGACAAGGTTTTGAGGCGAGTCTTTCTTCACACCAAAGACAAAAGCCTCGGCAAGCTCGCCCCAAATTAGGAAGGACCATACGAAGTCGTGGAAAAAATCAAGAACGGAACATACCGCCTGCAAAACAGGCTCGGGCACCTATTGAGGCTACCATGGAATATTGAACATCTGAAATTGTACTTAGAATAGTGGTAAAATGGTTGTAATTTGTTCGACATGGTCTGTAAAAACTTATTGGTCGGGGATGCACTATTTCCTACCTCGGTGGCGCAAGGAGGTTTTAACGAGGCATCATAAACACCCGACCGCTGATTGAATTAATCAAAATGATCTTTTGCCTTCCAAATTTTGAAGTGTTACGAACTTGATCAGCTGACGAGCTGGTCAGCGTCTGTTCCTACTGATAATTAATGGATCTACATGTTTTCATTTTTCCCGACCATTTGGGAAAAGTTTCAATGTTACATTGATCTACAGAACCTTAAGGGGTTTTTCAGTTTTTATAACTGATCTACACATATAATTTTCCCGACCATTTGGGAAAAGTTTCAATGTTACATTGATCTACGGAACCTTAAGGGGTTTTTCAGTTTTTATAACTGATCTACACATATAATTTTCCCGACCATTTGGGAAAAGTTTCAATGTTACATTGATCTACAGAACCTTAAGGGGTTTTTCAGTTTTTATAACTGACCTACACATATAATTTTCCCGACCATTTGAGAAAAGTTTCAATGTTACATTGATCTACAGAACCTTAAGGGGTTTTTCAGTTTTTATAACTGATCTACATATATAATTTTCCCGACCATTTGGGAAAAGTTTCAATGTTACATTGATCTACAGAACCTTAAGGGGTTTTTCAGTTTTTATAACCGATCTACACATTTAATTCTCCCGACCCTTTGGGAAAAGATTCAATGTTACATTGACCTACATTATCAATTTTCCGACCCTTTGCGGATCAGACCCTGCTTTGGTTTCTCACTTAAAAAATGGAAAAGGAAAATTATAGTAAGAAACAAGAATTGCATAATCGCACAAAATATGAAAATTTTCACATGACATAATGTCAGGGGACCTCCCGCCCCCCAAAAAATATTACAAACAAACAAAAAATACAACCAGTAAACAAAAACTGCCGGCCGGTCACTCGTCATTCTCCTCATCGGATTTCGTCTCATCCGAGGAGTCTTCACAAACAACTCCCTCAGGACGGTCCGCCTCGGGAACATCTTGCCACATCGCACCAAGTTGAAGGGTCGGGAAGCGGTTATTGAATGAAAGCACATAGGCGGCCTTAGCATCGGCCAGCTCTTTGTCCGCCCACTTCTTACACTTATCCGCAAAAGCGGTGTTCGAAGCCTTTAGCTTTTGGACCTCCTGAGTTAGAGTGGCAGCATGATCTTCCTCGGCCTTCTTCGTCTCCTCCGAGATACGAATAGCCTCTGCAGCCCGCCCCTCTGCCACTTCTTGCGCGGTCTTGGCACTCTGCACCGCCTCCTTTAACCGAGCAATTTCAGCCTCCGCGCCCGCTAGCTTCTGGCTCAACTCGGCCGCCCTACGCTCTTTCAGGGCCGCGGGTACAAACAGGTTGTACAAAGACAAGGCCAGCCCATCCGATCCGTGCAGCGGGAAAGTGTGCGGCGACCCAAGCATCGTTAGCACCGGGTACTGAGGTCCGCTAGAGGAGGTTGCGGCTAGATCCGATGCGTTGGGAGGGTCGACCTCATCCGGAATCACCACTACCGGATCCATTGGCGATTTCCATTTAACCCCTCCAAACTGATCAAACAGCTCCGGTACAGTGGGATTGTCCGCCCCAGCAACGACCCCGCTCTCTTTGGCACGCTTTGGCTTCTTCTTCCTAGCCCCTTTAGCGTCGGGTCGGTTCTTCCTCTTAGGCACCAGAGGCTGGGCATGGTTAGATGCACCACCCTCAGCATCATTCGCCGCTATACGACCCGCTCCCTCTACGCTAGCTGCAGTGTTCCCCCCGACCTCGTCATCCGACTTTGGGCGCTTGCTAGGCGCCTTGTTGCGCTTCGGGAGGTACAACTGATACCCGGGAGCGTCGGTTTTGGCGATAATGTCCTATAGACTGGGGGGCTCCCGCAGTTGCTCAATGGTCAGTATTTCCGACGAGCAACGCCAGAGGTTACTCTTGAGCAAGTTAGTGTCCTTGAAGGTCCGATGCATCGCCCGACCCCACTGCTTCTTCGAAAACTCCTTCAACACTTGGAAAGTGTCTTCAGCAGCCTTCGAAAAGTCCTTCTTTAGCCCTTGCAGAAACTCCTTCGACACTGCACGAAGGGTCGGAATATAAAAAAAAACAACAAAAAAAAGGGGGAAAGGAGCGGTACCATCATGGACCCAGGTCCGAAGCAGCTGTCTCTTATTCTCGGGGTATAGGGAAGACCGTTCTCCCAGAACCTGCTCAGAAACATGAACCGATGCTTCCAGCCTTTGTCTCCCTCCAAGAAGTCATTTACTATCTTCCACTTGTTTCCCAAGGAAGAGTAGAAGAACGGGGACTTCGGAGCCTTGGACAGACCTGACATAACGATATATTCGTCCATAGGCATAACCCGACCTGAGAGATGGGAAGCCATTATGCAGGACATTAAAGTGTACCAGGCATTCGGCGTTAGCTGCGATGGACAGATCTGGAGGGTGCGGAAGTAAAGCGCGATCTTAGGATATAAGGGGAAGCGCAGACCCGAATTGAATAGCTCGGTAAACACCACGATTTCCCGAGATCGGACGTGAACAAGGGTCTCCCCAGGGACTGGGAACCGAACCGTGACACATTCAGGAATTCCCCAACGGATCAGCAGATCCTTGTGTTCGGACTCGGGGAAGTAGAGGTACTTCTCTTTGTAGAGAGACACGTCCTTCGAAGGAAGCCAGCCCAAATAGGTGGTGGTGATGCAGCCTCAACTTCTTCGGGCAAAGGATCATCGGAGGGGTTAGCAGCATTCCCAACAGCAGCAATGCAGACCTCCACGGGTGCAACATCCACCTCTGATTCTCCCACATTGGAATTCAGAGCTTGGTCAGAGCTTCGGGCTGTAGCAGCATTCGGATCCGATGATCGTACCCGAGAGGTGGAGGGTTCAGTTGTATTTCCTAAATGAGCCCGATGAGCCGCATCCAACTCCTCTGGCGTCAACCGACGCTTAGGCAAACCTAAAAAAGTTACGGCAGTTAGTACCGGTCCGATACCCTCGAATTGAGGGAGTAAGCTGAACCATTTCAAGATAGTTACCTCCTGCGGGAGATGTAAGGGGACTGTTTTCGCCCATAATCAAGAACTTAGTTTTGCGAACGCGTCGGGGCAGGGACGGAGGTGGCGAAACGTGCGAGTTGACAGACGATGGGGTCAGATTCTCCGACCGAACTGCAGGGGAACGAGAGGAGCTGCTACTGGAAGAAAGGACAACGGTTTCCGAAGATAGGCTAATCTCGGGAGACAGAGAGTCGGGAGGGTCGGGCAAAAGAAAGGATTCAGCAGGAATCGGGGTGGCTAAAACAGGGTCGTGAGGATACGGGATGAGAGTAAAGGGTTTTGAGTTAGATCCCCAAATCAAGCCGGCGCGTCGGTATTCTTCGGCTCGGTCTCCGATGCTAGACCACTCTTCGAAACTCCACACAGGCTTTTTCTTCTTCTTGGCTGGTGTTTGCTTCGGGTATCTGGGTTTCATAAAACAAACATTCCCGGTCTAAGAATGGTCTGATAACACTCTCACTCTTTAGAAATAGTCTGACAGCACTTTCACTCTCTAGAAATGGTCTGACAGCACTTTCCCTCTCTAGAAACGATCTGACAACACTTTCTCTCTCTAGAATGCCTCTGAGAGAAATCAAGAATTATGGAGTATTTATAAGCAACGTTGAGTGACCGGGGAATACCAATCGACAAAAGCACCACGGGAAGGTGAAGAGTCTCCCTAAGAATCTAGTCTGGCAAAGACGCATCCCGTAAACAGGTGACACGTGTTGGCCACCTTCTGACGAAGGCTCACCTAGGCTACCCCCTTCGAACCGACTGATAAGATGGGCCTTCTCAACCGCATCCGCTGTGAAAATCCGGCCCAACACAGAGGGCCCAGGGGTAGAAGCTCAAGAGAACGCGGGAACAGAGCCTGGGTATTGCCTTCGGGTAAAGTTGACTAAAAAGCGCTGCGGGAGTGCCCTCGAATGCCCGAAGGACAGATCGGGACAAACAACTTCGTGGAACGACCGACGCTTTTGGAAAAAGAGTAATTCGTCCAAAGGTAAGCCATTGGCCCGACGCACAAGGGACTGCGGACGACGGATGTAGGCTCGGCAGTGAGTCTCCGCTCCTAATACTCCCGAAGACTGGGGGGCTACTGATGAGGGTAGAATTCGCCAATATAAATAATAAGGATTTAATTGAGAATAAAAGATACTTGGTGTAGTTATTAATGTATTTATGATCTCTCGGGGACCAATTTGTAAACATAGTATTTACTAAGGGGCCTCATTAAATATGTAAACAGCCTACTAAGGTTTTTAGTGGGTCCACCTAATTTTAGTATAAAAGGTGACCCACTTTCTTGGTAGGTGGGACATTGAATATTATTCTATTACACTCTTTTTCTCTCTCTACACTTTCTCTCTCTAGTCACATCAAGCACAAGATCCGAAACATTCTTCCAAACCTTTATCGACTCATCAAAGTTAAAGTGCCTCTTTTATAAAATAGAATCTATAGGTATATAGTTATGAATAATCTTCCATAAGAGAAACGAGCACTTCCTGGGTGTAATAGAGTTCCAGATTCTGTTGAAGAGGTTGGACTGATTGTGTTTTTGTCTAATGTTGTTCCATTTCTATTTAATGTTAAAGTTGTAGTCCTTATACATATTCCAAATTATAGTGTCTTCTTTATTTTTGTTGATGCTTATGTTCTTGATGATGATGATTCTGTTAGGAGTAAGAAAACCTTGGAGTTTGTTGATATCTCACGAGTTATCCTTCCAGAAAGAGCTGACCTTTGTAGTTTAAAATAGACTATTATCAACACTGTCATTAAGAATGATTAAAGGAGAATCATCATGCCATTTATTAGCCAGAAATCCATATCTCCTTTACCAATCTTCCAACTGATGTTAGCTTCAGCAGTAACTTTAATGTTGGCCAATATTTTCCAAGTTAAGGAACTAGTTTTGTTGTAGTAGGATTTAAGATGATGAGATTGCTTGTGGTAAATATTGTGCATAATGTTAGTCAGTAGATTTTGTTCTTCCGGAAAATATACCATAGTTTAAAGAGAAAGTATCCTGAATATCAATTTTTTTTATCTGATGCTCAGCCCACCTTCAGCAAAAGTTTTACAAAGAGAGGACCAAATATAACAATGAATGTTTTGGTTATTAGCATTGATCCCCAAAGAAATTTATTAAAAACCTTTTTCATTATATTAATGATGTTGTTAGTAATAATGCAACTTTACGTCCAATATAAGGGGATAATCATCAAAACAAAGTTAATAAGTATGAGTCTACCACCATAGGAAAAAAGTTGGTCTTCCTAGTCCTGAATTTGGTTAATGATTTTGTTTAGAAGAGATGAGTAGTTACTTGCATTATTTTTGTTGTTAAGAGTTATTCCCAGGTAGCCAATAGGTAGACTTCTAGTGTTGAACCCTGTTTGGTCAATAAGAGTAGAGATCCTAGATTGTTGGAATCTGTTGGATACAATAATTTTAGTCTTATCTTTGTTGATAGCTTGTCCTGATACTTCTTGACACTTCTGCAAAAACATACTCAGCTTTTCTATAGTAGATGGAATGTTGTTAGTGAAAATTAGGATATTATCCGCGAAAGCTAAATAATGGATTAAAATATATCAGTCTTAGATGCAAACTGCATAGTTTTATTAGAGTTTAATAACTGATTTAGGACCCTTATGAACACTTCTTCACCAATGATGAAAAAACTATGAGTTACCATTGACAAGAAGAGAGATATAAATAAATCTGATTAATTTATTAATGATGTTGACCAATGTTTTTGGAGGAACCAAATGATAGAAGAACCTTAACAATGAAATAATGAGACATGTTAACAAATGCTTTGGACATATCTAATTGAATAATAATATTACCAGATTGATGATTTCGATTAAGGTCATAAACTAGCTCTTTAGCAATAAGGATGTTATCATTAATAGATTTCTCTTTCACAAAACCACCTTAAGCTTTAGAGATAATTTTAGGAAGGATATTCAAAAGTCTGTTATTAACTATCATAGGCATGATTCTGTTGAGTAATGTGCATATACTTATATGACTATTTTTTTCCACCTAATGGGATTGCTAGACTTAGGAATTAGGCAGAAACCTGTAGCCATTATACCTTTAGAAATATTGTGGCCCATTAAAAAGGATGCCATTTCTTTACATATGCCTTTTTTTATTATTCTCCAACAAGTTTTAAAGATAATACTATTGAATCCATCCACTCATGCTGTATTGGAGGGATTGAGATTGTTGATGATGCCAAATATCTCATCTTCAGAGGGAGGCAAAAGCAGTGAGTTATTATCTTCTCTAGTAATCAATTTTGGGATGTTGCTAAAAATACTATCTTGTATCTTAGTAGTTTCATGATCAGTACTAGAGTAAGATTGATTTGTAAGAATATCTTAAAGTACTCTTCAGCAGAATCGCTAATATCATTAAAGTCAAGAATCCAGTTGCCTCTTTCTTTGATGCTTTTGATTGTGTTTTTTAAAACATAGACATGATAAACTTTTGTGTTTGTCTCTATCTTTCAGCCAATTGCAATAACATTTTTTATGCCAATAGTCTTCCTCCATTCTTAAAGCTTGGAGGAAAATACCATTTGCTTTAGATAGCTCAGACTTTGTTTCAACATTGTTATTAGTTGTGAGATTTATCTCCAGTCTTTTGACTTCTTCCTCAGAGACCTGAACCTTATCAAAAATATTACCAAACAGTTGTTATTCCATTCCTTGAGACCATTTTTAAGCCTTCTAAGCTTATGCCAGAATATGTAAAGATGATATCCTTCCGTATTTTAGTTCCAATTGCTTTCTACAAAGTTCAAAAAAGTTTTTATCCATAGTCCACATGTTTAAAAACTTAAAATTGTTTTTAAATTTGGTTTTGTCAGTTGTAATTTTCACACATAGAGGAGCATGGTTAGAACGAGTTCTGACCATATGAAGAACCTGAGTTTCACTGAAGAGACTAGACCAAGCAGATTTGTATAGGGCTCTGTCAAGTCTCTTCCATTTGGAGTTGTTATTCCATGTGTATTTAGAGCCAACAAACCCTGCATCCTCCAACTAACATTCTTTTATAGCATCATTAAAGTCTTCAATACTATTGAAGCAAATAGTAGAATAGCCTAATTGTTTATTTGGGGCAGAAATGACATTGAAATCTCCAATTACGAGCCACATTAGTTTTTGATGAAATATTATTAAGCCGATTCCAAAGATCTCTTCTGTTGTTTATCTGGCATTTGGCATAAACAAAAGTTAATAAAATACGTTTAACTATACTAGGATAAATGACATCTAAATATAAACTTTGAGTGCGATCCATAATAGTTTTGATAATGAAATCATCGCTCCATAAACACCAAATTTTGTTAGAAACATTTGCAGTAAATTTTTTAAGACCAATTTTTTTAGAAATGCTTTTAAATTTATCAGAGTTGACTAAAAGTTCCGGTATAACTATTAGATTGATATTTTCTTTGAACTTGATAGATTTGAGTCTTCTTGTAGAAGATTTGTTGTTGATTCCTCTTGTATTCCGATTTAAAATCTTTTATAAAATAATATTAGTAAAAAAATAAACGATTTATAATAATCCCACGATGGTCATTATATTGCTTTTACTTAAGAAAAAAGCTCATAGGTTCTTTCCTCAACAAACTAAAGCAATTGATTCTATTGAAAACAGGTATTTAGTCAATTTAATTTCCCTGAGAAGAAAAAAAAAGGTATTGCTGATAGTTCTAATATACATTTGATTATTTAAATACTAAACTCAACATAATGATTTTCTATGTGATCTTTACTACCTCACCGTCTCATCCCAAAATATTTTCAAATTAAATAACATATTACTCTCCCCCTCTCCGACCGGCCAAGAAATCCAAAGCAAGAAAATCAAAACCACCTAAAATCTCGCTTCTTTGTCCGAAACACCTGAAGAAAAATGAAAAGAAGCCATAACTCCTCAAACTCTTTTCTGATATTATCAACAATCTCAATCGTTACTTTCTCTCTGCTATTCATCCTCACACTAATCCTAAACTCCACCAAATCTTCTCCAACGACCGATGGTTCTTACTCGAGAACCACCGTACCGGATAAAATCATCGGATCGGGTCTGCCACGACTCGCGTACTTGATATCGGGGACGAAAGGTGACGCGGCACGTGTCAAGCGTCTGCTTCAAGCTGTGTACCACCCGAGGAATTACTATTTGGTGCATCTGGATCTAGAAGCGTCGGATGAAGAGAGAGCTGAGCTAGCGAAGTCGGATAATGTAATCGGTGGGTTCAGGAATGTGATGGTGATTGGTGAACCTGATTTGGTCACTCCTAAAGGACCTACCATGATCGCTAGCTTGCTTCACGGTGTTGCTATTTTGTTAAAGAAATCTCAGGATTGGGATTGGTTTATTAATCTTAGTGCCTCTGATTATCCTCTCATGTCTCAAGATGGTAAAATTTTTCTTGTTTTTTGAAATTGAATTTTGTTATCAATGCTAGAAATGAAAATGCTTTGGTGTTTGGTTTTGAATTTATCTTTAGAGTTTGCTTTTAGGTTGTTGCTATGGAGTTTGTAAAGCTTATGTATGCTTGTTTGTTGCTTCAGATATCTTGCATATATTTTCATACCTACCTAGGGACCTCAACTTCATTGAACACACAAGTAGTATTGGTTGGAAAGAGTGAGGATCCGATACACTGCTTTGTTTCTATAGAATGATATGTTTTCCGATCTTATATGTTGTTGATAGTCGTACTATTGTGCGGTTTCAGGCACCAACGAGCAAGACCTATTGTTATTGATCCGGGTTTGTATCACACAAAGAAATCTGGTGTTTTTTGGGCTAAGGAGAAAAGGTCACTGCCTGCTTCTTTCAAGTTATTCATGGGTAATAATGCTTTTCCATAAAGCTTTCGTTTTTCGGTCATTGGTGAAATGTGCCTCATGTGCACATTCTATGCCTCATGTGCACATTCTATGCAAGAATATCATTAGTGTAGGCAAGAATGCAGTTACGGATCAGACATAGTTTTGTAGTAAATAATAAGCTGACAGACTGGGATCCGGATTTCGGACATATATGTGTCTCCTAATCCAAACCCAGGTGTGATGCATACAACTAGGAGGATCCGATTAACTATATTTGACCTGGTTTCAATCTATATGATTTTGAACTTGTAAGTATATTTATACTGTTTATGTTCGAGTCTGGAATGTCCAACCTGAATTATAAACCGGATTGATCCTTTTTTCTGTACCTAAATCTAACCTAGTTTGTCTGAATGTCTCCAAACCCAAATCGGATCTTGTTTTGGAAGATATTTCTTCGTCCAAATCTGGATTTCTGACATGAAATCTATGTCTGTACTTTATTTTTTCTGGATCGGACAAAGCCGGTTGGTTGAGCGGACAAAATTTTGCCACCCCTAAATATCTGTACATCAGGTTCTTGGTTCATAATACTTCAGTTTGTTGTGTGCAGGGTCAGCATGGGTCACACTTACAAGGTCGTTTCTCGAATTTTGTGTCCATGGTTGGGATAACCTCCCTCGCACCCTACTAATGTACTACACAAACTTCTTGTCGGCTCCTGAAGGCTACTTCCATACTGTTATGTGCAACCACAAAGACTACCAGAACACTACTGTTAACCACGACTTGCACTACATTCGTTGGGATGTTCCTCCAAAGCAGCAGCCAATGGCTCTAACACTTGAACACTTCAACGATATGGTCCAGAGCGGAGCTCCTTTTGGTCATAACTTTGCCGAGGATGATTCTGTCCTCGATAAAATCGATAAACAGATTCTAGGTAGATCAGTTGGTGGGTATACACCGGGAGGCTGGTGTTCGGGTAATGTAAGGGGCAATTGTGTTGTGTATGGGAATCCAAATATTCTTAGGCCAACTATAAATTCAAAAAGGCTTGAGAAATTGATGGTTCAGCTCCTTCATCCTGAAACTTTCAGATCTAAACAATGTATATAGTTCTTGTAATTTTTAATATCTTTATTTTTTTCATTCTTTACTATGAATCTTGATTTCTTGCCTTTGGGATCTGCTGCAATTGGTAGAACAATTTAGAACAAAAAATGTTCTAACTTATTTGAAGAACCATCGGAGAACTACTTAGATCTGTCCAGCTCCACACCATATTTTTATGGGCATAGCTGAACATATGTTTTTTATTAGTGTTTATTTCTTCTTAACGAGTCAAGTGTATTGTTAAGAGGCTGCGGAAGAAGAGGTGTGACTTCTAAATACTGTAGATGTCTTCTTTCATCATATTCCAAGACTGTAGCCTAAGGACAAATCCGATGTTGCTGTTGTTCAATGATACTAGATTGTAACTTTAACTAATTGTAATCGTTGATTAGTCCGTCACAATAGTTAGTTAGAATAGTCGGTTAGTTTAAGTCATGAATATATCATATATGAATTCGATTATAAATTCAAATATTATAAAACTATAATGTCTTCTTCTTTTTTTTGTCGATTTTTTTGATTATGCTTAAATTCAAAAATTCAAAACTATATCAGAACGGGTTGATAGTTGCAGCACATTATTGATCTTGGATTGCTAAGAGATTGTTGGCGAAGATTGAGGAAACAAATGAAGTTTAGAATTAGGCATTTTCTGTAAAAGAACTAAATAATCGTGGCGAGGTGAATCATGTTCATAGTTTCTGAAAAAGAACTAAATAATCGCGGCGAGGTGGGTCATATTCATGTTACCAATGGTGATTTGGCTATGCATCAACATTCAAATAACCCATGAAGGTCAATTACTAGTACAAAATTGACAAAAAAAACTATATCATTTGATGTAGAGTGATCAAACTCTCTTTTATTGCTAAACAGAGACTTAGTTTCATACATTGAAAATCTATGGAACCTTCACTGATTTATGTTGAATATGGTCACTGGAATGATGTAAATAACATGGTATGTTCATGGATCATTAAATTCATTTATGATCCTTTAAAAGAACAGTTCATGTTCATAGACATTGCGAATACGTTATGGAAATAAATTGCACAATAGTATGGCGGTAATAATGGACCAATGGCCTATGATTTGAAGAGGAAAATTAGCATATTGATACATGGAAGTTTGAGTGTTGGCATATTCTCAACTATTAAGCGTATATGGGATGAAAGGAATACTCTTAGGCCATTTTGTCCGTTTGTAAATGCCAGACCAAGTGCAATTGTGGCATGTATTGAGAATTGATGAAAAAAGAGGTTAGACAATAGATTGATGTAGTTTTTTTAGGCTTAAATAGAAATTTTGAGGGAGCAAAAGATCAGATCATGTTGATAGGCCACATGTCATGTATTAAAATAGCTTATTCACTAGTACTTGCTGCCGGAAAAAAATGAGTCTGAATAGTCAAAGCATGAAATAATTTAATACTATTTCTGCTATGATGGTTAAAATTATCCACCTCAAGGGAATAAGTATTTTGACAAAAGAAAGAATATGTGTTGAAATGTGACAACTGCTTCCAGAAAGGGTGCACTAAAGAGTTTTATTTCAAGATCAAGAGATATCCTTGAATGGTGGGACATAAGGAATAAAAAAAGGTAAAACTAATGCAAACAAAACAATTGCAGAAAGTTCATTGGATAATAGACCAAAAAAGAATAATGAAATGAAAGGCTTGATGCTCATGGTCATGAAAGTGTAACAATACTTGGACATAATAATTACATATGGAGGACATGAAGGCATGTCAGGACGTGACAATGTGAATCTAGCACAGTTTGAGGATTTCTCAAGTATGATTTTATTAAGTAATGTTAAGAATACAAATAAGAATGATGATTTCTGGATTGTTAACACATGAGATCACATGTGTTGTGATAAACATATTTTCTTTGACACTTAAACTCTTGGAAAACCATCACTTATCTCGGTACCTGATGGTTCCACAAAAAACCTCAGTTTTAAAAGATCAGTGAATATTCATAGTATATTAATCCTACAAAATTGACTATATGCACTTTGCTTTAAATTCAGTATGTTAAATGTGAGTAAATGTACAACCTCAACATCTTTTTTTTAAAAAAAAAATCTATATGGTCATTGTTAATTAGGAAAGCCATTCTAAATAAGTGATTTAAGTTTGGAAACAATACAAACGATTTTACCTCATTGATGATAAATCATTCAACCAAAGCTTTATTGAGTCTATTTGTTAAAACATTTATTGTTAATTTTACAATATTCATAGTGTAGATGCTGTAATAAAACCAAAAAATATATGGAATCTTAGACTTGGTCACTATTGAAATGAAGTGTTCAATGTAACACAGTTTGTTAATAACAATTAAATACGTGATGCTTTCCCTTAGACAATAGCATAGAAATGTCTTTCCCTTCTAGTAGCTCACTTTCAGCTAAAACTTTTGAGTTGACTCACTTAGATGTCTTGGGACCTTATGGTTTTCAAAACATTAATAGAAATATTTTTTTAACAATAGTGGATGATCACACTAGATGCACATGCACTTTTTTACTTATGAACAAAACAAATACCTTCCTTACACTTAATTAGTTTGTTGTCATGTGTCAAATTCAGTATGATGTCAAATTCAAAACTATAAAATTTGACAATGGCACTGAGTTTCTTAACCAAAATGTATCTTATTTCTTATCTAGCATTGGTGTTGTTCATAAAATAAGTTGTTTCTATACTCCTCAACAAAGTGGCATTGTAGAAAAAAAACATAAGCATTTACTATAAACTACCATATCTATTATGTTTCAGTCAGACCTCCTAAATGTGTATGGGGGAGTAAATATTGACAAAAACACATCTTATAAAAAGAAATCAAACTCATGTATTAAATTAGAAATTCATTATAGAAACCTTATCAGGAACACCCCCTGATATAACTAATCTTAAAGGATTTGAGTGTTTATATTTTACTTATGTCAACCCCAAAAGTTATGAATAGTTTGAAAAATAAAATTATATAATCACAACCAGAAATGACCCCTAATGACAACTTATCTCATAAATCTAATTCTTCCAGTAGTATTTTTGAAGCATATAGTGGAGAAGAAACTGTGATATCAAATGGTTTTAATGACAATATTGTGAACACATAGGTTCCCACTAGGACCAGTACTAGAGTAAAAAAAAGTTAGTGCACTTAAATATTTTGTTTCTCATATATCAGATAACAAACACAGTGTCTAAGAAAATGTGTTCATTTCTCATTCTTTATCTTACATTGAAAATATTGTGTTATATGATTCACATATAGAATTCTTAGAAAATGTGTCACAAGTCCAGGAACCTCAGCCTTATGACCAGGAAAACATCATATTGGATGGATCGTAACTATGGAGAATAAATTGTAGGACTTAAACTCAAATAAGACATGAGAGTTAATTACATTACCATTTGGAAAGAATATTATTGGATCTAGATGGGTGTTTAAGCTGAAAAGCAATCCCGATGGCATTGTGGAAAGACTAAGAGAAAAACTTGTAGCTAAATGATATACACAAATAGGATAAGAATATTAAAATGATAGTTTTTCTCCAATTACCAAATCTGTTAGAGTTAGAATTGTATTTACTTTGACATGTGCAACATGAATGGCAATATATCAATTAGATATTAACAATGTTTTTTTATAGATCATTATACGGAGTTGTTTATATGAAACCACCACCAGGTTTTCTAGAAAATGAGGATAACAAAGTATGCAGACTCATAAATTCAATCTATGGGTTGAAGCAAGATTTAAGACAATTGAATCATGCTTTGACTGAGAAAGTAGTTGCATTTAGTTTTACCCAATTTATAGCAAATAATTGTCTATTTACTCTTAGACAATCTAATATTCAAACACTATTTCTTGTGTATGACGACTGTATATTATTGATTAGTAACTTTTCAGCACAAGTTACTCAGATTAAAAAAATATATTCGGATGATTCGTTTACTCTAAAGGATTCTGGAATAGAAAAGTTATTTATTTGAATCGAAGTGATACAAGTCAAGGAAGGTGTATATTTTAATCAATGAAAGTAAATATTGGACATAATTATAGAGGCTTGACTTTTTATATGTAAACCTGTTTACTTAAAACCTGCTAACTCACCCATGACTACTGGTTAAATCTAACTGGAACTCACTCTGAATTGATCAAGGATGTATGTAGTTATTGAAGGCTGATTGGGAAACTTCTATATTTGAATTACACGAGGTGTGACATAAATATTTCTCTTCAACAACTCAGTCAATTTGCTCATCAACCAAGGAAAATCCATTGGAAGTCTATGATTTACATCCCGAAGTACTAGAAAGGTTTTTCATCTCAAGTTCTATTATGTGCATCAAATTTTTCTTTGATTCCCCAAGCTTACCGTGATACTGTTTGGGGTTCATATCCTAAAACTAGAAAATCTGTAATTGTTTTTTTCATTTTCTTGGTTTCATCTTTAGTGTCATGGAGGACTAAGAAACAAGCCACAATGAGCAAGAGCTCAGATGAGGTTGAAAATCCAGACATGATATCAACTGTATGCGAGTTACAATAACTATCTACATCTTAAATGATCTGCGTGTGCAACTCCCTCTGTCAGTTACATTGTACAATGATAATATGGCCATCATTCACGTTACTTCAAACCATATTTTTTTATAAGATAACTAAACACTTTAACTTATAATTTCATATTGTCTGGAATCAGTTTTTTGATGGGTTTATTACATCTACTCATGTGTCTACAAAACTACAACTAGCTAAAAGTTTTATAAAAACTTTGTTTGGTTGTCCGTGCTACTCTTTAATATCCAAGAGGAGCCTCCACAATTTATTTCGGTCTCACCTTGAGGGGAATGGAAAACTATTAACGGAAACAAGAGAATCAAACCAATATTTTTGTTATTGAATTCTAACTAATTGTAATTGTTGATTAGTGAGGAATAATAGTTAGTAAGTTTTCATTAGAATATTTAGTTATATTCAATCATGTATATATCATATATGAATTCAATTATAAATTTTAAAATCATAGAAATACACTTTTTTATTTTCTTTCGATTTTTTTGTTAATGCTTACATTGAAGAATTCAACACAGTGTCCACTTGACTGGTGAAAAGGATTAGGAGATGTGCAGTCTCTCCTAACGTTTATTTTGTCTACAAATGATGGTAAGTTTGGCATGTAAATGGTAGAAAGAGGATAGATGATCTTGTATTTCCTCAAAGACTGATTATCATATTGGAGATTTCCATTAGAAATCATGACACTAGAAGTCCTCAACTATCTACTTATAAATTTGTTACTTTTTAGCAAGGGCACATTGTTTTTATTGAGAGAACGTCTTATCATAGCCGGCCAATAGTATCAGTAAAATGTTTGCATATAATACATTGTGTGATTATTTTTCATATAATATGTAAATCATAGAATTATATTCTTTCATGGTATCAGAACCAAAAGTCCTGAGCGATGTGTTTAACAGACGATCATATCCGTCATGGAAATATCATGCCCATTACATACAACCATTGGAAATATCATGCACATCATATTAGGATCAAGTTTGCGGGATTTCTCGTCGGTCACTGCTTATTTCCAACACCTTAAGACTCTTTCCGACCAACTTAAGAATGTGGGGGCTCCGGTATCGAACAATCATTTGGTTCTTCGTATGATGGGTGGTCTTACCCCGACTTACAAAAGTGTAGCTTCTGTAATTTGACACAATAAGATTCTACCACTATTTTATGAAGTTCGATCCATATTGGCTTTGGAAGAAAATAACAAATGAGGTGATGATGTGATGATGGTGACTACTCGTGAATCGGATGATATGCCTAACCATCGACCTCCAATTCAGGGTCAAAGACGCGACAAACAGTCCAAAAACTGCAACAACAACAAAAAACATCAAAATCACATGCAATTCGGTGGTGGTTCAGGACATACTCTGGCTAGGGGTTATGGAAGTACTGGACGTGGAGGCGTGAAGGTGATCGAAATTCAGCAAGTGATCCATCTTGGGTGATGTCGCCTTGGTGGGCTTGGGTGCAACCACCCTGGACCGTACCCCCTGCCAAAACCCGATGCAATCTTAGAGCAGGCCTAATGGACCACGACAGCCCAAAATCTTGGGCCCCAGATCCGAGCAACAGCAACAGCAGGCATATGCAACCTCTTAGTGGACTCCGACGGATATAGAATTGGCTATGCACACTATGTATTTATCACAAAAGGATCCTAACGGGTATATGGACACCGGAGAAACTTCTTATATGACGTACTCACAAGGTAGTCTCATGTCTTATATTCATATGATCAATAATAATGGTGATACTGTTGGTAGTGGTCAGTCAATTCCGATTCGTGGTTGCGGTTATACTTTTTTACCTTCCCCGAACTAAGCTTTGTCACTCAATCATGTCTTGCATACACCTAAACTTATTAAAAATTTAGTGTTAGTTAGAAAGTTTGCAACTGATAATCATGTATCGGTGCTGTTTGATCTTTTTGGTTTTTCTGTGCATGGTTTACAGACGGGGACACGTCTAATGAGATGTGATAGTACAAGCCCCCTCTACCCTATCACTCATTCTAGTCCGACTCTGACCGCTTCCTCCATTTCATGGATTACATCCACTCTTTGGCATGACCGTATGGGTCACCGGAAGACTCAGTTTTAGTTATTCTTTGGTAAAATAAATTGATTGACTATAGTAGTTCATCTAAGTCTACTACTTGTCAATAGTATGTTCTTGGGAAACATATAGTTTCCTTTTATTACCTTAACTTCTACTAATTGTATGCCTTTTGATATTATGCATAGTGATCTTTGGAATTCTCCACATTTTAGTTCTTCAGGACATAAATATTATGTGCTTTTCTTGGATGATTATTCGAAATTCGTGTGGTATTTTTTCTATTGCTAATAAATCACAAGTTCTCTCAATTTTTGTGAAATTCCAAGCTCATATTCGTACCCAATTTGAACGAGATAGTAAATAAGTATAATGCGATAATGGGAGAGAGTTTGATAATCACTTTTTTTGGCAGTTTTGTGAGTCTTATGAAATTTCTTTTCGTTTTTAATGTCCTCATACCTCCTCACAAAACGGGAAGGGTGGAAGAAAAATATGATCCATTAATAATAGCATGTGCACACTTCTCATTCATGCACCTTTGCCACTTCTTTTTTGGCATCATGCTCTTCCAATGGCAACACACCTACTTAATATTATTTCTAGTAAATTTCTTGTCAATGAGTCCCCTCTCAAAATTATCTACCATCGTGTTCCATCTTATTCTCACATTTGGGTTTTTGGGTGCTTGTTTTTTCCCCTGTTTCCTTCCACTACCATTAAAAAATTACAAGATCGTTCTTTTTTTTCCGGAGGGAAACCGCAGCCACTACTCAACGAGTGCGCACAGGGTAAACCCTCAGTCTGATGCAATAGCCTGCAAACCAACGCCAGAAGGTAAACCACACAAGGTGACATGCTTAGCCAAGAATGCGTTTGTAGAGGGACTCGAACTTATGACCTTTGGTCACAAACATGCCATACTCCACCAACTCGGCTACCCCCTTGGGGATATCTTGAAAATCACAAAGGCTATAAGTGTTTTGATTTATCCACTAATAAAATCATTCTTTGTTGTCATGTTCAATTTAATGAAACTATTTTTCTCTTTGCCAAAGTTCATTTGTCTCATACCCGGGATTATGATTTTTTAGGTAATGGCGTGTCTCTCTATTTAATCCATCAATACCAAAAACCACAACCTATTGTTCATTCTCCTACGGTTCAGTCAGTTCCAACATCTTATGTGGCTAATTCTCCCACAGCACAACACATCTCGGTTTTCTCACCATCTTTATTATCACCTCTTTTTGGGCGTCATTCGACACTAGTTCTGTCATACGTCCCTCTCAGTTTGCTATACATCAAGTACAACATCTTATCACCCGCAACCAACATGGTATTTTCAAGCCTAAAACTATATTTGATCTATCTCAGGCTCATACCACCATGGTTACACCGTCACATTTACCCCGTAATCCTGTGGTTGCCTTTCGTGACTAGAATTGGAAAATTGGTTATGGACTATGAATATGATGCTTTTATTAAAAATAGAACGTGGGATTCGGTGCCATTCCCCCCAAATGTTAATGTTATTCACTTTATGTGAAATTTTACTAATAAAGTAAAATCTGATGGTTCATTTGAGAGGCATAAAGCTCGCCTTATAGTTGATGGTAAAACTTAGTGCGTTGGCATTGATTGTGGAGAGACTTTAAGTTCGGTGGTGAAACCGGCTACCATTCGTACAATGCTCAGTATCGCTTTATCGAAGCAATGGTCGATTCATCAGCCAGATATTGGAAATGCTTTCTTGCATGGACTCCTGAAGGAGACCGTTTATATGCATCAATCAATGAAATTTCGAGACATGGTGCATCAGGACTATGTTTGTTTATTGCAAAAATCCTTGTATGGTCTTAAGAAAGCCCCTCGGGCGTGGTATAAAATATTTGCTGATTTTGTTGCCAATATTGGTTTCTCTAATAGTAAATTGGATACTCGTTATTTATCAACAAACAAGGGTCAGATATGGCTTACTTGTTATTATACGTTGATGACATTATTTTGACTGCTTTATCTGATACTTTCTGCAAACCATCATGCCGCATCTTAGCTTCGAATTTTATATGAATGATTTGAGGTTCTTGCATTATTTCCTTGGCATAAGTGTGACTCGACACAAGGGCGGATTGTTTTTATCACAACAAAAATATGCTAAAGACATTATCCAATGGGATGAAGTGAGTTATTGCAAGCCAACTCTCACTCATGTTGATACAAAGCCAAAAGTTAGTGCTACTAAAGGTGAGTTGTTTGTGATCCGATATTTTTTAGTAGCGTTGCTGGTGCACTCCAATATCTTACATTTACCCGACAGATATCTCTTACACTGTCCAATAGATTTGTCTACATATGCATGATCCTCGAGACGAACATATGAATGCTTTAAACCGAATGATATGATATATCCAAAGAACTCTACATCTTGGACTACATCTCTCTTCTTCTTCCATTACATTTCTTGTCTCATATACCTAGATGCGAATTGGGGAGGGTGTCCGGATAATCGACGTTCCACCTCTGGATATTGTGTCTTCTTGGGTGACAACTTGATCTCGTGGTCATCTAAATGTCAACCTATTATTTCTCGATCTAGCACAGAAGCTGAATACATAGGGCTAGCGAATGTTATTGCTGAGTTTTGTTGGCTGTGTAATCTTCTTCTGGACTTTATTGTCCCATCCGTAAAGCTACATTGGTGTATTGTGATAATTTGAGTGCTATTTATCTTTCTGGAATCCCGTCCAACACTAGCGCACGAAGCATATTGAAATGGATATCCATTTTGTTCGAGAAAAAGTAGCTTAAGGTACCGTTCGGATTCGTCACGTGCCTTCTAAGTACGAGGTTACTGATATTTTCACAAAAGGATGTCTCTTGTTTTATTCAATGATTTTCAGACTAGTCTCAATGTTCGTGAACCTCCAGTTTTGACGGCATAAGAGTGATAAAATACAAAATATTTTTATATATTTAGTATATATTATTACCTAATTAGTAGCTACCTAATCATAACCTAATTAGTAGTCTAACATATATATATATATATATATATATATATATATATATATATATATTATTTTTAGTTAATGAAAAAAACACGAAATTTTGTTCTTTCAAATCTTACATTCAATCTTGCATTTCGCTCACGATGTAGTCTAACATCTTAGCCTTGAGCTTCTAATTGATTTTCATTCGTTAATTATTAACTATCTTTCTTGCTGGTGTCCTAGTTTCAACATCCATGACATCTTTCTAGTAAGATGTCTAAAAGACAAAATGCAACCCAAAGACGACAAATATAGGAAAGATTATACCATAAATCACAAATGTTGATGTCAAATACATTATCAGCATAGCCAAGTAATTGAATAATCGATCTTTTTAATTTTTGGTCTTTACCAAAGTCTCTCATTTCATCGTAATTTCTTATGCAAAGTCATCCAATTAAGTATGGGATTTTGGATCTTAAATAACAATACCCGAAATAATGAAAAGTTTGAAAACTTTTGACAACTAATTCGGTGTGGCACTTCACATCAGTCAATTTTTTTTTTCAATCGAATTAGTTAGGATTTGAATTATCCTAAAACCAAAAAAAAAAAATGAAAAACGAAATATAAAAAGAACAGGAAGAAAGTGTTTCTTTATGGAATTAATAGACCTTCTAGTTAGTCAAGAAGTTAAACCACCGCCTATATGGCCATTACTCTTATAAAAATATTTTTTCTTAATTTTAACCTTATTATACATATATGCACCTAACATTTTCAAATATCAAAGATAATATATATATATATATATATATATATATATATATATATATATATACCTAACATTTTCAAATATCAAAGATAATATTATATATATATATATATATATATTTATTTGTCTACTCAAATATCTATCACAAATAAATACGTTTATAAGTTATATTTTTAAAATATTTATTTGGTTTTGTAAAAAAAATCTTAATAAATAGAGTTCGGTTAATATTTTAACGATGTAACGACACGTTTGATAATACAATCGAAAATATTTATTATAAATGTTTGATATTTATGTTAAATCTTTCTATTTACCATAATATGTGTTGTATTCATGTATAAAAAGTCTTACTTTCATGCATAACATATCTTGTGAATAACAAGTTATTGTATTTTTATTATTTAAATTTTGGATTTACTTATTAATAGGTTGTCACACCAAATTGCGTTATAGGTAAGAAGCGATTGTTAATTTGAAGATTTTATTTCAATTTTTTTAAGCACGTAGGTATATAAGAAACTGATGTTGAATTCAAACATAGATCATGATCCATCTATCGATGAAAACATAAGAATATATATTTCAGACGTCCGGTTATCTGTTTCGACAACTCTTGTCACATATTTCCAGTCGCTAGTACAAGATCTGCATAAAGAGTAAATTAACTATTTTAAAACTTAGAATGATCCCTTGACCACTTTAACCTAATGAGTAAAGACGATGATCCAACATCCAAAAGAAATAAGGATGAGGAAAGATATGAGACATCGAGCTTCATGACAACGAATGATCACAAACCGCCAAAAAAATTCGCAAAATCCTCTATTTATGAGCTGAAGCTGATAACAACAACGATGATGTAGTTCAAGGATCCTTCGGTAGGAGTAGAAGGCACTAACAGGTAAGCAAAAGAAGGACGACACCCATGTATTAAAACACAGCGATGAATACATAAGCGAGCAAGTCTGAAAACGTGGCCCCTCCGACCATGGTTTGGTGAAGGACAAGTTGGACTACCAGTAAAAACTCGACTACAACCGAATATGAAACATGCTCTATCACCATAGCCAAAATTCCAACCAAATTACCAGCAAGATCCTCCAGTATTCTAGACTATTCCAGAAGAATAAACAATATGTCCGTTTAAATTATGAGGTGCATATGAACCTCTATCAAGCTTCTCCATAATTCTAACAAAATAATCAGTAGGTCCTTCAATGTTAGGGGTGAAATTGAGCCTGAGACATGCTTATATGGATTCAATCCGAGCCAACAACAAATCTCTCTATCTTCAGTAGTGTAGCCGAACCATCAACGAATTTCGTCAGCATTTCAGGTGAACCTTCAACAAGTTTATATGGAACTACCAAGGATCATAGGTAGATATCAGCATACTTCTGTCTTGAAGTCGAGGGTCCAATATAATCATTATCAAACACTTCGACCCCCACACCAACCTTATCATAACCATGTACCAATATATCTCCACATGAACTCGTAGGCCATGGTTGTAATGTAGTGAAGTCAACACAATCTGCTAAAACACGCATGCATGGGTTCATTCTAGCCTCTTAATGAGCCACCTTCCATCTTGGTCGAACCCTTACTATGCCCAATACCCCCAGGACTAAAAGTCGGCCTTTCAAAATAAAATAATATTACTCATTCGAAAAAAAAAATGAAAATAACACCAACATTATTACCCATTCATCAAACAAACAACAACATAGCCCGTAATCATGGATAAGGATGATTATTTTCTGGATGGGGAGTCTTATTTAGCTCATAACATATTATACGCACACTTGCCACCAAAATTCAACAACCACAAGATGGAAAATGAATAGAAAGAAACTAAGACATGTATCAGCTATTGAGAGCCTCCACCAATGCATAAGAGGCAATATCTAGAACAACCTAATGAGTCGAAGGCCTTGGAAAATAATGCAGTTATTGAGGAAGAAAAGGACTAGTATATGTACCTAAATCTCGATAAAAAAAGCATAAGAGTCGTTGTTGGAGGAGATTATTTTTTTCAGAATCACCCAAAACTTGAAAAACTGACATGTGACTCATTTGAAAGTCTAGCATTAAGGGAATAAATTACCTCACCTCTACTGCAAACCTTAATAAATGTTAGGGTTCAATGATGATGATTTGTGAGGGATAGCAACACCTCAGAGTGATGCTATATTGATTATCGTAGAGTTGACAATGGTCAAAGTCAAAAGAGTTATAATAGACTCCAGAATCTGAAGAAATATTCTATGCAATAGTACATGGTGCTTTATTATTGATTCCCTCTTAAAAGACATTGACTAGATCCAATGGTGTGGATGTCGATATGTTTGAAAAACGAACTTTAGATGTCGTCATCGAGAGAGAAGATTTCAGGAAGAAAGCAAGATACTTATTGATGGTAGTTGAAACTCTATACTCTTATTATGTAATTTTAGAAATATCATAGTGGGACCAAAGGAATTTTGTAGTCTTCATACTATATTTGTGCCTTCGATAACCAATCAACGGTAAGTTATGAGTGATCATAGTGTATCATAAGACTTCAAATGAATTATATGCATCTTCCATAACCCTATAAAAATAACAATCAGGAGGGGACCAGATCATCCTTCAAAATATGGTTGATCTAAAAAAGCTCTCCGAGTTTATAGTTTACACAAGGAAGTTAAAAGCATCAATATAGAAGTAAATAATATATTTCATATTGGTCATAACATACAAAAAACTGACATACGGGTTATATTCCTTTTTAAAATACAATTTGGATTTATTTTCTTAGAATACCCACGATGTTACAAGGGTCCAGACCGAAGTTATGAGCGATAAATTATCTATCAATAATAATTTACAGCCAGTCAAACAAAAAGAAAGGTCTTACGTTCAAAATAAATATAATAAATTATTAGAAAAGATAAACAAACGTATTACCGTATGCCACTTTCAGGAATTCCATTACGTATTTTGGACAACCAATCGAGTATTGATAAAAAGAAGAAGGAAAAATGACAAATGAAGGATGCTTGTATATTTTATAGACCTAAAAAAACTGGTCTAAATGATATTTTCCCTCTTATGAGAACCAATAAACTTATAGAGGGAACGTTCAAGAATAATATTTTATCATTTATGGATGCATATTTAAGAGATAACCAGATTCATATGCATGAAGATGATCAAGAGCACACAACTTTTACAACGGGAATAAGACTATATTGTTATAAAGTAATACGTTTTAGAATGAAGAACGTTGGGGTTACACATTAATGACTTGTTAACAGGTTTTTGCAACACATCATGGCCGAAACATATAAGCTTATATTAATGATATGCTAATTGTGAACATTTATAATTAGATCATTTTGTTGAATTGTCCAAAACCTTGCAAACGTCGTTCAAGTCACTCTAAAGCTCATTCTTGAAAAGAGCAATTTGAGTATCCGATTAGGAATGTTTCGTGGTTTCATAGCCAGTGAGAAAGCGAACTGAAGTTGATCTTAGTCAACTCTCAAAGATGGGCGACATGGACCTTCTATTATATGCAAAAGAAGTACAAATATGTACTTTATTAAATATTTTTATTATCAGATATTAAGACAAATTCCAACATTTCTTCTAAATGTTATGAGAATTGCATAAATTTAAGTTCACTCTGGCTTATGAGGAATATTTTTATAATATCAATAGTTCTTAGCTTCTCCATAAGTATTAAAAAAATCCAAAACCCATTAGAATATAAATTTCTCTACTTGACGGTTTCCCGACGATGTTGTCAATGTTGTGCTAATTAGAGAAAAGGGAAACAACTTCAAGGCAATATAATATGTAAGTAAATTTTTACTAAGTGCATAAACTAGATACTTGTAATTAGAAAATTTGGCCTTAACATTGGTGGTTGCGGCTCGAAAGATTAGACCATACTTCCAAACCTATAATATTTCCGTTCAAATGTCTTTTCCTTGAAGGTATTTTTTGTTAAAGGCCGATTTGACTAAGAGATTAACCATGTGGTCTATGGAAGCTGAGATATTATGATATTTAGTGTGAAACAATAACGACAATCAAATCCAAATATTTTGACTAATGTTTTAACCGAGTTCCAGTCCAAACCAATTCTTACAAAAGAAGAACATGTTAAATTAACTTGCTAAGTCCAAGTAGATGGTGGAAAAAATAACCATGTATCATGGGTATGAATCCATATAACTTCTCCCACATGTGATATATTGATAAAATTCATGAAAATTAGCCTCGAAGCACGATATAGAGCTTTAGTGCGATCCTTCGACTATCTCACAATTCTAGAGCCAATAAAGTCCGTACCTTACAGATTCTCAATTGGTGGTGGTTCATTAGGAATTCGGTCAAATTTTATTTATTACATAAATTCGCTTTGGCGCAATATATATCTATTTTATAATATTACTTTTGAAAAATTATTAAGAACATAGAACACAATCTTTGATGCATTGTTGTCTTCCATATTTCCTGCTTTTGCATCGAAAGTTATTTTCCAAGACAAACATTCCATCACCCTCACCAAATTTTTTATATCCATAGTCTTATATTTTTCAATTATGGTAATTTAATGAGAATAAGTATATGAATAAGACAAACGAGAACGTATTATCAAATACATCACTGAAAGATTACTTTCTAAAAGCAAAACCGAAGCAAGAAAAATTAAAATAAAATTAGTCATATTTGTGAGGTTATCAAATACCCGCTATAGAAAAGGCCTATCGAAATGATTTCTATGGAACCTTGGACCTATTGAAGCAATATTCATAGTAGATGAATTTTTGTAATGGATAATGTAGTGCACATTAGGGTTACAAGGTATTGTAAATAGAAATTTTGCTACAATCTTTATTATTGTCCCACTTTGACAGAAGATGCAAATAATAAATTCAAACACTTTTATACATTTGAAAGGTTTTCCAACTCAATTCAGATATTGTCCATGCTATTGAAATAATATTTTATTAAATTACTTTTATATAGATGAGGTATGGACATCGTACGACCTGTTTAAAAGATTCAGGAACAATAAATTTTATAACAGTAGCAATGGATTAGTTTTCCAAATTTGGAATAAAAGAAAATGCTGGTAGAAGTTACGACCAATAAAGTCATAAAATTTATCATATCTAACATATGTTACAGAGACAACGTACTAAGAGTCATCAGAACAATCTATTAACTCAATTGCAAAACAAAAGGCTCGCGTAAATATACAGAACAAAATGTATAAAGTAAAAAAAATTATATTCCTTTTAACCCGTTAATAAATTTCCAAGTGAAGGTGACCAACATGACCATATCATATGACATAAAAGATATGTTGAGCTGTAGGAAACTAGCCAGACATTTTCATATGGTCTTATTGAACCAGTTTGTGATCCGAAACAGACAAAATAAATTTTATTTTGGTGTACAAAATGAAAGAATTCCTACTAGTTGGAACTATTATGTTCACCTATAAAGTCTCAATATACGAGAAAATAAATTGTTTTTGAAGAAATTAATGTCGAACTCGATGTGATTGAAGAAAAAATGGTAAAATACCACCTTCGGTCATAACACCGTAAAACTCTAATTGAAACATATGTAATTCCAAGACTTGTTGTAGAAGTTTCGAGGTGGGGCCTAACACAATTGAAGATAAAGTAAAGTAGCAAATAAATTAATTATTTGATGAAGCAGAAAATCGGATTCGACACCATTGTAATATTGAGCATCTAACACTCTATTATTATTTTTAAGATTGGCTCATCTATGCAACACAAGTTATTATACTTAGGTTGTACTTTGTCCTACCTCGATGGTGTGAGGAGGTTTTAAGAAAGCATCCATCTTTAATAAACGTGTATTTATATAATTTTGTAAGTCTTGATTTATTTTACAGCATGACCAATACAATTCATTATACAAGGTCATAAGCAACAACTAACATAAGGGATGCTTGTAAAGTAACCCTCAAGACTTTATGAAGTCTCTTAAAACATGCATGGTAAGTCTGAGATGACTATAATATAGTCTTTAACGCCTAAAACAATTTCAGAACAACTAAAAAAATAGGATAAGTTTGATGTATTTTTAAAAAGTAGTCTTCCACATCCATGGGAGTAATTATAGAAATAACAAAATGAACTGCCAAGTAGTAAATTTTATTATCAAGGAAGAGAGAAATTACAATAATGAGGATTATATCCCTTTATTTATACTCACTATGACTGTTATCTCTCATTACTCCACTATTTGACTCAATTAAATGCACGATTTAACTACATTTATATCAGAAAGTCTATTTTAATAGGAATTACATTAATGGTTTGACCAATTCTGCTAACGTGGCTCTAAACCGCTATTTTGATTATCGCTTATTACATGAAATACTCGGCAACTTCATGAGGAGCTCAATCAGCTTCATGAGATGATCAGTCAACTTTAGGTGCTCAGTTTACTTTACTTGCCTAATATCATGGGCTCTCATCTGGTCATTCTCCTCTCTGTAATGCTCTTCATGGATTCCATCCACGCAAGATATCAAACTCTTCTTCGATCGATTCCATTCTGCTCGGTGATCTTCATGTTCAACGTTTTTCTGACCACGGTCAGGGTCTGATTATCTTCTCGTGACCTCGTCCTTCTTTTTCAATGTTTGGCAAAGTCCATCAACCAACTAGTTCGACTCTGTTCATACTTCATGACCGGCTCAACCTATAATCATGTTTTGCTCGGCTTCTTATTAATCTATTTATGTTTATTTTCTTCGTGTGGTGATTATCCCCTCATGAGGGCACCTTCCTAGTTCAGGGATTGCATGTTGAGGACATAAAATTCCTGAATTAAATTTCTAATTTTAATCGAATAAAATATTGGTAACACTTGAAATATGTAATGGTAACCCATATGATGTCAGCTTAATAATGACGAAACTCTTGAATAATTAACGGGAGACTGCCATGTATTGATAGTTGTAGGCGCGTGGGTGCGAATGCTCTGACGCTTAAGTCTAATTTTCAAAAGAAATTGACGCTTTGGTTTCTATTAGAGACGTGTAAGGCTAGACTTCCACCGTCATTAACCATACGTGCAGTTATATATTAGTTAGAAATTTGTTTCTCTCGTTTTTGCAAATCATAAGTCTTTGGATTAAACTTTGAAGCGACATCTCAAACATTTTTTGAATTTCTTCATTAGTCTCAAGCGTACTTTTCAAGCGATTTCTGTTATTCACACAAGTATTATACTTACTCTTTCTGGTTCTTTTGCTAATAACAAGCACCTTGATACTAGACCCTCTTGGCACGACTATAAGGATCCAAATAACCCCCATTAGTGGTAGTGGTGTTCAGGTATTAGTTTTTCCACGAATCACATACTCTTACTCCTCATATTGACTCATTGCAGTCGTTCTAGACATAAGATGGGTCCAAAAAATAATATAAAGAAGAAGGAGAAAGCAGTGAAGGTTGTGAAATCAGAGTTTAAAGACCCTGTATTTTTAGAAAGCTACTTTTCCAGATGTTGGGGAACATCCCTTCTACGCGAGGGAGAATGAAATCTTCTTATTCATTACTGTATTTGATTGGGGTATATGATTGTCATTACCGAGCTTGATCCGTGATTTTTTCAGATTTCTTAGCATACGACCAACCTAATTAGTGGCAAATGGTTGGAGAATCCTGCTGAGTATGCTAATGAGTTCAGGATTGCTAAACATCTTAATTTTCTTACCATATCTGTTAGTTGCAGTTGAGGTGCCCAAATTAGCTAAATATATTTTTTTATGCCCAAGGTACTTGTATAAGAAAAATAGTAGAGTTGACGAGCTCCGACAAGAACTTGAAAAATTCATTCATGTTTGTCTCTGGTAACTCGGAGCATGAAAATGCCTTGCTAAATTTGCAGCTTGCGCGAAGGTGGAAAACCAAATGTAAGGAATACACCCGTAAACTTCTACGCTGCTATTGGCTTTGTGTCATTACTAATCGAGATGTTTAAATGTGCAGGTGAAGGGAAACACCAGGAGTGGTGTAAGGAAGGCTTACCAGAAAGAGCTGTTAACCCGCAAATTAAAGTTGCAAATTTAGCAAGCTCCAAGTTGTTGCAAGAAACTTTGTAGTTATTTACTGAGGTTAACTACTTACAAAAGCTGGGTTGTGGCCAATTGCTGAGCTGACCATTGTGGCAGACGGGACAGTAACCATGACTGGTACGAGAAAAAAAGCAAAAACTGCTCGTTTAAGGGCATTGATGGAACAACATTACAGAGAAGGGAATAACACGGGGTTTTTCTTATTGGTCCCTCACGGTAGTAAGCTAAAGGAGGCTGAGGGATCGTGTTCTCTACAATTTCATATGGAGAAGGAGGAAAAAGTATTAAGTATGGGAGGAGTTATTGAAAATAAAGTGGATCTTCCGGGAATCAATACTAATCTGGATTGTGTAAGTTGATCCCGCCCGCACGAGAATGAAGAAGAAGACGCAGATGAATAGAGTCCTCGACTCAAAAGTTCAAAAGTGATTGTGAATGCAGTTTTATTAGCAACAAGAAGAACAAAATTGATCGATGAATAAGAAGGTGATGGGGGTCTGATACGAGATGGACAAGATGTGCATCCCTCCATGTTAGCGGCAGAGAAAGCTTGGGAGAAGGCTCTCGATGTGATAAACTTAAATGTAGCACCAATAAAGGGAAGACCAGCCAGACCGAGGGTGTTGATGATGGGTACAACCCCAAAAGGTGGATCCTAGAAGATATAGCTCGTGGGATGGAGCAGTTTAAAAAATTAGAGTGCGACCAACCTTTGTTTAGGAATTAGAGAGTGGACCGTCTCTTGTCAATATAGTAAGGTCTGAAAATATATCAACAAAAGGGAAAAGATTAAAGCCGAGCGGATCTGATGCAGAATTTGTGCAGCTACCCCCTCCAAGATCTCAATGTAGAGGCCCTCCATGCTAATGTTTGAAAAACTGAAGAGATGTCCAGAGCTTTCATTCTATGATAATATGCCGATGAGTGAAATACTTTAGAAGCAGGTGGAGCTGGAAAGAGAGGTAACTTGATGATTTCGAGAAATGCTGTTTATAATAAATCATGTTATGCTAAATGAAATGTTGTCATCTTGTCATATCGGCGTATGTTGGACGCAGATATGCAAGTGATGGAGACATGGAAACCGGAACCTATGTTCTTTGGATCTTCTAGATGGTTAACTACCAAACTCGCTCGATACAAGGATGCATATGGATCATCCAAAACCTATAAAGTCAACGTTGTATAGGAGAAAGAAAAATTAGATAAAGAGATCGCACTACTACAAAGTTATTGGGAGGCGTGCGAGCAGAAGAACAATGAGTTAACTACTGAAGCCGCAACATTGATATCACTGAATAACGGATTTATTAAAACGAATAACGATCTGATGTCCCAAAACGCGGAGTTACTAGCTCAAACGATGGCACATGCGAAAATGGTAGAAGAGCAAGCGGATCGCATTGCGGGACTCGTGATCGAGAATGGGAATATGAAGGCTTCGATGAAATATCTAAAGGCGCAGATGGAAAACTAGCGTCAAGAATTGATGAAGAAGGTTGAAGCTGACTTAGAGCAACAAGAAAAATAGGTGATGGAAATTGTTATGGACATTGTGGAAAATAGCCCAAGGGGAATGGTGGCCGAGCTATTAAAATTGAACCCCAAAATGAAGCTTGGGCCATTTGGTAAGTTCGTTCCTCAGGTTGGAAATCTAGAAAGGAGAAGTTGAGTCATCCCAGAATCGAATCCTCCCATTTCTGAGGCGAACAAATCAATTATTCCAGTGGTTAAACATATAGAGGACCAACTCAAGCCAACGGAGAAGGCTTCACCATATCTTATTCCTAATGCATGATTGTAGAAATATCACGAACATAGTGTTTTGTTAATTGTTCTTTTTTTATGTTGCACTTTAAGTGCAAGAATTTGTTGATTTAACTGTTTTCCATAGGATGTGGATGAGTAATTAATGTTGTGTTATGTTATGGAGATGTATGTTTGTTTATTTTTATTTGATCCAGGAGAAGTCTTTATAAGTTCGAGCTCAGTATGGCTCATTGTGTAGCTTATTGGGATAATGATCCTTCCGCTTTAATTGCGGGGAGTTCTATGTGACCCATTGCATATCCTTAAGATATCTTGACTTGATGGTCAGTTTGCTTATATACCGTGTATAAGGTATGAGGCTCAGTATGGCCTTTACGTAGCCCGTAGACGTGGGCAATTTGCCCAATCCTATATAAACTCTATGGTCTGGGTTCAGTATAACCGAAGCCTTCAAAATATTCTTCATTACCATGTCATTAACACTGAAACTGCGAGGTTTGAGGTATAGATTGAAGTGGCCTCTCATTAAACTCATGTAATGCTCCGCTCAGACTCGCGCATTATCTCGACGCTCATCAATAAGGACCTCCACTGCTCTGTCTTTTTCTTTGTGATCCTTATCATATTTTACCACACGATGGCTCGGTATTATGACCTTGGTTGGGGCTACTACTTCGCTGCCATAGACTAACACAAAAGGAGTGTCATTTGTAGTTATGCGCAGTGTAGTTCGATAGGCCCATAACACTTCGGGAAACTTGCCTGGCCATTTGCCTTTCGCTCCTTCCAATTTATTTTTAATAGCTTTCAAATTAGTTCGGTTAGTAATTTCGACCTGACTATTAGTCTGAGGATAATAGGGCTCGGAGAAGTGTTGAACAGTTGCGAAAGGCGGTGACTATGACATTTTGGAATTGGGGGCCATTGTCAGTCATTAGAATGCGGGGTATTCTAAATTTTGTGAGGATTTGGGTATGGAAAAAATCACATATCTCCCGAGCTCGAGTACGATACAGAGCCTTTGCTTCCACCTATTTTGAGAAATAGTCGACCGCAACGATCAAGAATTTTCTTTTATCGGTCGTCATAGGAAAATGGCCTACCAAATTAATCCCTTATTTATCAAAGGGACAGGGAACCACTACATGCTTCATCGGCTCGCTTAGTAGATACCTCGTATTGGAAATGTTTTGACACTGATGGCATTGTTGAACCAATTGTTCGACATCGACAGCTAACTCTGTCCATTAATACCCAACAAGCAGAAATCATCTGACTAGACTTTGGTAACTGTAATGTGCTCCTGCTTCTCCTTTCTGCAGATCATGCAGTATTATGGTTGCTTCTGTTCGATTTAGACACGGGAGCAACGGTTGGGTGGCATTTTTACGATATAAAACACCATCTAAAACACAATACTTAACAACTCGTGTTTTAAGAATTCGAACGTCTTCTCAGTTGGGAGAATGACAGAGTTAAGATAGAGTAAATAAGGTTCCCTCTAATCATCGTTGTTGTTGATCGTATGTACCCCATCACCTATAAGAATGAGCTCGGTTGTTGGCAGTTGTTGTGTAATAAGGAGAGGATCATCCCCTGAGGCTGACTAGGGCGTCGGCTTAACTAATTTCTTGGCGCCAAACCTGCTCATACTATACTCTTACAAATTTTGATTCACATTCATTAAGCACCGCCAAGAAGCCTCTAATCCCTTCTTACTTAACGTCATAGATGCCCTGAGCTTGGTTCATTACAAACTGGAAATATGAACGGATCCTGAGATGGCGAGCCCCACATATTAGTGCCAATTTCATACCACAAATGACTGCTTCATACTAGGCTACATTATTAGTAAATGGAAAGTTGAAGCAACTTGTTTGTCGAATCTATTCTCCTGTAGAAATGTGGAGAAAATACATGCTCCTCCTGACATACTCGATGCTCCATCTGTCTTTGCAATCCATTTGGGTAAGTCTGTCGTTAACTGTGTATTGTACTCGTCTGAAGGCATGTCCTTATGTGAAGCAAATTTGGTTAGAAAATCTTGCTAAAGTTTGTCCCTTGATTGCCGTGCGCGGTTCGAACTGGATATCATACTCCCCGAGCTCAATGCTCAATTTGGTCAGTCTCCCCGAGGCATCCGGCTTCTGCAGAACATATTTGAGAGGGAATGATGTTCAACAATTACTGTATGACCCTGAAAATAGGGGCACATTTTCCGTATTGCTATTACCAATCCCAACACGAGCTTTTCCAAACTTAGGTATCTAGTATATGCGTCAACCAATGTCTTGCTAGTGTAATAGACAAGCTAGCGTACCCCTCATGGCTCTCTTACTAAGACTGTGATGATTTAGAACTCTGAAACCGATAGGTAAAGGAATAATAACTCCCCCACAACAGGCGCAAATAGTATATCCGGCGACATAAGGTAGTTCTTGAGTTCAAAAAATCCCTACTACACTCCTCTATCCATTTGAACTTCTTGGTTCCCTATTGTATATAAAAAAGGATGGCTTTTGTTAGATGCTCGCGAGATAAATTGGGAGAGTGTTGTTAGGTGTCCGGTGAGACACTACACTTTCTTGATATTTTGTGGCGGATCTATATGAATAACGGCTTGTAATTGTACTAGGTCGGCCTCGATCCCTTTTTTACTAACGATGTGTCCTAAGAATTTTTTGCGTCGGACCCCGAATGAGTATTTAACTGGGTTGAGCTTTAGGTTGTACTGGCGTAGGAGATCAAACACCGTTCAAAGTATCGAGAGATTTTGCTCTTCCGTGTGCATTTTAATGATCATATCATCAATATAGGCCTTCATATGCTGACCCATGTGATCAGTGAAGATGCGGTTGATGAGTCATTAGTTAGTTGAAGCTGCGTTCTTTGATCCAATTAACATGGCGGTGTAACAGTAGAGGCCTCTTTTGGTTTGGAACGCGGTGTGTTCTTCGTCGGAAGGTTCGAGGAGAATCTAATTATATCCAGAATACACATCCATGAACGAGAAAAACTCACATCCCAAAGCTGAGTCCACTAACTATTCGATGCGGGGTAATGGGAATACATCTTTTGGACAGTGTCTGTTCAGATCGGTAAAATCGACACACGTACGCCACTGACCCTTTTTTTTTTACTAAAACAGGGTTTGCTAGCCAAATTGGGTATCGGGTGGGTCGTATATGGCCGAGCCTGGACAACTTCGTCACCTAAGCGGAGATAGCTTCTTGCTTCTTTGCAGAAAAAGATCTTCTCTTCTGCCGCACAGGATTTGTATAAGGATCGACATCCAATTTGTGGTAGATGATTTATGGATCAACATCGGAAACGTCACTCGATTCCGATGCAAAAACATCAAAGTTACATTTTAATAGTTATATTAAAGACTGCTTAAAAGGAAAGTGTAGATAATCACCTAATCGAAACGTTAGACCTTTGGCCAATACCTCCTCTACCAAATATGGTAGTTCCTCATCTGGTTGTTCTGTGTCTTTTGGATTATCCATGGGTATGGGTGAAGGTGGTGCACCACCCTCGATTATGTCTCCCCTCTCACCGGTTGATTGCTATCTCAAAGGTTTGGTCGGATCCACCATCACCGTATAGCATGACCTCGCGGTATGCTGGCTTCCTTTGATTATTCCCACTGCATTTTCTATTAGATACTTGATGAATTGTCGGAATGTACAGGGTGTAACCTCCATTCGGTGTAACCATGGTCTGCTGGTTATCGCGTGGTAGGAACTAGGGGCATCCGATATCATGAACAGAGTTTGAGCTTGCGCTTGGTGGCTCCGTAACCTGATTTAACCATTAGTTCCACCTTGCCGACATATTCAGATACTTTCCCCTCGTAACTGACTAACATCCGCTGAGTTGACTTGAATGGAGGGACATTCTTCATTCTATCATAGCTTCCTTTAAATATCATATTAACATAACACCCTCTATGAACTAGAACTCGAGTAATCAAGACCTCTTTCCTATATTAAGGTTTATCCTTAAAGCAAATTTATGGGCTGTGCTGACCCCCCGCAAATCATCATTATTGAATATGAGGTCGGCAACGGGATCACGATAGTTGCGATACGAAAGAGCCTCGACCCCGCATACCTCCAGGTCAGACTGCCCTCTTTTTCTTGTCTTCGCTACCTGCCTTTGCTTGAAGTTTTCGCCCGAAATTATGCAGAGTGACGAGGATTATTTATCAGCATCGGAGATCATGTTACTACCCACCTATGAGCGCCTCTCAGCATTAGAATCCTCATTGTTTATCAGCTCAGACTGCCCCCCGCAATAGTGAACAACCACTATTTCTTTCTTTATCTTTTAGGGTTTCGTTGTCGGTTTTTTCTTCGATGTTCAAATCCGCCTCCTCCCTCTGATCAGGTTGCTTTTGGTACTCTTGTCTCTTGACCAACTAAAGGGGTTCCTTAGTGTCAATTAGCCTCTGAATCTCCTCTTTAAGTTGTCAGCACTCATCAGCCGAATTCTCGTGATCATTCTGGTATGAACATAAGTATTTGTTCGATCGTTTGAAACCGGGAGCACTCATCACTCGAGGCGTCTGATATTTGGTTATCCCTTCGTCCTATCATATATCACCGATATGGTTTCAGTTCATTGAGTGAATTTCATGGATAAATTATTATAGTATTGAGGTCGTCGGTTAGTGTTCCTTCGTGGTGCATTATCAGTCCTTTTTTGTTCAGGTATTCCTCCTTTCGGGTCCATGGTATACCGGTCGGGTGCAACCTTTTTTCGTGCATCGTCTACTCTTATGAATGTGTCTGCACATGGAAGGAGATCTCCCATAACCTTCGTGGGATTTTTGATCAAATCATCCAATAGTTCTCCCCTCCGATCCAGACCACTCTTGAGAGAGGCGACAATCATGTTTTCTTGCAAGTCTAGTAACACTTTTATGGCATGAACAAAATGCATGACATAACTCTTAAGCGACTTACCTAGCCTCTGGTAGAGATCCATAATAGAATCACGCTCGTGTCTAAGCTCTTTGTAGCCAACCAAACGTTCATTGAGCGCCTTCTATAGGTCGAATAAGTCATGTATGGACCCTTTAAGAAGGCTGGTAAACCAATCCGTAACATTTCACTTAAGAGTCATTGAGAGGGCTTGACATAGCATGGCGTCATCGAAATTTAACTCCATCATCATATTACGGAACTATTCGAGGTCTCTCTAAGTCGTCTGTACCGGCATAGGCCTTCATTCTGAACGGGTCAAATTTCCTTAATAACCTGGCCACCAAGATTTTCTCTGCAAAAGGAGATTCCTTAATAATATAATTTGACATGCGGGGTCTTACTTGATTGTATTAAAGTTCAACCTCCTCTCTCGCTCTTTTCGAAGCAGTGCGGTGCACCTCCGACCTTGGTTCGTGCTCTTTGGATCTCTTTCTGCTTCCGTTATCACCCTCTCTATCTTTCTTGTCATCACACTTAGAGGATCAGTCACCTTTATTGATGCGGCTAGCTTCGAGTCTGGATGGTTGATTAGCTCGGCTTGGTATTTTGTTCTTAGCAGTTAGTGCGTGGACCGCATCACTCATCCCTGCTAGGGTTGCATGCATTACCTTCTAAAAGTTCTGGATATGCTGCTCTAGTTGCCAAAAAGTTGGGGACCTCTTGCATGACAGGGGTTGCCACCAATCCTGCAAGGTTAATTTCTGGTTCGGCCCTGGTGACTGGTTGTACCACTCTCGAGACTCCCTCCACCGGTCCTGTTAGGGCTACAACTACAATTTCCAGGTTGACTGTTGCGGTGGGGTTTGCTACATCCTGTCTTCCCGGTCGATTTGCTCCAGCTCTCTGATCCACCACTGCTTCACTTATCTTGGTGTCCCTGACCTAGTTACTACCATGGTTTCCTAACTTTTTTAGTTAAATGCTTTCTCGTTCCTACCGACGGTGCTAAATTTGTTAAGGGATTTAACAAAGGGAAATGCCAAGTAGTAAATTATATTATCAAATAAGAGAGAAGTTACATTGATTACGGTTCTATCCCTTTATTTATACTCTCTACGACTGTTATCTCCCATTACTTCACTATTTGACTCAACTAAATGCACGTTTTAACTACATTTATATCATGGGATCTAAATTAATGGTTTGCCAAATTCTGCTAACGTGGATCTAAACCACTATTCTGATTATCGCTTATTATGCGAGGTACTCGGTCAACTTCATGAGGAGCTCATCCAGCTTTATGAGGTGCTCGGTAAGCTTCATGTGCTCGTTTTACTTTACTTGCTTAATATCCTCGAAGCTCCTCTGGTCTGTCTCCTCTCTGTAATGCTCTTCGTGGGTTCCATCCATGCAAGAGACCGAGCTATTCTTTGATCGATTCGCTTCTGCTCGGTGATCTTCTTGTTCAACATTCCTCTGACCTTGGCAAGGGTCTAAATATCTTCTCGGGACCTCGTCCTTCATTTTCCTTGTTCGGCGAAGTCCATCAACCAAGTGGTTCGACTCTGTCCATACTTCACGACGGGCTTAACCTATTATCTTGTTCTGCTCGGCTTCTTGTTCATCTATTTATGTTTACTCTATTCGTGTGGTGATTATCCCCTCATGAGGAGCTTCGGCACACCCAAACAATATCATAAAAACAAGGATAAGTCTGAACAAGGTCTTCATCCTCTTGGGTGGTTCGGCCGTTATACAAACAATAATAAAAATAAGGAATAAGTCTGAACATAGTATTTAACCCCTAGGGGAGCTTTGTCTCTAATCCAAACAACAAAACAAACAAGGGATATGTCTTGAAATATTCTTCAACTCCTAGGGTGCTTCGGCCCTCATCCAAACATGAAAACAAAATATACAAAAACGAATAAAAAAGAGGCTAAGTGTGAGATAATTTGAGAAAATAATCTTCATCACTTCAGGGATTTTACGTATCCCTTAATTAAACATAACTTGATATGATGATTATTGAAAGAGATCCTAAAAAAAGTCATACACTTTTTATTAAGAAACAAAACAAATGAAGTGTGGTTATTTCTATACATAATCTAAACAAGGATCATATATGGTCCTTCAGAAAGTATTTGCATTTGAACTAATTAGTCCAAATGGAATACCAAAATACCAATCTATAAATTTTTTTTTATGCGAAAGATAGAAATATACATCACAATTCATAGACATTTATAAGTGTCAACGTTAACTTAATATAAACATTCAAAATTTCCCCAATCATGAGGTATTTTCCAAAAAATAACCTTTAGGCTTAAAAATGAAAAACAAATAACATGTTACATAATGCTTTGTGAGGATTAATTCCACCCTGAAAGGTTGAAGGTCCATATTCGGCCAATTCTATGGTAGTTTCATTTTTAACAACACTTTAGACACGGTTGGAGGATGAAAGCAAAATCACATGGCCATGAGGCAATCGATACGATATCGAAAAATCATTATAAACATCGTCTTCTTTAGTCAGTCGTGCCAAACATTTTTTTAAGCTTATATTAGATGTTCAGAAACCCTATAAAGTCTTTTTGTGGGAGTCATAAGAGGTTGATCTTCAATAGAACTTGTCCATTCTCGCGTTTATGGCTTTTCTTTTTTGGGAACATAGTTTCATAAGGAGTCTAAGTTAATGTCTCAACTCTATATAAAATCGAAGCACATGTCTCTCTTTTGCTGCCTGGAAAATATTGTTGGCTCCTTCAAGCATTGTTTCCTTAAAACTAGCGTCTACTTCAGCTCTTTCAATACGTTCGGCCGCCAAAGTATATTCCAACTTTTTATTTTCAACACGTTCGGCCACCAAAATATATTCCAAATTTTTATTTTCAACATGTTCAGAACAAAACCTCTACTAATTGTACTCGTAACTCTTCATTTTCAGATTGAGCTACGGTTTTTCTTGCCATCCTAATACACCTCGACTAACATTAATTAACTAGATATAACATCATGACATAGATTTCTCTTGGACAAGTATTAGTAGGCGATAGCTTTAAATACACCATGCAAGTTTGAAGTTAATATGGTATTAAACGATGCATTCTCTTTGAGAAAAATAACATCCTCATTCAAGTTTAGCTCTAAATATCTCTTAGACTACCACCTTATTGTGATGCTCAACTTTCAGAATTTTTTTAGCACCTATTTATGTTTGCAGGAGTCGTTAGTTGTGTATTATCTTCGAATCTAACCATTAGCCTTTACGATTGACCAAATATCGAACATAAAGGATGTAGAATTCTTATAGACGTGATACAAAGTGGTCAAGGTTTAAAAGACATATACAACAAGCATTCGTGACATGTAATTGAACATAAAGGATGTAGAATAATTATAGACGTGGATTTGATAAATCTGCAATGCGTGAATGTGTCCAAATCCATGTAATTGAGTGCGTTGCCTTGTAATTGAGCCTTTTTTGCCCCGATTTTGATTATTTTGAATTTTATCGCGTGTTATGAACATATTTTATATCATTTTACAATTTTTTTTTAAATTTGAAATCTGTTTAAGTAAAAAACAATTGTCTCGTGTAGGATGCCTCCACGCTCCAATTCTCCCACTACAGACCGAGATACAGCTGATGAAACCCACGAGATTATACGAGGCGAGACGTCTCGGAGCGTTCGTCACCGTACTAGAGGGGACTTAAAGGTCTCCCCTGTTCGCTGTCGCAGCACTACGGACCAACGCTTTTGTAGATATAACCGTCATATGATCGACCTATACTCGACATTCCATGCCTACAAAGAGTATGAGGCTTATAGCATATTCAAAAGCGATGTAAGTTTTTTAGTTTTAATTTATTTGTTAAAGTTATAATTATTAGATGCAATGTGGTATGTGCTATAGTTATAGGTTTATGTTTAAAACATTGTCTATTGCATTGGATTGGTTATTGGTTTATGTTATAACTTATATTTATTATAGAATTTATTAGTTTAGGTTAGAATGCATTTATTTGTTATTAAATTTATTCGTTATTGGTTTATCCTATATGTTTTATTTGTTATTGAATTTATTTGTTGTTGGTGTATCTTATATGTTATACTTGTGATTTAAGTTATTGGTTATTGGTTTATCTTAGTTATTATATTGCATATATTGAACATATTGGTTATTAGTTTATCTTAAATGTTAGATTGCATATATGTTTATATTGTATTCTTTTATGCAGCCGAGGGTACATATGCGCTGTTATGCTATGTACCAGACTCACCGTGGTTGAGACTTGAAAGTTCGCCAGACACGAGTAAATGAGCAGGTGATGGCCACATGTTTCAGACCCATTGTTGACGCTCTGGGTCGATGGGCTACAAATATTCATCCGATTGAGGCTTTTTTGGAGAGATGGCATCCTGTGATGAACACATTTCATTTCTATTTTAGGGAGATGACCGTCACCCTCGATGATGTCTACATGATCACAGGGCTATTAGATGTGGGTGTCAACTGTGAGACATATGAGTACCCTACTGCTGATGAGCGTAATGCGACATACGCTCGCTTACTTAGGTGCAGTGTTCAGGAGCTCGTGGCAGAGATTGGGGAGGTATTAGCCTCGACTACTTGCAGTTCATAGATAATTACGACGATGATATTACTGATAGCCCTTCTTTGGTTGTACCCTACACTGATCAGTATTACGACGATGATATTACTGATGCGGATGTTCACCGAGCTACTAGAGGTTACTTGTTGCACTTCTTTGGTTGTACCATATTGGCCAACAAGTCGGGCAACAACATTAGCCTCGACTACTTACAGTTCATAGATAATTACAGTAGCTCGGGCAGGTATAACTGGGGACAGATGATACTCGCACAGCTCTACTACCAGCTAGGCAGAGGATGCCAACACGCTACTTCCGGATTTTTGGGCTTGTTAGAGGCATGGATTTACGACCATTTCTCGTCATTTTCAGCTCATCAGTACCTGAAGTTTAGTATCGTACATCCTACTTTGTGCAAGTATGCGCCTCCACAGTTTCGACAAAGCCAGCAGGCTCGAAACGGTGTTCGAGATTACCTAGCTACCTTCACCGAGCACGATGTAAGTTATAATTCATTTCATTTAAAATTATCATGATATATAAATTTAATATAAGTTGCTAATGTTAAATGATATGTTAATATTTTGTAGGCATCATTTATGCCGTATACGAGCATGAGGGATGCTCGAGGTCACTCTGATGTAGTTTGGATAGATGCGACACTGAAGGCGTCAGACATTTTCGAGGCATACTATCCGCTACGGGTCGCTAGACAGTTGGGTCGCATCCAGCAGGTAATATTTTGGGATACTCGAAATATTAATATTATTTGTATTGCGCATGTGTGTTACAGAATATTTTTTAAATATAGGTTCCTAGTGCACTGCGTCCTGTTCTTATCAGTTCTAGTAGGGTTCGTCGTGCGAACACCTTCTACAACTGGGACGCATTCACTTGGGACAACTTGGAGTCACACTGTATTCACCAGAGTTTGAAAGGTGGAGAGTATATTCCTGGCCAGGAGGATGGTACCACTTTGATCTACTCTTCATGGGTTACGAAGAACTTGTGGTACATCATATTCGATCCAGAGGCTCACCGAGCTGATGCAGAGTTAGGGGTGAACCCTTCCGCACCCACACATGCCACCAGATTATACGAGTTGGCTACACACCTACTGGATTTACAGGCGTTCGAGCAGAGCCACCTCGGCATTAGTTTGGAGGACCTTCGTGAGCCTTTGGACGAGTGCTACCGTCTTGCTCACGAGTACAGGGATTGATTATTTATGTTTTCAGGGTTGACAATTTAAGATTTTTTATGTGTTATGTACTTTACGACTAGTTTAAATTTTATGTTATGGTATTGTGTTATTGTTTAGTTATGTGTTATGGTATTTTGTTACATTTGAATGATATAAGTTTGATATTTCGTTAAACTTTAAAGATATAATCATTTTGTAACCTCTCCCAAACATTTGTTCAAACTCTAACTTTAAAAATAGCATCAAAGTAGCACAAACTGCAACATAAACTCAAACATAAGCTGAAACACAAACTCAAACATTTTTGGAAACAGAAACTCCAACACAAATTCCAACACAAACTCCAACATAAACCGAAACAGAAATTCAAATATAAAGTAAAACACAAACTAAAAGATAATATGAAACATGAACTGTAACATAAGCCATCCACTTGTACAAATCAGAGTTTATCTATCAGGCCAGTTCCATTTCATCAACTTCCTTTCTTCTTTCGCATCCTGGTAGTCACGCATTTCCTCTAGCCGGATGTCATTAATGTCAGAACGGACCTTATCCAGCTGCTCCTCTGTTATTGAATCCGTGACCTGGCAGTTGAACCAGTTACACGCAACACGATGTTCCAATTCGGTGAGGCCATAAACTGGATGTTGACGGAATGTGACTAGGACTGACCACCTAGCTTTCACCTCATCAACACGCTTTGAAATTCTAGGCGGCTGAACACCATCCCTTCCGTATAGGAAGTACATCTGGCATAGTATTGCCTCCCAGTACCTTTTACCCCCCTGTAGCATGTTTATGTTACCAACTTCAACTGATGACCTCATCAGATATTGATCTTCCAACTCAGTCCATGAACACATTTTTGAAATTGTATATTTGCTATAATTTTTACTACCCCGAAAATGTCTACTTAAATGCCTTTTATGCTTCAGATTATGTAATCCAAGTAGACCAATCAATAAACGACACTTGTAAGATAAGGATAACTTAATCCAAGTTGAAAAATGATTTTGCAACACCTAATACTTACAAAAGTACGCCAATGTTGCAGTGCAATAATAAGGGTCTCATTATAGCAGAATTTCCATTACTAGGTGTCTCGTTATAACAAGACCCCTAAAGAATTCTCGCAAAAAACTCGCACCTTTAAAAATTTCGCGCCCAAACATCCACGAGCCTATAAATAGACGATAAGCACATGATCAACAAGACAAGAAACAAACATTCCTAAACACTCCTCAAAGATAAGCAGTTTAACAAATAGAGTTTACCCCTCATGAAGACTACCATTTGCTTGAGGCGGTGAAACTTGCCCGCCGAGAGTTAGGGAAAGATACTAGCGATGCGTTTTTGAGCGAGTCCTATGTAAGATGTACTATAACTACGGTCGTTTAGGAACGGGAGGTTTAGTTGTGCGCAACCGTGAACAAATCAAACAAAGGTACCTTTTTTGCAAACCGATGGATCGTTTGTTGTTTCTACCATTTAAAATTAAGCAAGAAGCAGCCGTCGTCTGGAACATGACGGTAGTAGACTACCTCACTAGGGATATGGTAGCGTATTTTCAAGATAGGATTATGGAAAGGGAAGAGGGGATTCACTCTGACGACAACTTAGGATATGACTTCGACGATTGAGCATTATGATTCCTTTGGTTGTTTGCATGTTGTAGTTTACTTATTTTGTGTTGTTTGTTTAAGTTAATGTTTCAACCTGTTGTTTTAGTTTTTATGTATTTCCTTTCAAATGTCTTATTTGGTATCCATTTACCATGATTTAGTGTTGAAGTCCAAAAAAAAAATTTCCTTCAATAATGTCTTATTTGGTATCCATTTACCATGATTTTGTGTGTAAGTCCTTTTTTTCGTCTTTTACTGTTTTTTACTCTAAATGTTGTTTAATTTTTGTTTTATAACCATAACCAACATTTTACGGCCAATCAACAATTAATAAGTAAGTCTAAACCCTTTTTTTTTAACAAAACAGTGCAGTTTTTGGCACTCGCACGCCTGTGCATGTATAAATCCATGCACTCGTACACGTGGATGCATACATGCACGCGCGTGCGAGTGCAAAAAAGGGTACTATTTTTAAAAAAAATGGGTTTTCAACCTTTTTACCGTAAATTTGTATACCAAACTATAAAACATAATTAAGATCAAAGATAAATCAACATTGTCTTTAATAAAAGTTTAAATTAATAGAAACCAAAACAATAGTAGTTGGAGGTAGCGAAATGTGTTTGGAAAATGATTAAACAAGAAAACAAGCAACACAAAATAATAAAACTATTACATCGCATTATGCATCCCCGGACAAATCATAGAACTGATCATCCCCCTCGTGTAATGTTGGTGGTTGTGTTGGTTTAATTTGGTGATACTTGTTGAGACGTTCGCATAGTGGTATAGCCCAATTTATAACCTCATCGGTAGTGCGGAACGCAAACCAGCTTGGGTATATATCCGGCAACGGTCCATCTAAGACAATCTGCAAATTTCCATAATATGGAAGAATTAAATACCTAGCGGAATTAATGATATAATGAAATTGAAGTATATATAGAATATATTAGTTTACTTACTTTCACAAAATGATTGTCGTGTACGAAACTAATTCCAACTTCAACAATAGGACATGATCTTGGAGGCACACCACGCAAAAGAAGATACGTGTATGATAGTTGAAGAGATATATGGTATACTATATATTGATACCGAGTGACTATCACCAACCCGAAGTCGGGTAATGTCATTCAGTGCCTACGACTGCTCTCGTACACTTTGAAACAATCAATTCTCCTCAATAGTTTATCAACATGTCTTGCACCATCAAAAACCCTCTCCCAAAGATCATGTTGACTTGAAAGTTCATACATCAAATCCCTTTTCACTTCATCCCATGAATCAACATTGTCTTTAATCGTCAAAGCTACAGTCCTAAATCCAAGAGCAACGTCTTCAATGCTAGTCATGTAGTTGTGCAAGTACTCGGGAAAACAACTCTCGTACGCGCTCAATCCTTTTCCTTTATTCAATTTTCTAGATCGAGTCGCTTTCTCCTTTTTCGGTGGGGCTTTAGATTTGGACTTGGCTTTGGGTACTAAAAATTCCTTAACCACCGACGCGGCCGTGCTACCTATCGTACCGGGAGTACTAGCGCCTAAACTCTCACCGTATTCTCACTCTGATGGGCTCCGCTTAGTTGACTTGTGTTGACCGGATTTTTTCCGACCTTTTCTGACAACCGGTTCTTTAGGTTCCAAAACATGTCTTCTAGCGGGATCTAGGATTTGTATCATCCTATTTATTATGTGATCTTGCACTTGTGGACCGTAACCACGGATGGTATTATCTATTCAGGATAGATTTCTTGTAAGCTCATCTTTGGTACCGATGTTATCCCTGTGCTTGATCTGTAAAGTACTCCAATACACATCACAATCACTCTTTTGAATCGACCTATCGCGATCGTAGCACACTCACATGCACAAGGTAATTGTGTGTTGTCCTAATAATACAACCACACTTTGCGGGTGTGAACCATAAATCCCCCGTCTTTTTAATAGTTTCCTCTAATATTTGTATGGTCGTACATGAAATTTTACCTTTGATGTCGGTCAAGATAGCTCCCCTAGATGCTTGTCTAGGACGAAACAAACTTCGTTCGAACGTTTCGAAGATGGTAGAGTGTTGAATGCCAAGCAACGCATGAACTTTATCCTAAAATTGCTAGGCTTGTGCCGATTGCCCGTTTTAGACTAGAGTGAGCGCTCTCCTCCCTAAACCATAAACTTAAATTAGTTACAAGTCTAACAATTAATTAAATAAAGTAATGTATATATATATGATAGTATAACTCACTGGTTGCTAGTGTGGTTGCCCAAATGTTTAATTTTGTTAGTGTAGATATTAAGGAATTTGTGTCCGTAAGGGTCTATCCATTGTTTCATCACGTACTCGAGAACCTTGGGACAATATGCGTACACTTGGTGCAACTCGGCTAGGTTTTTGTTATACTCTTCGATCGTCGCCGAATGTTAAACCGCGGCATAAAATTCTAAAAAATCTTCACCATGTCCGCTTTAGGTAAAAGTTTCTTAGAGTAGGAGCTAATGTTCCTATTTATATGCCAAGTGCATAAGATATGACTTGCATCCGGAAATACCTCATCGATAGCGTTCAGAAACGCCAACTCCCTATCGGAGACGATAATATTCGGTAAAGCGCACATGTTGTTCACCATCACTCTCCTTAGAACGCTCATTGCCCACGTGTAGTTCTCTTCTTTCTCTGAGTTCGAAAAATAAAATCTATACAAAAGGTATTTTTCGTCAAAGTTTGGCCAACTACTTCTAGCGAAGGCATTTTATACCTTGTAGTCTTGTACGTGCTATCCATTATAAGCACTTGAGGAAAACAATTCAAGGATCTCGTCGGTTTCTTTGTTTGTTCGCTCCCAAACATAGTACTCGTGCTCCTTCAACTTACCGAACAAGTATTGCATTTGGGATTCGCCCGCTTTATCAACCAATTAGTGCTTGTGCCGCATGTTGTAGATGGTACGCATACTAGATACATTTTCTGGATCTTTTAACTTCAATCCACGGTATATGTCTCTTGGCCGAGAAATGATTGTTGTGAGTTTACGAACATACTCCTCCTCTTCCTCTTTTAACCTCGCGGCCCGTGAATGACCATCCAAGTGCAAGAAGGGTTGGTGGTTTTGTTTTCCATTTCTAACTACCAATTTCTAATAACCGGGTACTTCTAATACCAGATTGTCCCTAAGCATGAACGAACATTCGCATTTTCTGGATGAACTATCTCGTCGCTTCTTCACAATCCCCGGTTTCGGCCTCGTCTTGTAAACACCATGCCTCTCACACTAAAAATATAGCCGCGAAGTTTTACCGTTTTTACTACTATCGTCATCTTTATCGACCACAACAATGAATCATATACTCTTGCTTTCCTTATCAACCCATGCTATCAATTCCGCCTTGGTGTAAAAATTATCTATACTAAAAATTTGGCTATAATCGGCCATGTTACCTGGTGCTTGTCTCGGTTCCTACACAAAGAAATATCATTTCACTCACACAAAATCACCATTCTTTCATATAACCAACAACAAAAATAACTCCATCAATTGTAAACATGTATTCACACTTCAAAAAATGAAGACAACGACAATATTCGGCAAAAACAGACATACAAAACAAAGACAGTTCAAATATTCACAATTTCATGCCAAGATTTGGCATAATCTTCGCACACATTGCTGCGAAGATTGTGTCAAATCTCCGCACAATCATGCGAAGAATGTTCAAAATCTTCGCACGATGATGCGAAGATTTGTATCTTCCACGCGTGTTCTTGCATGTAAGTGTAAAATTCCAAGCATGATTTCGTACGAGGATGTGTTCTGTTCAGATACAAAATAAAGTTTACCTCAAGGACACTTTCCATATGGTCAGTAAGCGGCTCCTCCTCGTCTGAAAGGAAATCATCAATGTTGCCGCTGAAATCGTCGTTATAGTCACTTAAATCCATAGTTTAATTAGTTGAGTTTTTAATTTTAATAAGTAAGGTTTATTGAATGTTTGAGTGGGAGTTTGGGTTTGTGGGATTTTGTGTTTTTTTTAATTTTGAAGAGAGAAGTGGTAGGAAAAGAGAGGAGAAGAGGAAGAAAATGAGAATTATTGAACATTTTTAACCATGAGAGTTTTGTACATTTTTAACCATGCGAGTTTATTGAATATTATACGTGAAAGTTCTTCATTATGATCTAACTGTGTGAGTTTTTTATTCTATTGACTATCCTCCTCTGAAGAAAAATACTCATTCAAACAGTACGATGAAAGTTCACTTGATTAAGTTGACTCATAACGATGTCTAAATCTCACTCTTCTTTTTGAGGAATAATGGCTTTTCCTATGACGCCTCTCCTTGGTACGATGAACATATTTTATATATTCTTTTCCAACTGTTTGTTCTCTTTGGACCTCTGATTTAAATCTTCGTGAACGTATTATCGCTTCATTTTCATCCATTAATCTTTCAATGTCTTCCAAAAGTTATTTATGCCGAGCTACTAAGACAGATTCTTCTAACAGCTCATTGGCATATTGATCGTTCTCGTTTCCTTTATTTATTAATTGTTCCTCAAATCTTCATATGAGTCTCTGATCACACGATTTTTGTACCAGTTTCTAGCTCTCAAGTCATTTCCGTCTCCATCACTCTCATAATGTTTTAGAATAATATTATGGTTGTGGAACAACCATAGTTAGACCAATTGTTATTCCCACACATTGTGCCAATAATGTGTTCCAAAAATTTCTTAGTGATGTTTCTTGTCACGATGATATTTTTTAGAGAGAGAATCGTAATAATTAGAGAGAGAAAGAGACAAAAGGAATAATTTAGTAATAATTAACTAATAATTAGCCATTTCCCCTAAAAGGGTGGTTATTTATATAATACAACTAGTAAATCATTTATTTACATCTTTACCCATTCTTATGTGAGTCTTTACACCCTACTACTTGACTAACTCTAACCATAAAAATTAAAAATTACACCCCTTAGTATTACATACTTGTCAAATTTATACCCAATACTTTATTAGACCAAATTAACCCCTTTAGTTATCTATTTTTTCTTATCCATCACAATATTTTCTTGCCTTATGAGGAGCCCCTAGTCCTTGTGAAAAATGGTAAATGGCTAATATGTGTGGATTTCACTTATCTAAATAGGGCATGTCCAAAAGATCTTTTCTCGGTTCCACGAATAGATTAGTTAGTGGATTCTAAATCGGGGAATTGATTACTTTCTTTGATGGATGCATGTGCCGGTTACAATCACATCCAAATGGATCTGAAGGATCAGGAAAGCACCACTTTCATCAATGGAAGAGATTTATATTACTATACAGTAATGTAGTTTGGGTTAAAAAATGCTGGAGCAACCTATCAACGCCTAGTAAACAAGGATTTTGAGACTTAGATTGAAAGAAACGTTAAAGTTTATATCGATGATATGTTAGTAAAACATTCAAGGGATGAGAAGAACTTGGTAGATCTAGAAAAAACTCCCGTTAACCCGGTAAAGATAAATTTGAAATTGAATCTAGAAAAATGAACATTCATAGTACAGTCCAGCAAGTTTCTTGAGTGCATAACCAGCGAGCGGGGGATAGAACCTGATCCAGTACAACAAAATGCTTTGAGCATCGTGGCACCCCCTCAAACGATTAAAGAAGTATAAATTATAACAAGAAGATTGACAGCTTTGAATAGATTCATATCATGATCATCAGATAAGTGTGCTCCCTGTTTCCAAATATTGAGACAAGAAAATTGTTTTGACTATATCGAAGAATGTTTTAAAGGCTTTTAATCAAATTAAAAAATATCTTTCTTCGGTATAAATTTTGACAAAACCAAATCCGAGAGAGAATTGTATGTTTATCTAACGATGTCGAATTTTTATGTAAGTGTTGTTTGGATTCCAGACAATGACAATTAACCAAGACCAGTGTATCATGTCAACAAAAAAAATTGGATTCTGAGAAATTGTATCTGAAGTTAGAAAAGTTGGCCCTTGCATTAGTAACTGTTGCTCAAGAAATGAGACCTGATTTTCAAACTCACTTTATCACCGTACGAACATATTTTCCATTGAAAAGTATGTTATAAATACTTGATGTATCAGGAAGAATGACCAAGTGGTCGGTTGAATTGAGAGATTTTGATATTGAATTTGAATCTAGGAATTCAATTAAAGCACAAGCCTTAGTAGATTTCCTAATCGAATTTCATTCCGAACGGTCAGATATGGAGGTTAATGAAGAAAACATCAAGTTAGAGTGGACGGTCGAAACATATGGTGACTTAAGTACATCAGGATGTGGGGCAGGGGTGCAATTGATTTCTCCAGAAGAAATTTCAATGTATCAGGTATCTGCTTCGGGTATAAAGTATCAAACAATAAGGTAGAGTATGAAGCTGCTTTGGCAGGTTTAAGACTTGCTCAGATTTGTGGGACCAAAAACAAAAGGTTGATATTTAACTCACATATTTATATCAATCATGCATCTCGTCAATCTGAGGCAAGAAAAGATCATTTAGTAAGGTATTTGAGAGCGTTAAAGGCCTTAACGCTGGTCTTCGAAAGCATCAGATACGAACATGTTCATAGGACTCGAAATTATTTGGCTGATTCTTTGACTACTGCTTCGTATTTCGAGGAGTACCCTTTAATTATCACACAGGAAAATCCTTCAATAGTAAGGGGATCTGTGTTAGTGGAATGGTCAACCGAAGCTATTCAAATTTTTACAAGCGCAGCAAAAGATTGGAGGATTGAAATTAAAGAAGTCGTGATAAATGATGTACTACCCATGGACAAAGTAATGGCTAAAAGAATATGATTGAAGCATATGGTTATATGATCCTCGGAGACATTTTGTATAAAAAAATATATTTCAGCAAATCATTAATTCGATGCGGGTAATTTTGTCAAATGTTTTGGGGTATTTTAAGAGTATTAAATGTTTGGGTTATTTTTAGTGAGAGATTTAAGCTGCCTGGTTGTATTAAATGTTTATCACCCTCATTAATGAAAGTGGTTGGGTATTTAAACCCTTAATTATGGACCCATGGGCTTTCGGGTCAAATTATGAAATCGGGTCGAGTTCAAAGACCTATTAGTTTATTAAGTAGATTAACAATTAGTTTACTCAAAAGATGCTTAGTGTTTTAATACTTTTGTCCTGTCCAGGCACTTCAGTGGGTAATTATTGTCCGGATTACCCCTGTCCGGTTTTCATAGTGAGTGGTGGTGAATAATTCTGGACTCATCAGATGCCTCATAGAAAATGAATCAAAAATGATATTACTATAGTTATATGATGGGGAATGATTCATACATTGTGGGTATAAAAATATGATATAAAGGGCTATTCTGGTAGGGTATTATTGGCCTACTATCACTTCAGACGCCAAAGAGTTATTTCAGAAATGTCCGACTTGCCAGAGATTTGCTAATGCAATCCATATATCGGGAGTGCCTCTTGAATCAACATATAAATCATTACCTTTCGACTTATAGGCCTAGATGTGGTCGGACCTCTACCGATGGTCTCTGGGGGAAGACAAACAATAATTCGGCTGAAGCTGAACCATTAAAACGAACAAAAGCTAAAGATGTGATCAGGTTCATTGTTTCTAATATTTGTTGTCACTTTGGGGTTCCAAGGAAAATAACTGTGGATAATGGGCCACAATTTGATAACAATGAGATGAATTCTTTGTATTCTTCTAAAGGAATGCAACAATGCTTCTCGACACCCTTCTATCCATAAGCAAACTTCCAAGTCGGGGTCACTAATTGAAATATTCTTCATGGGTTGAGAAACGTTTTGGAAGGTAAGGCTAGAAAATGGATGGATTATTTACAAGAAGTTTTGTGGGTATACAGAATTACTCTTCGGATAGCTACCCAACAATTACCGTTTGAGTTAGTCAATCTTATGGATGTAATCGTTCCATCCGAAGCAATCTTCCCTCATTTCAAATCAGTGGGTACTCCGAAGAGACCAACGATAAAAGAAAGCGTACATAGTTAAATTTGAAAGAAAAAAAAGAATAAATTCACAATTGAATTTTTTGCACTATCAAACTAGGATGAGAAGTCGTTACACTTCCAAAGTTAAACAACGAGAATTTAAAGGAGGTGACAAGGTGTTTAGGAAATTATTTCTTGATACGAAAAAAATACAGGCTTGTCCGTATACGGTAACAAAGAAGGTAAAGTTGGGGACATATCGACTCAAAGATAAAGAAGGAAACGATTTTCATCACCTGTAGAATATTAAGCACCTTAAATTATATTTGGAATTGATATATAAGTTTGTAAGTTTGTATTTGTTATGAATTTTTTTGTAAGTATCACTGACATACTCTTTCCTACCCTGGTGGCGCGGGAAGGTATTAATGAGGTGCTCTCATAGCCGACTTTTATAATATATATATATATATATATATATATATATATTTCTTTGTTTCTTAAAACAACTTCTACAATTTTTACGACTTTATGAGGGTGTACAAAAATATGTTAATATAAAAACTAAGTAACACACCCGAACGCTACTCTGAGGGGGTACCTTCTTGACTGCTTTATGAGGAACCGCTACTAGAGGATGAACTACTTGACCCTTCTGAGTCACTTGTTGATTCTTCATCTACCAAGGAAACTCCCATCAGACGATGTTTTTGTATAACACACTCCCAAACACTTCTAGCGTTAAGTTGGGAAAGCGTTCATAAATTTATATTAATAAAGACGACTTGATTTTTGCATCCCTCGCTTCTAAGTGGGAGACACAGTTAGTGGGGTAATCCTTAAGAAAACTATATTTGTACTTCTCAGTGTCCTTCCTAATAGATTTCTTCTGAGTAGTGAACCTCTCAATCTCTTTGACAACGTTCTCAAAATGTGTACTGGTTGGATTACAAGAATCAAAGTGGCAATCAATAAGGGTGTTCTGTTCAATGTCTTTAATGATAAATCGAGACGCTCATTGTTGAAATCCTCATTCTATTTTGTTAATCGAGCTTCAAGTGCCTCAATCTTCACTAAATGCTCAGTGGATATTTTCTTCTCATGGGAAAGTTCTTCATCTATCTTTTTCACACCAACTCTCTTTTGGATGACTTGTTTTTTTTTATAACAATCCTTCTGATTAGCTTTTCTTTTAAGGAGAGAAGAAATATGAGGTAATCTTTTAATCTTGTTCTCCATAAGGTCGTTCTCATAAACATCAAAATAAGGCGAGGCATGGGAAATATTTTCCACATTACCTAGAAGTTCTTTATGATTCCCTTGACCAATGTCACGTTTTTTTAGAAACATAGTCTCCATCAGAATCTGAATCGACAATGGTAACCTTTTTTATAGGAGAAAAGCTCGAAGATGTCGTATTTTCATCATCTTATTCACCAATAATCTTCCTCTTGCCCTTTTTTTAACAGAAGGCCTCACAACACCATTTTTCCCAGCTTGTCTCACCTCAAATACAACCTCATGATCGATATTAACTTTCAGTCTTTCACTGACTTCAGTTTTCAAGCCAGCATCACCATCAGTGTTATCCTCTTATTCCCCGTCCTTTTTAGGGTCCCGTTGACTGGGAGCTATACCCTTAGTAGACAAGTAAACAAGATTGCTAAGCGCTTCAATCACCTAAGTACTGCGTTTTCCGTATGAGGCACCATAAGCTCTTTTATGGACTTCTCTTAGGTCGGATCAATCCTCCAAAGATAAAGTTTTGCCAAATTTGAAAGATTAAAACACCTATGGAATTAATGGTTCCACATTGATGAGGCAATAATTCGTCGGGCTCGAGATTAGAGATATAAATGAATAAATAAAATAAATATATTTATTTTATTATTATTATTATTATTAATGTGTAACAATAATTGGAGGAAAATATTTCCCGAAGTATAGGAAAGTAAGAGACCAAGATGTAAAATTAAATCATGAAAATAGATCGACCACAAAGGAAAAGAGGGTGGTGACCACCTCACCCACTATATAAGGGAACCCCCTCTTTTTCTAGTTTGGTGGGCATTATTAAATACTTTCTCTTTTTACTTTCTCTCTCTACACTTTATCATATATTCACATCAAACCTTAAATCCAAGATACCTACTTTAGTCACATTTAATCTTATCATTGGCGCCGTCTGTGGGAGAGACTGATACCTGAAGGTCACATTTTCCTCAAAATCACGACAAGTTGAAACATGGATCACGAAATGGCTGAGGATAGGGTCGGGAACGGGTTAGCCTGAGCTGCTTCATTGTTTGAAGGCGAGAGATTCCCTAACCATGACCACTACGGGCAGGGTCGGGATAAACAATCCACCTTGAATTCTCACGAAAAAGAAGAAATAGTAACAACAAACAAAGAAAAACGGGTGGTATTATCACAAGTACAATGGCAGCCTTCGGGAAGCCAAACACAGCGGTACAAGGTCAGTAGCCAGTTCACCAACCCAAATAATGAGGGTTTGTACGGGATCCCCACTAAAGGCCTTGGGGGCGGCGCTTATGGTTTTGGGCTCAATTGGGGAGCTTCTCCATTGTCAGATGAGATACCATCGGGACATCTCCTAAAAAGATTCTACATATAAAAGTTGGAAAAGTACGACGGGAAAAAGTATCCAGATAATAATTTAGAGGCTTTTAAAAAATTTATGCTGAGCTTCGACAATGACAACAAGCTCCTTTGTCGAGATTTTTCAATAACTTTCAAAGATTGGGCTTCGAAGTGGTACAACATATTGCCACAATGCTGCATAAATAACTTCGGGATATTTTGGTTTATGTTTCACGAGCAGTTCGTTGGAAGCAAGATTTTTCGGGCGAATGGGGGCACAATTGTCAACTGCAGACAGAAGGTAAGCGAAAGCCTCATGGATTACACCAGACGTTTCATCGACGCTAAAACCGAACTCGACCAGTGCAAAGAAAGCATGGCCTTAACAAGGTACCGATTAGGATTACTTTTATGACCAATGAAACAAGATGTAACAAAGAAACATGCATTTACCTTTTTCGCTCTGTTGGCCTAACTTGAAAAGCAGATACTGATCGAGGAGACAAAAGCATTAGAATTGGCCGCTCAAGTCCAACAAAGCTCGCAGGCCGCGGTCTTTACTCGTCAGCATTCCCAGTCAAGTTACAACCCTATCACGCAATCGCAACCGATTAACCCTCTTCCCTTGGGGCCTAGTCTAATCCGGTTAAAACTCAAATATCGCAGATACAGAAAGCCACGCAAAGCAACCAAGTTGTCACCCGACCTATATCTAACAAATGGATCCGACCTGCCCGTTATGCCGACCTTACCGAATGTATGTCAACCATTTATGAGAATACCAAAAATAGTGGTAGTTACCGAAGAACATTTTTAATCCAGATCCCTCGAGAGAGCAAACATAATCGATATTGTAGAAACCATGAAGACGTTGGGCATGAAACAAATGACTGTATCTTTTTGAAAAAGGAAATGCTGATGTTGGTGAAAAATGGGAAGTTTCTTACCTATATGAAAAAATAGGTGCAACAAGGAGAGGGGTCCAAAGAAATCGTGGCAGTACCAAAACCCAAAAAAACAATGGCCATAACGGAAGTTACCGACCTCTTTGATATGTTAATAGAATATCTGGATCCCGATGTTAATAGTAATATCATCGGGGTCGTCGAAGAATAAATCGTAGAAGGCAGGAAAATGTAAGTAGTCTTTGTCAATTTTTTGAGTCTGTAACAATCTTTGGAGGCGATTAAATGGTAGGAATCACCAATTCTTCCCGAAAGCGACACATCGTGAATCTAGCAACCCAATTAGAATCCCGAACGTCTCCTCCTTTGTGTGGAAGTCCCTCGCCCATCCTATGCTTCGATGATGACGACATGAGGGATATATCAGGGCCTCACAAGGACGTTGTCGTAATTGGAGCCGTAATTGCAGGAGAGGAGGTTCACCGTATCCTTATGGACACTGGAAGTTACGCAAATATAATATTCTTGTCTATCTTCGCCCAGTTCAAGAAACCGCTGGTAATTTACAGGATCAACGGCGGTGGTAATTGGTGAATTTGAGGGCCTGGTGCAGCTCAGACGTGGGCCATTTAAAAAGGAGGTCACGATTCCGTTTATGGTTGTCGACGCGCCCGCTTCGCATAACGTGATTTTTAGCAGATCATGATTTTCATGAATGCACGCGGTGACATCCACAATTCATCAATGCCTAAAGTATGTGGTCGGTAACAATGTAGGTGTGGTTCGAAGCAGCCAGAAAGCGGCACGGGAATGCTACCGAGCCGCGCTGGCGGCAAAGGGCGACCAAGAAATGGTACAAGCAAAAGACTAGCAATTAATGGGGGTTCTTTGGGATCATTACAGGTGGACGATCCCCGAGATGCCCCCGGTTTGTTAACTACTGATGAGGAATATGAAAACTATGAGTTTGGAGAAGGAAATATTTTGAAGCTTGGTACTAATTTATCACCCAACTTTCGCGAGAAACTGATTTCGTTTTTGAAGGAAATGCTACATTTATTCCCTTGGGCTCAGAAGATCTAACCGGGGTTCCAGATAGTTTAATTATCCACGGTTTAGTCAATCAAAACGTTCGACCAATTTCGCAAAAATGCCAGGCTTTCTCACCAGAAAAGGCAGAGATAATACTACGGGAAGTCGCGAGGATGATAGGCGTCCGACATATTATGGAGTCAAAGTATCCACGATGGACGTCCGACCCTATTTTGGTAAAAAAGAAAAATGGCAAGTGGAAGATATGTGTAGAGTTCAGCGACCTCAACAGAGCATCTCCTAAGGATCATTTCCCCGATGCCAAAACTCAATCAGTTGGTTGATTCGATATCGGCAAATAAGTTACTTTCTTTCATGGACGCGTACGCCGGATATAACCAGATCAAAATGAACCCGAACAATCAGGAAATCACGATTTTCATAACCGGACGAGGTTTATGCTGCTATAAGGTTATGCCATTGGGGCTGAAAATGCAGGCGCAACATACCAAGGGCGGTTAAATAAGGCTTTTGAGAAACAGGTCGGGAGAAACATTGAAGTTTACATTGACAACATGTTTTTCAAGAGCGGGACCGATGTTGATCATCTAGCTGAGTTGAGGGAAACTTTCGACAACTTAAGGGATATAAACCTCAAGCTTAATCCCGAGAAATTCTCTTTCGGCGTTTGGTTAGGGAATTTCTTAGGTTTTTTGGTCAGCGAAAGATGAATTGAACCAGACCTGACCCAGTTGCAAGCTTTAAGTAGTATGGCACCCTTGAGAAACGTCAAAGAAGTACAGATACTAACGGGGACGCTGGCAGCTTTAAATCGATTTATATCCCGTTATTTTGACAAGTGTGCCCCATTTAGTACATATACTAACGGGGAGTTTGGCAGCTTTAAAGACATTTGCGTGGACATCGGCCTATGACGAGGGTTTTTGGGGAATCAAAAATTATTTGTCGTCCCCGAACCTTTTAATAAAGCCTTTGAAGGGGGAAACTTTATTCTTGTATGTGTCGGTCTCAGACTACGCCGTGAGTGCGGCGTTAGTCAGCGAAGCAGGGGAAATTCCCAAAGTGGTTTACTTTGTAAGAAAACATTTGTTATATGCTGAAACGAGATATTTGAAGCTCGAGAAGTTGGCTCTGGCTTTGGTTACTGCGAAACGAAATATGTGACCGTAATTCCAGGCTTATTCGATAATCGTCAGGATAGTTTTTCCTTTAAAATATGTATTACAGCGCCCAGACATATCTGGATGAATGCCCAAATGGTCGGTAGAATTAGGCAATTTCGATATTGACTTTTAACCCCGTACAGTTATAAAGGGCCAAGTTCTGCCCGATTTCCTCGTAGAGTTCCATTCTAGCCGACTAGAGGAAGCAGAATTTTTCGAAGCCAATAAACCAGAGGAATGGGTATCCGAACTCATGGAGGGTCAAATATCAGTGGATGCGGGGCCGACATTCAGATCACCACACCTTTGGGAATAACGATGCACCGAGAAATTCGCTTCGGTTTCTCCACATCTAACAACAAGGCTGAGTATGAGGCCGCGCTAGCCGGATTAAGGTTGGCTCAGGTTTGTGGAGCCAAGCATGTGCGCCTCATTAGTGATTCCTAATAATTGATAAATCAAGCGTCGGACGCGTCTGAGGCCAGAAAAGAACACCTTGTTTAATATTTGGCTGCGCTGCGCGTCCTGGTCGCCTTTTTTATAAAGGTCACATACAAGCACGTTCCCAGAACAAAGAATGTAGTCACGGATTCCCTAGCGTTCGCCTCTTGTTCGAACAATTACCCATGGATACTAACTCGGGAAAACCCATCAATCATTAAAAGAACAGAGCTGGAAAACCGACCTGAAATCACCTGTCAGGTATCGTTGTTAGATTTGTCGACTGGAGAAGAGAGATTATAAATTTCCTAGCAGAGCATTCCTTACCCGAAGACAAAGCATCGACAATAAAAATACAAATTAAGGCCCGATGATACGTACTTCTGGGAGATGTGTTGTACACGAAATCCTTTAGCAGACCGCTGTTAAGAAGTTTGGGAACAACCGAATCTTAAATAATTCTAAGCTTCATGATAGAAAAAGAGTCGCTCATTGCGAATTCAAAGCGTTGATGAGAAGATTTTTTCTTGCAAGATTCTATTGACCGACCATAAATTTCGACGCAAAAGGCATAGTGAAAACGTGCGATACATGTCAGAGATTCGCAAACGTTATACACATGCCTACAACCTCCTTGGAGTCGATCTCAGAAGGCCTCGCATTTGACCGATGGGGGATTGATCTGGTCGGGTCATTACCAATGACGTCTAGTGGAAGGTAGATGATAATAGTCGCGGTGGATTACTTTTCCAAATGGGTCGAGGTTGAGCCATTATCTTGAACAAATATTAAAGATATAATCAAGTTCATTTGGCAAACATCTCTTACAGTTATGCAATCCCCCAGAGGCTCACCATGGACAACGGTCCGTAATTCGACAACAATGAAATGAAGTCTTTATGTTCGTCTCATAGATTCATATAGCGTTTTTCAACATCTTTCCACCACAGGTCAAAGTCACGAACCGGACCATCATGGATGGACTAAAGAAAAATTTAGAAGAACAAGTCGGTAAATGGTCGGACTATCTACATGAAGTACTTTGGGCCTATCGCACGATCCCCCGAACAGCGACTTACGAATCGTCTTATGCTCTCTTTTATGGTATGGATACAGTACCCCCTGCAGAGAACATTTTCCCTTCCTTCAGGGTCGGAAGCTACGACGATGATAGAAATAGAGACGATCGATCTTTGGCGCTCGACTTGGTGGAAGAGCGACGAAGTCGAGCGCACCTAAATTCGTTACATTAACAGACCATGATGTGAAGTCGATATGCGTCGAGCGTTCGCCGGAGGGAATTCAAAGTCGGGACATGGTTCTACGAATAGTGTTTCTACATACAAAAGACAAGAGCCTTGGTAAGCTTGCACCCAATTGGGAAGGCCCATATCAAGTGATTGAAAAAGTAAAGAACGACACCTATCGACTTCAAGACAAGCACGGGCGACTCTTGCGACTCCCTTGGAACATCGAGCATCTTAAAATATATATGGATTGAACTTGTTCTTTTTATGACTCTTTATAACTATGTAAAAACTTTTGATCGGGGGTGCACTCTCTCCTACCTTGGTGGCACGATAATGTTTTAATGAGGCATCCATAGCAACCGATCTGTTTTATCTACTTGTTTTCCTTTAAATTACAAATGCGGTACCGGAGTATAAGATCTCATGGAGAGTCCATCAACTGATGAGTTGATAGACAAAATCCTTGAGCTCAGCAATACAATATTTTCAGTTTTAACTGATCGACAAATTGTCCCGAACATTAATTGGAATTTTCATTTTTAACTGATCTACATGTTATCCCGAACCTTAATGGGTTTTTTGAGTTTTAACTGATCAACATATTATCCCAAACATCAAATGGGAATTTTTAGTTTAAACTGATCTACATGTTATCCCGAACCTTAATGGGTTTTTCAGTTTTAACTGATCCACATATTATCCTAAACATTAATGGAAATTTTCAGTTTTAACTGATCTACATATTTTCCTGAGCACTAATGGGAATTTTCAGTTTAAATTGACCTACATATTGTCTTGAACGTTAATAGGAACTTTCAGTTTAAACTGATCTACATATTGTCCCTGATATGGAAGTAGGATTTTAAGGACTAAACTGTAAATAATGTAAGTTTAAGGACTAAACTCTAAATAATGTAAGTTTAAGAGAACAATTGTGACTATGTAATATTGTTAAGGACTAAGGGTAATTTTTCCTCTTTTGTAACCGATTTCAGTTTAAGGCTAAGTTTTGGATCCTCTATATAAAGGGCAAGGCTAACCTAATAAAGGGGTTAAACACTTTTTCTACTTTACTCATTTGCACTTAGACTTTCTCTCTCTAAAAACTCTCTATCTCTTTATCTGTTTATCTCTCTTAATATCTGAACTCACCAAGTTGGTGACTCCACTGGGGAATAAGCTCAGTCCTTGCTAATTCGTGCATATGAAATTGCTCGACCACCTTACGTTGAAAATTTTCCCTTAGCTGTTTTTCATCTTCAGCAAGACTTTTGTAGCGGACCATGTCTTTAGCCAATTGCTTCGAATGGTCTTGAGAAGCTTCGACTTGGGAAGCAAGTGCTTTTTTTGCAACATTGAGATCGGTAAATAGTTAAAGTGTGGCAAAGATTGCAGGATTAGGTGGAGGATGAGGAATTTCTGTTTTTTTTAACTAGGACAATGAATCATATCTAAAGTTGTAGTTGGTACAGAATGACATATAATTTCTAGAGACTCTTCGTCAGTTGTTGGTCTTCCAAAGTGATGCAATTTTGAAGGTCTTGGAGAATAAAATCGTCTTCTCCAGCAAGATCATATGACTCGTTAAAATTAATGAAGCTATCAGGGTCAAAGTTTTCAGTATTTTGGTGTTCATCATCAGCATTGTCTTCGATAATTATCAAAGCGTCGTTATTGGCTGTTTGCTCTGCGGTAGGAGGATTTTGTTGATTTACAACAGTTGTGATTTCTTCTTCATTGACCAATGTGTATTCACTAATTTTGGCTTGTTTCTTTTTCTTTCCATGAGAACTGGAGGAATCTTTCTTTTTCTTCAAGGATGGTTCTTAATCTCTTCCATCTTCGATGGGTGAAAGGTTTTTCTCTCCTGTTTTTCTTTTTTGAGGTTTAGGATTTGAGGGAGTTGAAGGGCTAGCACCAGATGTGCTAGCTGCGTTTTTACCTTTCTTTTCTTTGTTAGCCTTTTATTTTTATTTTTTGGCAGATGACTTTCTGACCCGTTACAGATAGGGAGGAATACTTTGTAGTCAGGATGAACTAACCTTTTGCAGGCTATCTTGAGATTGGGCTCTTCCATCAAATTTCGAAGAGGCAAGACTCTCTCTGTGATCGAAAACTTATGGCTATTAAGGTAGTTGATCGGTTGGAAGGCGGTGTGGAAAGCGTTATTCCATTTTTTTTTGGGTCAGGCGGCAAGTTTCTTGCAAATATCCTTAGCTGCTGGTCAACGTATTGAATATCGCCTCAGAATTTCTGGAATAATCATGCAAGTAGGTAATTAAGGAGGAGGACAATAGATGAAATTTATTTCAAAGTGTATAACTAGATGAGATTTAACTTAGATGGGTTGGCATCAGATATCTCCTTGACATTCTCTCATGCCCATGATATGAAGATATACTTACCATTATGAATCCATTTGCGCAACAACCGCCTCGGGTTGTCAACTGAGTAAGGCCGTCCGTTTTCCCAAGCACCACTGACAAAAACGAACTGATACTTCCACGACTTGTAACCTTCTAGTAAATCATTCACTATCTTCCATCTATTGCCCAAAGAGGAGTAAAAGAAGGTAAACTTAGGTGATTTAGAGAGGCCGGACATTGCGACATACTCCTCCATTGGCATATGGTGACCTTACAATCGGGAGGCCATGATACAGGACATTAGTGTGTACCAGGCATTGTGGGTCAGCTGGGACGGGCAAAGACCGATAATCTCAAAATACCATACGATTTCGGGATCTATAGGAAGTCTAAGACCCCAATTAAAGAGACTGGTAAAAAAGATTATCTCTCGAGCCCTAACAGACAACGACGTCTCCCCAAGAACGAGAAAATGCACGCTTACTTGTTTTGGTATGCCCACCTGACCTCTAGCTCAGGCTGCTCTTTTGGGGTATAATATAAATATTTACCAGCAAATAAGGTGATAATATTATCCCTAGACAAACCTCGGTGGTAGTTGGTCATTATCGCATCAACTTCGGGTGGGAGAGGCTCTTCGGTAGGAACGGCATCAACGAACCTTTCGCCTTCAGCCAAAACTTTCTCTTCTGCTTGGTGTCCCTCTTTGGTATCAGCTTCGACGAACGGTCCCGAGGCCGTGTCAATAGCGGCCGTCTTTTCTTCAACATCTGCAGGGTCGGCCTTCTCTGAAATTTTTGGACGAACTAAGATGTTGGTTTTGGCCGTGGCAGGATTAACAAAGCTTGAGTTGCTACCGACGCGCTTATGATGAGGATCACTCTCTTTTAAATTCTTTAAGGCAGCTTCTTCCTTTCTCTGACGCTCAGGGTCCCATTGAGCGACGCCCCAAGTGATAGCAGCGGTATTATGGTCGATCCAAAAACCAACGAATGTTTTGGTCAACTGCACAATTAAAGTGAAGATGAAGCACTGGAGTCACCCATCACGAGGAATTGAGGTCGGGATTTTGTCACTAAACGAGGCTCGGGGATAGAAGGACCGGCAAGATCACCAGTAAGAGTTATTGGGTTAGGTTTCAACTCAGCAGAAGGACCTGCAGGAGGATTTGGGGTAGGATCGCTCGAAGAAATAAGGACTAGGTATAGGGTCTGGATAACAGGTAATTCTTGGGGCAAAGTTGGTTCTAAGGATAGCGGTGATGACCGAACCGGATCGTGAGGAATGGGAACTGACGTACAAAGATTTTTGGCAGAATACCAAATCAATCCCGCAGCTCGATACTCTTCAGCTCTCTCAGTAATGCTAGCGTAATCTATGGACCCGAAGACAGGTTTCTTTTTCTGTTAGGCTTTTGATTTCTCTTCGGGACATTCTTTCTCATAAACACAACAGTTTCTCTCTGTAGAACAAGCAAGGTTGGGATTTTCTCTCACTAAAATTTCTTTGTAGAAGAAAATGATGAATGAGAGGAAGATATATTTATAGGCAGACTTGTTCCTCAGCGGACTTGTGTATGGGAAATTCTAAGCGAAAAGAGCCGCGGGAAGGTGAAGAGTCTCCTGGAGAAACGTGTGACCAGACACGCTTCGAGTAAGAATATGGCACGTGGAAACCATTGACAGTTACAAAAGGTATATGCAATGATTAATCTAGCCCAGTAGGCGTGCGGAGGCGTCTGAACTCGCATTTCCCTCAAGCAAGGTCCACGTGTACACCAACGCTAAAGAGCGTGACGTTTTGTCTTTGTAGATGGACTGGAAAGAAATTAAAAAAATTCGAGTCAGGCCCATCATGAAGAGCTCCAAGGTATAGAGGCCCAAGAATAAGCAAACAAAAGCAAGCCCTACTTTTCTTTCAAGTAACATAAAGGTAGCAAAAGTATTGGATAAAGATCCAGCGAATGAACAGACCGCTAGCCGACGTATCGCAAATAATCTCGACGCACATCATCGTACTATACCAGTCCCAATGCAACTACAAACACGAATTTCTCCATACAATGGGTCCTTTCCAATGTTGTAGCAAGTCATAAGCTACTTGAGCCCAAATATAATAGTCTTCACTCCCACGCTCTTGAAGACTCGGGAGCTACTGATGAGGCAATAAATCATCGGGCTCGAGATTAGAGATAGCAATGAATAAATAAAATAAATGTATTTATTTTATTATTATTATTAATCTGTAACAATAATTGGAGGAAAATATATCCCCGAGTATTGGAAATTAAGAGACCAAGATGTAAAAGTAAATCATGAAAATAGAAGGACCACAAGAGGAAAATGGGGTGGGGACCACCTCACCCACTATGTAAGAGAATCCCATTTGTTCAGGGTTGGTGGGCATTATTATATACTTTCTCTTTGTACTTTCTCTTTCTACACTTTATCCTCTTGTTACATCAAATCCTAAATCTAAGATACTTACTTTAGTCACGTTTAATTTTATCACACATACTGTCGGCCCAATAGCTCAATTGGGCAAAGATCTGACTAGCTGATTGAACGTGGTCCACAAATGGTTTGGATACCCCCTTCATAGCTGCTCTCAAAGAAATGTTTTAGTAAATCAAATGACTTGAGTAAATAAAGTAAAGCAAGAATTAAAATAAATACATCTCTAGTCCACTTCAGCGTAAGTCGATGGGACATCTCAATGAAATTCTTAAAGCTTGTCTTCCATAATCCGGAGACAAAGATGAATATTTTCTTACATTTCTTGTCAGCTTCTAAGAGATCGTTTACAATCTTATATATTATCCCATAGTTAATAAATAAAAGGGAAAGTGAGATTTTTTAGCCACACTTTTCAACCCAACAAGTTTTTCCTTGGAAAATTCGATCTGAGAAATTCGGGAAGCCATGATACAATCCATTAGTTTGAACCACATGTTAGGGTCGGCTTGGCTCAGACATAGCTTTATCAGATGAAAATATTTCACTAGAGCAGGGTCTAGAGGGACTCGAAGATCCCAGGTCATAATCTATGTGTAAACAACCATACAGAATTGTGATTAGGTATAGGTACCCCTTCGATCCATGAGCTTAACCTCTTTGGATGGATAAAAATACTTTTTCTTTATCTTTTGAAGTGCTACTATATGTTGGGCCTCAAACCCACAAAGATTGTTTCTCAAGATGGTTTTCAGGTTCGAGGGTAGTTCAGTGTGACCTTTCTTTTTCTTGGGTGTTTATTCTTAGTGAACAGGAGAGCTGGCCACAATTTCAAGAGAAGAAGATTTTTAAGTCGTTCTAAAATATCTAATGGAAGGAATCAGTGTAGGAATAACTTAGATAGGTTGAGCTTCAACATGAATCATACCTTATCTTTCATGGTTATCTTCCGACTCATCAATTAAGTGTTTTTTTGCATTTATAGAATGATTTTAAGGACGGACCAATAGCCTTCTCTATTTGAATAATTTTTTATGAATGTTTCTGAGGAGTAACCTCGAGGGTTTTTTTAGTACCTTGTGGTGTGATATGTGGAGTAGGCACAAAGAGATTACTTCGGATTGTTAACTTATGACAAATGATATCTGCAAGAACACCTGTCACATCTTTCGTGCACCATGCAAACATGTGTAACTTTGTTGACAAAAACTAAATTAACTTTTCCCTGACCTCCAGAGGTAAGTTTGTGCCAATTTTAAAAAATAATCCTGGAGAGAAAACATGATCCTCAAAATAGTCGTCTGGGATCATAACCCCCCCCCCCCCTCATATCATCTACAGGATCAGATCTCGAGGAAGACCCCACTGATTGTTTTTTTTTACTTATCCATCTTGATTTTCTTAGGGGCCAAATCCATTCGATAACATTCTCATGCCATTTTTTGACTGGTTCTGACTATTCCCACATTTTCCCACAATATACTTCAAACATTGGTGAACGGTTGATGCCACAACATGCTAACTAGATAACCAAGACCTTCCAAATATTGCATTGTAAGACGTTGCAGCTGCTACCACAATAAACAAGACTGTCATTACCTTTTTAAATGGTCCCTGACCTTGTTCAACTCTCTCCTCGAATTATTTTACTACTTTAGTTGTTACTCTAGTAAATTTTATAATTTTCCGGTCTGACTGAAGGATTGATTGTGCATTCTTTATCTTGTTGTACATAGTCATGAACATAATGTTAGCTGAGTTGCCAATATCAATTAAAACTCTTTGTATCTCATCCCCAGCAATTTTTGCTACAATAACTACCGTTTCATGTGGACCAGCTGCGTTCTAACGTCATCATCTTTAAAGTAAAGTATTATAGATGAATATTTGTATAAATATGGTGAAACACCCTCATCCAATTGAGTTGCTAGGCTAACAACGTGTCTCTTTCGAGAATAATTTGATGTCCATGCAATATATCTCCTTCAAAATTTGCAAGTGACTTAAGAAAGCATATAGTTCACCAATATTTCCTCTCACGACTGGCTTTTCCACCATATTGATGTTGTTTCTATCTGGTTTCGGGTCTAAACACTCTGTTGAAATATCAAATACATCAATATATTATTCGCCTATATGTTCTGAAATCATTAGAGAATTTTATTTATTTGGAACATATTCTTGAATTGGAGCAACCAAAGAATTCTTCTTCACAAATGTTGTCAGCTTCCCATTTTTTTATCAAGGTTTGTGTTTCTTTTTTCAGTACCTATTTCTTTTGTGCTCCCTTGGAATTTGTATTGGAAAAGGCTTACAAAATAGTACATGTGTACGTGTTCTCTCAAAATTGTTGTTGCACACTGTGTTAGCTCGGTAGAATGTGCTGGTCAGACGCATTTCTTTGACATGGGTGGGACATGATGATGAGTATTCACAACCGCTGTGTAATTTTTCAATTTTGGCGGTACTTGAATTATGGTTTGAACTGGCACTCGAGGTGGGACAATACTTGTTCGATTTGAACCGTTATGTGTTATCATCGAACTTTGACGAAACTGGGTTTGCTCAAACTGTGCTAAACAATTTCTTTCTGATGCTTGTGCTTTCTCCACCATAATTGTTTTCTCTACTTGATCTAACAACGTCTCAAATGCCATTGCTTGCCTCTCTGATGCGTTATCCTAATCATTATTCCGGGCAGGAGTCTCATTTGGGAAGCAGCCAACGCCACTTTATCTTCACAACTTTCCATGTCATTCCTAGCCTTGATAAAACGATTTGTATATTCCTTAAGACACTCTCCCACTTTCTGCATATCGTAAATAACTGTATCGTCATTCACTCGGAATGCAATCCTCGGGAAAAATATTGTACCACTTTCAAGTTGCAATCTTAAATGTCTGGAAGAAGGCTCTGCATAAAAGCTTATCATCGTCATCATATTTAATCATAAAATTCTTGAATTACTATATATGATTGTCGGGATCTTACGTCCCATCAAACTTTTCGAGTGTATAAATATCAAACCACTAAAGTAGATGCCCCGAAACGATTTCCTAGAAGAGGGGAGACGACCTCTAGTTATGACTTACTTTATAGGCACTGCCCCTCGGGCCTTCACTCAATATTTTGTATAAACCTTCTTTGGATGGATACGTAAATTGATTATTCACACGATACTCGAGATTATGGCTTCTTGAAAAAATCTGCATATGTGGTGCTACTTGTTCTTGTTGAGCTATGTTCACAATCCTGACCGGCTCCTCGGAACCAAACCATTTTTCACATGTTTGGATTTTTCCCTCTTTGAACATTTGACTCTATGAGATGTCTGAGGACCACCTCTTTGCCTCTTTGAATATTTTATTTTGTAACTTTTTAGACGTTCATTATCCTCCTCTGAAGAAAAAGATTCATCTGAATCGTGCAATGAAAGTTCACTTGAGTATGTTGACTCATAACGATGTCCATATCTCACTCTTCCTTTCGAGGAATAATGGATTTTCCTATGACGTCTTTCCTTGGTATGAGGAACATCTTATATGTTTTCTTTTCCAACTATTTGTTCTCTTTGGACCTCTGATTTAAGTTTATGTGAACTTATTATCACTTTTGTTTTCAGCATTCAATCTTTCAATATCCTCTAAAAGTTCTTTCCACCGAGCTATTAAGACATATTCTTCTAGCAGCTCTTGGCATACCGATCGTTCTCATTTCTTTCATTTATTAATTGTTCATCAACCAAGAGATCTCCATATGAGTCTCTGATCACAATATTTTTTGTACCAGTTTCTAGCTCTTCACACATTTTCGTCTCCATCACTCTCACAACATTTTAGAATAATATTTTGGTTTTGGAACAACGATTTCGGGTACCAATAGTTATTCCAACAGAGGCGCCAATGATTTGTTTCAGAGATTTCTTAGTGATGCTTCCTGCCACGACGATATTCGTATAAGGGTATGTGTCACACCAATTTTCCTATGCAAGTGCTTTTTGAGAGAGAAACGAAATGATTAGAGAGAGAAATAGACAAAAGGAATAATGTAGTGATAATTGATTAATGATTGGCCTTTTTCCCCAAAAGGGGTGGTTCTTTATATTGTACAAGTAGTAAATCCTTAATATAAATATATACACCTTCTTATGTGAGTCTTTACACCCCAGTAATTTACTAACTCTAACCATAAATATTAAGGATTACACAATGCACCCTCAATATTACATACTTGTCCAATTTATACCCAATACTTTATGACACCAAATTAACCCTTTTATTTATCTAATTTTGCTTATTCATCATAATATTTTATCCCCTTATCACTATCCAACTCTTATTCCAACAAACACATCATTAAATCAATTTACACCCAACATATACCATTTAACTTCTAAAATTAAACCCTAAAAATCCAAAAAACTCAATTTTTTTAAAACTTACTCATAACCTGATGAAAGAAGAAAACACCAAAACCAAAGATTCAACAACAAAGAACATCATCCAATCAACCAACAAGGTAATGTAGTCTTCTATTTTACTTGTACATTCATCTAACATCAAAATCCATTTACAAAAAATCCAAAATCAAAAATCTTGATTTTACAGATTCAATTCTGAGATATCCATTCAGATTTAACTGTTTTTTTAAAACTAATTCCGAGACAATCACTCGGAATTAGTTGTTTAAAAAATTAACATATGATTCTGAGTTGTCCACTCATAATCATGTATTATTTTTTCCAAAAAAAGATTCATAAAAATCAACTTGATGAACCTTTGAAAGATGTTTGGAATCGATTTCTAGAAAAAAAAAGGTTTTCGAAACTTTCATGAAATCGATTTCGAAAAAAAAAAAGTTCATGTAAATCGATTTTATGAACAATTGATGGAATCGGATACCATAAAAAAATCAAGAATGGTGCTTGATTATGAATTGTTGGGTATGGGTTGCTGGATTATGGTGGTTAGGATTAGCGTTGCTGGGTTAGATCGTAGGTGACTAGGTTAGATCGTAGGTGACTAGGTTAGAAGATAAAAGAAATAGACGTCTCGACAAAAAATTTAAAAAAATGAAATTTTCTTTTATGAAAAAAATAACGATACTATTTTCTTTTTTTAAATATGAAATAAATAATTAAAAGTATAATAAAAATAAATTACACTTAAATGCTAATGGGACAGTTGAAATAAATTTTTTAAATATGAAATAAATAATTAGTTATAATGAAAATAAATTACCCTTAAATGCTAATGAGACAGTTGAAATGTTTATTAATAAATATTTTTATTTTTTATAAAGCAAAATAAATATTTGACTAAAGTTAATTTTCACTTATAAGTTATAAATCAAATTTATATCGAATTTGTCCACAATTTGCTTTCTTACTGAATTCGTTCACACCACTTTATTGACGTAGCAGCTCATTTTACACACCCCTACTTAAGGTTTTTTTTTAGGGTTGGTTTGCCGATTATGGTATTCGAACTAGGGTTTTATTCTGTGCGTATTTATTATAATTCAGAGGGAACCCGCAGCCGTTACTCAGAGTGCAATGAGTACGCACAGGGTAAACCCTCAGTCTAACGCGATAGCCTGCAAACCAACGCCAGAAGGTAAACCACACAAGGTGACAGGCTCAGCAGAGAAAGCGTATGTAGAGAGATTCGAACTCATGACCTTTGGTCACAAGCATACCATACTCAACCAACTCGGCTACCCCCTTGGGGGCTGTGCGTATTTATTATGTCCTGAGTAGCGGCTGAAGCTTTTTTCCAAAAAATTATATATATATATATATATATATATATATATATATATATATTGATCGAATAAAATTTAGTATAAAAAAATATTGTTTTATAAAAAAAATTAAATGAATAAAATAATAATATAAAATTATCACATGCTATAGCAATTCTTTTAGAGGTAATTTGTGTTTGTGTATTACAACATAGTATCCAAAAATGGGTTAATGCTCACTTAATACCCATCTCATCAAATATATCCACTTCTAATACTTTTTTTTTAATATCATAATTACCCTCAACATAGTATATAAGGGTTAATTTGTGAAAAATGTCCATTTTGGCTTCAGCACCTTCTTTATTACTTTTGGATTTATTAGCCCCTTTCTCTCTCCTCTCTCCTAACCTAACAAACAACCCATTTTTCAAGAACGTATGTTCATTTCAAAAAACGTAGGCTGATCACACCAGCTCCGGCGACACTATCTTACCACCGGCTACACATCGTAACCACCGGCGAACCATATAAACACCTTCGAAGAGGGTTCCGATCACCGGCGAACTCTGGAATACACGTTTTGACGCCGTCAGTTACAGAAACAGTTTCCTAGCTCCTTCATTTGTCGTCGACTCAGCCTCCTAGCTCCGATTTTGCACCGTTTCTCAGCCTCCTAGACCACCGTTTATCAGCCTCCTAACCACTGTTATCGGAGCCCGACGTTACAGCTTTTAGGTCAGTATCGAACCTGAGTTTTCAGTTTCAAAATCGTTTTCCATTTTCAAAATCGATTATAGACTCGCATATAATGTACGTTAATGGCAGGAAACCTATTATTATTTGTTTCTGGTCGATTCAAAGCATTGATACCGGCTCCGATAACATTCCGGTAAGAAATTTCATTTTTCGACCTCTGTTATATAGGTTGCGATTTGTGTGTGTTAAACTCTGCGATTTGTCGCCTGTTAATGTATGGTAGAGGTTGCTAGATCACTGCATACACCCTGATATGTTAGCTATAATTGGTAGCTAGATTTGTTGAAAAATAGACCACGAATGCATATACCCTGATATTTTGGTTACAGAATATTGCTAGCTGTGTCCAACCATATCCCCTGACTGCATATACCCTGATATTTTGGTTACAGAATATTGCTAGTTGTGTCCAACCATATCCCCTTACTGCATATACCCTGATATGTTAGCTATAACAGGTTACTAGATGTGTTGGAAGATATCCATGACTGCATACACCCTGGTATGTTAGTTATGACAGGTTGCTAGATGTGTTGAAAATAGACCATGACTCCATATACCCTGATAGTTTAGGTGCGGGATATTACTAGATGTTTTCAACCACATCCCCGGCCTGCATACACCCTGATATGTTAGCTATAATAGGTTGCTAGATGTGTTGGAAAATAGACCATGACTCCTTAGTTATGACAGTTTGCTATATGTGTTGAAAAATAGACCACGTATCCATATACCCTGACATGTTAGTTAGGGGATATTGCTAGATGTTGCAACCATTTCCCCTGACTGCAGACACCCTGATATGTTAGCTATAATAGGTTGCTAGATGTGTCGGAAAATAGATCATGACCCCATATACCCTGATAGTTTAGTTATGACATTTTGCTATATGTGTTGAAAAATAGACCATGAATGCATATACCCTGATATGTTAGTTACGGGATATTGCTAGATGTGTTCAACCATTCACTAATATCAGTAACACATTCAGCTGTTCTACAATTCAGGGTACACAATGTCGAAACCAAAAGTGTGCATTCTCAAATTTGGTACCGAAACAGCTATTGTTCCGCTGTCCGAATTCGAAAACTTCGAGTCTTTTCAACAGTACGCTGAGCAAACATGGCAGGGGCTTGTTAGAGGCAACTACAGCATTACCTACTCTTGCGGTAATCAGAATAATTGTATGTTTAATAAGGAGACCGATTTTATTGGGTTGGAATGTTACCTTGATGTTGAGCGTCTGAAGAGTGTTAGTTTTCTTATCGAAGAACATGTTGCTGATAAAGGCTCCGCCATTAAACGTAAAAAACCTGTTCAAATATTCGAAGAATCCTCTCATATGCAACGAACTAGCGGTGAAAGCAGTAGCTGTTTGGCCATTTCAACCCCCAAAAAAAGGCATATAGCTACAACTGGATGGGCAGAAGCTATCATCGGTGTTGGACAGTCTTTTCCAGATGGTGCTCAAGGTTTGAGGTTATCCTTATCCCGTTATGCATTAGAGAACGGTTTTGCGTTTAGGTACATGCACAATACCTTTAGCAAGATCACCGTTTATTGTGTAAACAAAGATTCGGGGGGGGGGGGGGGGCTGCAAATGGAGGCTTTATGCTTCTGTTGATTCTAAGACCGGTTTGATGACTATTAAAAGATTTTTCAGTACCCATACGTGCAGTCCCGTATTCACAAAGAAGAAAAGCACGCATCTGTCGTCCGATTTGATTGCTGATGAAATTCACGATTCTCTACAGAACTGCCAATCTGTAACAGCTAAGACTATACAGTCCACCATCAAGCAAGACTACGGTTTAGACATTTCATATCGTCTATCTTGTAATGCGTTGGAGAAGGCCCGTCGTGTTGTATTTGGAGATAGCAATACCTCTTTCGGATTGCTAAAAGCATACTTCAAGAGACTAAAGAGTCGTGACATTACTACAGACTACCATCTGGATTTGGCTCCCGACAATGTTTTCCGTCACTGTTTTATAGCGTTTGGTGCGTGTCTTTAGGGTTTCCATTCCTGTCGCCCTCTACTGTACGTTGACGGAACCCACGTAACAGGGAAGCATGGTGGCGTGTTGCTTTCTGCAGTGGCAAAAGATGGAAACAACGGGCAGTCCATGTTTCAATATACGTTTAGTCCGCTAGATAGGTTAACATAGATTGCGATTTACTAGCACTGATTGATATATTAGTTTACATATCCTGCTGTTTTAGTTATTAATGATTGCTAGCTTGGTTATGTGACATTGCGATTTATGCATTGTACCTTGTGCTACGTTGATAATTACACAGGTTTCTTTAGTCTGATAGATAAGTTACATATACATTGCGATTTTAGTTCGTTCACCCCTGTCAATGTAGTGCTGTTTTTCAACTTTATCGTTTCCGTTTCAGGTCTCTTCCCCGTAGCTTTTGGTATATTTGGTAGTGAAGACTCAGATAACTGGTTTTGGTTTTTGGAAAGTTTAAAACCTCATCTGTTAGGGCGCCAAATAACTTTCATTTCAGACCGCCATGCTGGTAATATTAGCGCTGTCGCAACTCTTTATCCTACTGACTACCACGCTTATTGCATCTTCCATCTTATCCAGAAATTGTCTAAAGCTCTTGAATACACTAATAGAGTCTACAAACAAAATATGCTAGTGATGTTTAAGAACTGTGCTTATGCCCCGACGGTGGAACTTTTTAATGAACTTTGGTCAGTTTTTGCGCCAAGGCGGTGAGCGTATTGGCAACTTTGTAAGAAATCTGCCACCAGAAAAATGGGCTCAGGCATATGTCAAAGGCAAACGGTATGGGGCGATGGCATCAACCGCTGTTGAATCGTTCAATTTCCAGATTAAAAAGTTGTGATATCTGCCTAAAGTGGAATTGGTCGACCGGATTAGAGCTCTTCTGATGACTCAAATGTCTCGACGTTTAAGAGAGGGCCTAAGTTGGAACACACATTTATGCCCCGAGTTTGACAAGATGTTCAAAGAGAATGTACAATGCAGTCGGACGTGGTTAGTTTGCAAGTCTTCTGCCGCTTATTTTGAGGTTTTGTCAGACCCAGTCATGGTGGTCAACATACTTGATTTCAAATGCACATGCGGCTCTTGGCAGCAAGAATGTTTCCCATGCGCTCATGCATTGGCTACAATTGCATCTCTAAACGAGGATCCTATGACCGTTGGTTGGCCGTTTTTCAGTGCTGCGAATTACCGGTCCAGCTATTCATTTAACATACCGGCTATAATAGAGTTTGGTGAATCCAGTACTGCAGATTATGATGGAGAGCCCGTGGTGATGCCCCCGAACGTTAAAAGACGACCTGGGCGTCCGAGGAAAAAGTGTATTCCATCAAGAGGTGAAGTTTCCATCAGCCAGTCCCGTTGTGGTCGATGTTTCAAATCGTGGCATAATAGGAGGTCATGTGATGCTCCGTTCTAAACATTTTTTACCGATTTTTTGTAACATTTTACATCTCAAAGATAAGCACTCCTTATCTTTCGACTTATGTTTTTGTACACTTTTAACATTGACATGTACCATGTCTGTTTGTTTCAGACTCTGATATCTATTCAGATCTACATTGCTATATACGCTGTTATACTCTGATAGACACTCTATGTAACATTGATAGATCCTGGATTTTACATCTGAAAGATACATCAATTTATGTTTTCTGTTTTGCTGTACATCCATCTTATACCTTACTTACATTTTTTCAAGAGGTCCTTTAAATCTCCCCTGCCTGATTCATCTCGTTATTTAATAGCCATATATATTGATGACATAAATATGACATAAACAGTGGTTGTTAGATAAGTTAGCTTACATCTGATATATTAGGTCTATATAAACTGGTCTTTTAATGTTAACCTAACTCTGATAGGTTAGTTTACATACAATGCGATTCTATGAGATAACTGCAATTAAAACTGCTTCAGTCAACTGCAACATATCATATGTTAACTTGTTGCACATTCAAAATTAACCCACCATTAACATATCAAACCTTAACATTAACAGAAAATCATTCAATGCTACAGATCTTCGAAATACACCAACCCTGTCAAAAAAAGAGACTACTGCACAGGGTTGGTGAAAGTTATAGTCCAACAGAGCATAAACAAAACATTAAAAACAGTAAAATAGAAAGATGATTAAATGAAACTACATCAACATGTTTAAACCTAGTCCGAATCCTCTTCATCAGATCCCTCCTCTTCTTCTTCTTCTTCTTCTTCTTCTTCTTCCTCTTCTTCGTCTTCTTCCTCTTCAGACTTCTCATCGTCTGCCTCCTCTGAATCATCATCCTCTTCTTTTTCCCACTTGCAACTACTCCTACATCTCTTCCGTTTTGGAAGTGTTTCATCCTCAGACTCATAATTTTCGTCGAACGACCATGAATCCCATGAACCGTAAGGGTCTTCTTGGTCCTCAGACCAAACGGACCAGTCATCTTCTTCATCATCGGAGTACTCCGACGTTGTGGTACGCTTGTACGCCTTGTTGTCTACGTAGTGGTCAGTTGACCACCCGTCGTCGCCGGAGTTCATTGGTGAGAAAGGTGAGGAAGGTGCCATTTTCGAAGGTGGTTTGGTTTCAACTTAGGCTAGAGTTTATGATTGTTTTTTGCTTTGCAGGGAAGTGTTGGAGGAATAGGTTCAAATATCACCCTCTATTTATAGCAAAACACAATGCCCAAGACTGAGTCTCATTTAGCAACCATACTTACTTTCACAAATTTAATGGCACACGTCTATTTAATGCATGTAATCATTCAAGTCCATCTACCTTTGTCTTTTCAACTTTCAATCTAACCAATAGGTTTAACACATTTACTTCTAATGAGTAATTGGTGTTGTTAAAAGTCCTTTCAAAAAATTAATTTTACTCATCTACCAATAACCATATCCTACAGTCCATATATATATTTCGTCTATCACTAATATGTTATATGCGATTTACGAGTAATTTGAAATGCTAGACAAATTATATTTAAAATTTAAAACCTATCTGCTCTAGATAATTAGTCTGACAGATATGTAAAAGTGTACTATATGGTTCGTAACATAACTTTTTTACATGTGGACATCCATATATAGCAGATAATTAGTCTGACAGATATGTAGTTCGTACTATGATAGATACTTGATTATAACCCTGATAGATAAAACTGGTAGACATTGCTATGTATTTGGATATAAGTATGATAGATAGTTTATTAATCTCTGATAGACAAGAAGGTAGACATTGCGATATAACTTACTATTACTCTGTCATATCTAGAACATAAAAAAATACTAGAGACATCTGCCCAGGTATGAAATTGATTCATGCAACGAATGGGGGATCTGCCAAGGTAGTTTAGAAAAACATTTGCCTTCATATTTACTTGAGTTTAAGCCTGATTAAAAAGAATTTCGTATAGAGCTACATACACCACCTGTTTATGATTCTGGTAGTTAAGCAAGTAGACATTGCTAGATGTTTAGTTTAAGTCTGATAGGTAATAATAAAAACTTTGATAGCAACTTGAAAACTACTCTGAAGGATACAACATATATAAATTAGTAGATTCAACATTGAATGATGTAACAGTGATGTGAAAATGTGTGTTTACACGTGAGTTTTCTACTACCAACAGAAATCATATTAGTTGTCTAATTCACCCATTGCTAATCTATCCGAATCATAAAAATGGGTACCCAAAAATAAATTACATACTACCAACGTTTGTTTGTGTTTCGATCATTCATGAAATGCTTAAATATTTTAGCTCTTGTTTCGGCCGGCATTTCCTTTCCATATTCCCGCGGAACAAACCCTCTTGTAATGATGTCTTCTACGTACTTACAAACAAAAACACCGCAGTCAAGGCTATCCTTCTTTTGCTGTGGATTATTTAACACAGTCTTTATTTTGTATCCACCTTTTACATAAGGTATATATTTCTTCTTCATGCAATAGGTCAGCTGCAAAATCAAGTAATCCATAGTTAATATGAGATTTACGAGTAGTAGTCATTGTTATGTATTACTATATACATTGATAGATATAGTATTCGAAATTGCTAGATAGACAACCAAAATAGATCCTTAGCATTTAAATTCCTTACCAGAGCATCAGCTGTGTTTTTCGTCTTATCGGCAATGTGTTTGCTCCATGGAAACAGTGGGTTGTAGCTTCTGGCAGCCCCATTCTCCATGTCTATAACCAGGAGCGTCCAGTGGTTCACGCCGGCCGTGTTTACGGTACAGAGGGGAACAAATGCAACATATGTTTCTGGTTTCATTGTTTCAAAAACATTGTCCACAATGACAGACAAATCTCCCTTAATAGCCAGTGTTCCCTGTAAATTTAAGTCATTACTATATGAAGTAGATGTTTCTAATATAAAACAAATAATTCCCTGGGAACTTACAGTTGCAATCCCAGTTATTTGAATGGCGCTGACATGAAATGAATACTTATCATCAAACCCTTTCAGAGGGACTTTCCAATCTGAATCCCTTAACAGCTTATATATCCAAGCATCTATTACCTATCAAAACACAATTACAAGCTCAAATTAGTTGAATGACAAAAACTGAAAAGGATAACCAACGGTTTATTGGTTGACACATTGCTAGATGCTGCATATTAATATTGCTAGACGTACATAGACACATTGCTAGACTAACAACTTTACTATGATAGATACAACCTGAAACCTTATTACCTTGAAGTCAACTTGAGTTTCGTTAGGCAGTTCCATTATCTCTGTCACACTAATGGAAAGCCTGTATGAGAACTCTGCTGTTGGCAAGTACCATACTTCTGGATCTTCTTGTTGTTCTACCTGTTTGAGTTTCAGCACCTTCTCGTACTCACTGACATTGATCAGTTTCATTGTCTCTGTCGGGAACGGCCAATCTACGACTGCAGTCTACTGTTGTTGAACCTGCGTCAGAGTAAGTAAGTTGAAACCAGGCATTTCATCAACGGGCACCTAAAATAAAGCATCATAGTAAACTGTTAACATTACTTTTTGAAGGTTTACTGATAATACAAAATATCTACTTACGTCAACGTCTGTTTGTTCTTCCTCGATGGAGTCCAGTGTACGTCTCTTCTCATTTGAATTTTCAACAGCCTTGTCAACTTCTGCGTAAAATGATTGAGTGCAGTCGACAAAGCTATCGTCAGCCAACGGTGTAACCGATCAGACAATCAGATCGTTAGATGTTGCTTTCTGTTGTTGTGGTGTTGCGTACGAAGATTGCTCAACCTGTGACACTTTTTCAATCTTCTCTGCGGATTGATCTTCTCCGTTGATAACTGGTATCACCTTTAATAGAGAGACAGCTTGCGATAGTTGTTCGCACTTTGCTGCTTTTTCAATCCCAGTGAATGCCAAGGTCTTTACATTAGAGTTTCGTGTGTCTTCAGGCTCCGCTGTTTCCAGTTCCTAATAACATAACATTAGAATATTGGAAACCATACATTGCGAGATTAGCACAACTACCATTGATAGATGATATTCAAATAGAACTACGCTATTTACGCCTACCATACATTGCGATTTGTTTGCAATAAAGATGGTATTCTATATATTTTTTATCAATCAGACTACATACATATTGGGTGTTCGATTTGTCAAACATGCATCAACTAGAACTCATTGAGACAATCATTCAAATCGTGTCTTACACCACACAGATACTGTCAAACCAACCTTTTCATACAAAAAACAACCCAGATACTGTAAATGTTATCCAACCTAGAGTTTAAAGCATTCCAAAACAAGCCAAAACATAATTACTGACAATTTATCAATCTTAAGGATTTTAAGATCCACTTACATCTTCAGCAACATTCTCCACCACATTGTGAGAGGCAGGTTCTGGACCCTGTAGTTCTGTGGCTGCGATCTCCATCAAGGCAGTTGCTACTATGTCATCTTCTCCTTTCTCTTCAACTTTCTCCGCATTCTGTCCTTGATATACGGGTTCTGGCGACTCCTCCAACTGTTGTTTTATTGTTTATATTCCTTCGTTGGAACCTTCGTCTAACAAATCAATTCTGTCCACCATCAGCTGCTGTTGTTCAACCTCGTTGTTTCCAACTCCGGGTCCCTGTGCAGGTACCAAAACTTCTTTTTGCGCACCGGCAACATGAGTTAGGGGTGATAATTCTTCTGCCACCTCCCCTTTCTCATTACCAGCGTCACAACCAGTTATTGTAGTCCCTTTCGGCTTCCTAGGCACATCAACAACAATAGCTTCCGGTGTAGTACTCTCTTCCATTGGTTCAACACGTGTTTCGGATTGAACACCCCCTCCATCAACTTCTTCCTTCTCCTCCTCTGATACGTCCCTTTCTTTTTCCTCAGCTTTGTCAAGCTCCTGTTGTTCTTCTGCTTTTGTCTCCCCCTGAACATCCTCTTCTTCTGTTGCTTTTTCTGTGTCAGAAACTGTTTGGTTCCTCTTCGGAACAAATCCATGCCTCCGAGATTGGTAAACCAGTGTTTCCTTAACCATCTTCTCAGCAACATTTGCATCCACTGGTTCAATATCGTCCTCATCAATACGGCAAAATGGCATTGATAAGGTCAACAACAGATGGTCATCCTCACCATCCACTCTTTCACCTTCTACCTCCAGCTTTTGTTTCAGCTCCTCTAAATCTTTCTTCAACTTTTCCACCTGAATCAAACGAGCATACGAAATAGTTACATTATTTTTACAACGATAAATACAACATATTATCTTTGATAGACAACTTATAGTTATGTTTGCTAAATCAATTATAATGATGTTGCTACCAAACAAAATCTAAACATTTCATATGTTCATTTTAACCAACATATAGAGTTTATTAGTACTTAAAAAACATGGTAACACTAACCTCTTCGTTTCTTTCCTCAAGCGACGTTTTAAGCCGCTTGTTTTCAACTTTCAAACGGTGCAACCGGCTTCTTTTTTTCAGCTTGTTGTTGTCACGCAGCACCGACTGCGACAGCCCTCCAAAACTTGGAATAATACTAGACCTACGTTTGTTTTTGTTTTTCAACCTCTCCCCTTTCTTTTTACCAACTGTTGCCTTCCTCTGCACAATGAATTCCCCCAATGTAACATCATCATCAACCTCAGTGTTCGAACGTCTTCTCTTCTTACTTCCAGCTCCGTCATCTACCTGTTTGACCTTCCTTCTTGTACTTCTGTTCGCAACAGATTTCTTTCTTTTCCTACTCCTCTGTTCGCTTGTTTCTCCAGCAGCTTCGCACTGCCTCCTTGAATCATTTACTCCATAAACAAAACATTCAGACACCGAAAACACCAACTCATCGGCCACAACCTACAAAATACAGTATAATCTATATTGAGCAGTACAATATTATAATCATTACTGCGAATTACAGACAATTATGATCCATGGACATGTTGAAGCTATGACGTTATGCTACATGGTATGCTATTTGTTTGATATTCTTATCGATATATATGTTTATTTTTTGGTTCTAATATTCATGGTTGTTATTTGTTTGTAAGAACCGTGTGTATGCGATTTGTTTGATACTACAACATGGACATTGATAGGTGCGTTACATACCTGGTCGTCCCTGAGCTCACTGACCATCTGGATCATTTCGAATGTCGACTCATTGCCCTCTATTCCCCACCACTTGTAACATCTAGGGATTATGTTTGGCCTTGGTATGTCGACGTTCATCGAAATATGCTCCATAAGAAATGGCTGCACAGAACATAACTAACCATTAAAAAAAACGGTTTCATAACAAACATGCTGATCATAATCCACTGTACTTACAAAAAGCAGAGCAACACATCCGATAACTCTTGCAGGCTGCCCGGCCTTAATACATTTGTCCAGTGATTTGTGAAGTTTCTCCAAGATGGCTCTAGACCAGTCATAGTCGTTTATCTTTTCGAGATTCTCCACGTAGAATATTGCTGTCCACCCGACTACGTCGCCGGACACTGAAAAGAACAGTGTTGAGCATATGAAAAGTATCAGGAGCCGAGCAACATCCTTCGCTTCATCCTCACCTCCTTCACTGACTGCTTTCTCGATCGCTTCCTACAAAAATAAACAAAATCATACCAATAATACAGCAATAACAATTAAAGGCATCTACCCTTAATAAGACATTGATAGATAAGATCCCAGACATTACTAGATTCATAAAACCAAACACCAACGTAATATACTGCTAACACCCTACAGCATAAACTAAAAAACAACTACATTCTAACAGACTATATTTACCTTTATCAACGCATTGGAAACTGATTTGTCGTTTGTTGGCCCGCTCCTCCTCGTCCTTGGGCTCAAAAAATATTTCTTCATTAAAATCAAATCTAACTCAGCTCCATCAGCGTACCGAATGATAAATGCGCCTGATTTTCTCATCGACATCTCTTCGTTACCGTGTTTCAGGCCAAAGATCGCATTAACATCTTTCCTCGTCAGCTTTACATGCTTCCGTCCAATCTTGAAAGACTTCCATCTAACATTGTATAAACCACAAATCACCTCGATCAAGTAGTGGAACTTTTTAAGCTTCAGAACCTCGTTCCTCAAGTCGAACGAGGTTTTCAGGAAGGTATAAAAAGGGGTTCCTCGAGCAGCCTCGATGTGTTCAGCTTTAATTATATCCCGTCTCAGTACGTTGATAATGCTAACCAACCCCGACCTGTAGAATACTCCTGTTTTTGTCATTTTGACCTGTTAACGTTTACATAAGAAGCTACTTAGTAATACCATGGTAACTAAAACAATAAAACTAAGCAGCCAGTATATACGTTAACTTTTCGAGACAGCACCTCTCCAAGTTACTACACAACATCCTATACCTCACTGTATTTCAACATTGCTAGACGTGACCAGAATCATATACTACTCCCCTAGACGTGCACTATGACAGGTAAACGATTACCAGACCCCGATAGATAAGGCAACCCACATTGCTAGACGACTAACAAACCTACGTAAACTCGCACCGGTTAGACAAGCAGCCCTATAGCTCCGATAGACGACGGTACACGTTCAAGATTCAAACAGGCCAGGTTCAAATCGATGGCGTCGGACAGCACTACCAACACAACTATCAACTAACATAGTCCGGTCGAGCAACAATACGAAATACCTTTACTGACTACCGGAGTATTAAACGTCGGACAACATGGACTATCAATGTAAAACAACAGAGTATTCTAACTACCGGAGTATTAGACGTATTCCGGCGATGCTTATACATCGACGCATACAACTCGAACAGAGACAGTGGTCGAGGGATACCTGGTTCGGTTCGACGGCTTAAGGATACTTCGTTGCAGTAGGAGGCTCGCCGGCGTACGTATTGAACGGCGGTTGCTTGAAAGATCGGAATGAAGGTTAGTTGTCACCGGTTTGTTGTCGCCGGTTCTAAGGTTCTGCTTTGGTTTCAAAAACGTCTTTTGGGTTCCCTCTCGTTTCACGTGTTTCTCTCTCCTCAAATTTAGAAATGTGAAAGTGGGGGGAATTGGGACTTAAAAGTCAGATTAGAAGGTGTAAAAAAAATGGGTTTCAACCAAACAACTCCTTTTATACCCTAGAGGGTATAATTGTCCCAAATATGGCTTTAGGTATTTTATGAAACTAGTCCAAAAACGGGTACCATTTTTGTATTTGATAGTTGAGTGATTATTTTAGGGGTACTATCCCTTTTTGTTTTCTTAATGAATGCAGAGTTATGAGAAGAAAGAGACTTTAAGTGGATGGTCCACAACCTTTCTGACTCTGAATGAGATTTACGTGGGGAGAATGAGATTGATAAGTCTGTTGAAAATAAATAGCGATTAAGATATGATAGTGGGTGAGAAGGTAAAAGGGTTGTTAGGAGATTATATAATTTTAATTTTAGATTTTAAAAAGAAAATAGATTTTAGAGAAGAATAGAATCGAATAATATTTCAAATGAAAAATTTGAGGTATTTATAGGCATAGATTTGAGCTAAGAGTGTTAGTGAGTTTCTGGTCTAAGATTTTGATTTTAGACTATGAATTATACGATTTACAGCTATATAAGTTTTAACTAAATCAGTACCTAACATAACATTCACCAGTACATGTAGATGACCACGTAATAGTCCAAAGTGCAACTCTAATTGCTCTTGGTATTCAGGTAATTAGCAGCCATCATAAGCTCCAATGTTAGTTCTGCTTCGATATGAAACTCAACCTCGTTGCCGCTGGCAAAATATAAGCAACTTCATATCAAATTATTACAGTTTAGAACAAGAAAATAAAATATATAAGCAAATACCAATCACAAGTAAATGTTTCTGAATTTTCATTCACATAAAGATCATTTAGAACATGAATATGAAAGGTGATGTTTCTTACATGATTTATAAATTTATAAAAAAGGCTTTCCACATATTCAAACACTCACTGAGTAGACGAGACATGTGAGTAGACGAGACATGTAAACAATACACTATCGAGACTACTATGAATTATACGTTAGTGATGGTGTGAAAGATTTTTAAGGATATTTTAATAATAAATTTTTTGTATAAACAGTAGAAAGCTAATTGAACTGTTTAATAAATATAAAAAGAAGCTCAGGAAAAAGTAATAAAAAGTAGTTGGAAGTAAAAGTGTTTATCTATTTCATTAACTCAAACAAAATTATTTATTGTCCCAATAGATTTACATGGTAATAGGTATATTTCGTTAACCTAATCACAAATACAGTTCAAGCCTATTTATATAAAACACCTCTAATTATTACATTTTATTACATTAGTTTTATTAAATGAAAATTTTATTTGCGAAGGTCTTTTAGAAAGATTTGACTTGAAGAGACTTTGGATTAAACAATGCATACACTTGACACTTCAGATCAAGTCACAAATATTAACACTTTCCCTCAATTGGGGTTGATCGGAACACGCCTTGGAAAAATAACCTTGAAGGATTTAAGAAGTTGTTCGGATGTAGTTATGTACGGGATCCGGAAGCCGATCACGCCTTGGAAAGATAATCTTGAGTGATTTGTGAAGTTGTTCGGATGTAGTTAGTACGAACTTCAGAGATGGTTATTTGGAACTTCACTCTTGTTACATGTGTCATGAAAATATTTGGCATACGACTTTCTCTCTGAATTGTGAAATATGATAACTTATTGAAACAGTTCCACTTCTCTAAGAAAATTACCGCTCTAAGATACTTTTCAACTTTCCAAGACTTAAAACTGTTGGGCTTTTTAAAAATGATCATTGGACTTTCCTACATTTCTCTATAATACTTCTCCGTTTAGCAGCATTTTACTCTTTAGAAACTTCTATAGATAGATAGAGAAGCTCTGAATTTTTACCACCACAACGTCTAGTTTTTAGTCCCGTAGCCATCGCAAAATAATTTTCCAGTGATAACTTTAGATTTATATGTTCACACCTGCCACCGTTGTGACCGATTAGTTGTGCTTGTCGGATAAAGGTGAACTATAGAAAAAAATAGAACAATTATTGGACTTCTAGTAACCAAAAAGACAACAACCATTAGTAAAACCTCTAACAACTTGTGTGGATAATAATTGACTGAGGGTAGGCTGGTAATTTCAAGTGGAGTTTTAAGGTGGTGTGTGGGTGTTTAACAATGGCGTGTGGGTGTTTAACAGTTAGAGTAGAGAGTAGAGAGATGATTAAGCAGCTTGGTAGCAGTTAATTCTCATTACCCATAGTTAATGCGGGTGGTTGGGTATTTATAGTGTAATGTTTGGGCCCTTATGGGCTTTCGGGTCATGTTTAATGGACCCGGGTCATGTTCAAAGACCCATGAGCTCTAAGTAGGAGAGCAAGTCGCTTAGTCAAGAAGTGTTTAGGTTTTTTAGTACTTTTGTCATAGTTCGAACAGTCCTTAAGTTCACAGTGTTCACAGAAATATGTCCGGTCCAAGTGACCTGTTCGATCCCTGTCCATGTAACCTGTCCGGTATTCGGAGAGACTAGACCGATTTGCCCTTGTTCGGGGAGCATGCTGAATTCGGACTCACCAGGAGCCCCTTTTTTAGGTGTTTGAGCAAGTATTCTTGTCAAAGAATTGAAAAACAGTCCGACGTGAGAAGTGGTTTTCAACCCGGACAGATCTATGGGTATACCCGGACAGATTAAGCTTTCACGAATTCAAAACGGTTTTTGTCAGAGTTAGTGGGACACGTGTCGCTCTCTGATTGGTTACTCCAGCCGTTTTTTCACCTTGAATTTCACACCACCTTCTTCAACAAGTAACCTCTTTAATTACAAGTAGTGACATCAGCGCCGTCTTTTAATCATTGCCAAACTTTTCGAATTCTCCTAGGAATCAACTCTTTTTTTCAGATTTACTATAAATTCAAACTCATTTTCCACTGTTTTACCATCTCTTTCACATTCACTCTGCAAATTTACTCAGAGCTTTCTCTCTCTAAAGCAAAGGTTTTCTGGGTAGTTTATGTTTACAGCAAGAACAGCACTGATCAAAGGTGGGTGGCTCAATCTTTCGGAGTTGGAAAGAGCACAAAACGTTGAGAAGGAGATACGAATAGCAGCAGAGCTACCTTCATCACCCGTTGATAAACCAGTCGCCTCTGTTACTGAGTCAGATCGAGGCTCATCTTCCTCCAAAGGTACTAAACCCAAAAAACTCTTTCAATCCACCCTTTCGCCCATAGTCTCTGGTTCCTCAGTTCAGGAGTCGGTACCTGCTGTTGAGCCAGGAGTCACAGTTACAAGCGTTAGGAAAACTTCGCCTTTTATTGCAATGGGGTCCGACACAAAGCATTCTCCGGAGAAGCTGGTGGTTAAAAGGTCAAGCCGGCTAGTCAAAAGGCTAGCTTCTAAGAATACTCCCTCCAAATCGGGGGCAAAAAACAGTGGCTCTGGGTCTGGAGTGCCCATAAGTGCTCCCCAGGAAAGGCCATCTGGTCCGGATGCCAGCAGTCCGGTACCTCCAAGAGAGACTTCTGCCTCTGAGCCCCAGCTTGAGATAAGAAGTCAAAGAAACACAGAAGGCCAGCAGTCCAGTAGCCAGGCTGAGCCAAGCTTTAACCCTCCCCGGACCACTACCACAGACATTCCCCCAACAATTATGGAGGAAAGAATGGAGGACTCTGCTGAAGAGGTCTTTTTTTAGTCTGAGTCCTCCGGCCAGACTGAAAATGTTGCTGCTGCTGCCAAAAAAGGCAAGGAAAAACTGTACTTGAGGCATCCGGACCTGCCGGAGTGCCTTGAAGAGAAGGTGGGGCCGTGTTTCCACAGAGTTGAGCTTAAATATCTCTTGGCCTTACAGAAGACCAAGTATGCATTCATTCATACTTCTGACCTGGGTCGGATGCGCACAAAATGGGGGATCCCAGAAAATGTAAAGATAAGGATCCCCATAGATCCGGAGACCCCTATGGATTGCAAGAGGAACGAAATAGTCTTTTTTACAGAGCTATTTAATTGGGGACTCAGGTTCCCACTGGACCCGGAGATCGTTCGATACTTCCACCTGGTGAAGCTCTGCCCGAGCCAGCTGAGCCCCAATGGCTGGTATACTCTGATGTCATGTATCATGGCATCTAGGCTGTCTGGGATCCCTCTCCCTATGGAAGAGTTCGCAGCGGTGGCCAACTTTGCAAGCATCACCAATTTCCCTTCTACCATTTCAATATGGGGAACGATCTCAAGGCTGTTGATGATCTCTTGGAGTCAGAGAGAAAATAGAGGAGCCAATTCTTGTTTGTCAGTGGCGCTTGGGAAAACGGCAAGAAGATCAAGGCCGGAGAGAACCCAAGCCTCCTCAGGAGTAGGTGGAGGATTGACCGTAAGTTTCTTACTTTAAATCTCTGTCCATTTTTTTTTAAGTTAGCTTAAATTAACTAGTCTCTCTTTTGTTCTAACAGAGCTGCCAAAGGAGTTCGGGGATTATTTGAAGGCCGGACAGGTTACCTGTGGCAAAATTAATGCTTGGGCCGCAGAGAACTGGGAGAATCGATTCCGCAAAGCCTTCACCTTTGGAAATCTGGCAAGGTCTCACCTATGGAACACCACAGGTTGGAGAGACCTAACCTGGGAAGAACTCACCACCCAGCCTCCTGAAGACATTATGCTTAGAAGGTCCCACGAACTAGATGGGACACTCTTCCTACCTGCCCGGGCCAAAGCCCCAAGCAAAATGAAGGGCAAGAAGAGAGGCAAAAAGGGGGCAAGTGATGCTGAGAAGGATTCTCCAACAGACCCGGAGGGGCCGGCCCAGAGTCTAATTGATGCAGCTCTCTTGCAAGTGGTGGAGCAAGAGACCGAAAGACAGGAAGCAGACCTTCCAAAACCTCCAAGGGCTCCCAAGAGGACTCGCAAGCAAGCAGGTGAAGACGCCGACCGGGAAGCCAAGAAGAAAAAGACTTCACAAGGAGATGAGCTTGCTCTCCGGGATCCGGAGCCCTCTTTCCCCACTGACCCCTCTGACCCAACGCTGCCTGAAGAGATCCCAAGGGACTTTCATACCGATGAGGTAAAGGGGAAAGATCTCAACCTCAATGAAGTGGACATCACTGGTCTAGCTGGGCTTGGTGAGTACTTCCTTGGCCTCCCCAGAGACGAGTTCGCAGGGCCTTACATCCCTCCGAGCAGCTCCAATACGGTCAACTTCAATGGTAAGACTTTCATGGTTTCTAGTGAAAAGGACACCATAGCCCATTCTTTGCTTAGCAATGTGCGACCAGTACTCACACTGGAAAGACAAGTCCGGGGTCAAGCAGACATCATCAAAGACCTCAAGTCTGAGAAGGAAAAGCTGTCCGAAGACCTTCGCACTGCTACTGCAAATGCTGATTTGCTTAAGGAAGCAAATGAGGAGCTGAAGAGGAATCAGAATGAAAGCAACACAAAAGTTGCCACACTAGAAGAAACCATAAGAGATCTCCGGGAGAAGCTATCCGGTATGGAGAAAGACCTTAGTGTCTCAAAGGGAGAGACCACTGCCAAGAAGAAGATTATCACCAACCTGACCACTGACAAGATCGCTCTTGAGAATGCAGTGACCAGGGCTGCTGAGGAGAAAAATGCTTTGTTAAGGGATCAAGAGGCTACAATCAACGCCAAGATCAATGCCTACGCCAGTGAGATGATTAAAAGCGAAGAGTTATTGCTTCAAAGGGTGAAGTCTGATATGGTTCTCCTTTTTCATGAAAAAATTCCGAAGAGGACCCTGGGGGACTTATGACTCTATGTGGATGATGATGACCTTCCATATTATACAATGGTCGAAGAGGATAGAATTTGCAGTGGGTCTTCATCTGATGATGAAGAGAGGACCGGAGAGAGCCCATGCGAAGAGGAGAATGATCCCAAAGGCAAGAAGGTAGTCAAAGGGGGGAGCCACTCTAAGGGTAAGAAAGCAGATGAAGGGGAGCCATCTTCAAAGGCTCAATCTTAATTTATGGTTTACTTGGTTTATCTTTTATTCAAACTAAAGTCCTTGGAAGGCCAAGGCACTCTTTTTGTAGTGGTGTCCGGTATTTGTTCGGACAGGTTTTTTGTGCTGTATCCTGACTTATTCGAAAGTCCTTGGAAGGCCAAGGCAATTTTAAGTTGTTCAATGAATATTTCTGTTTTGCACAACCATCATCTTCTTTCATTGTTTGTTTTAGTTTAGATAGCTAGAGTTTAAGTAGCTTTTAGTTATTGCATTGTGAGAGTGTTTAAATTCTCCGGCTAGAGTTTAAATTGCCCTTAGATCTTTCAGTCCGGGTAGTATAACAAGAGATAGAACTTTGAAAATACTTAGAAAATTTTGAAGAAGGAATCGAATTTTATTCAACCATCCGGACACCTCATTAAAACCTCCCCGTGCCATCAGGGAGGAAAGAGTATGCCCCCAAATATTTACATGGAAGTTCAAACAAGTAAATATTTACACAAGTGTTATTCCAAGTACATCCGAAGATGCTCAATATTCCAAGGATGAGTTAGAACCCTGCCATCTTTGTCTTCCAACCAATAAGTTCCAGGCTTGATTCTTTCAACCACAATATACGGACCCTCCCAGGTTGGGGCCAGCTTTCCGAAGAGCTTTTCTTTAGTATGTAAGAAGACCTTCCTTAGTACTTTGTCCCCTGGTTGGAAATCTCTTCTTTTAACTTTAGAAGCAAACCTGCTTTTCATCAAGCCCTGATAGTGTGCAACTCTAAGGCGAGCTTTAACCCGTCTTTCTTCTATCAAATCAAGTTGATTTCTGATTGTCATCTCATTAGCGTGTCCGGAGAAGTTGTGAACACGAAAGGAAGGGAGTGTCTTCTCTATGGGGGCTACTGCATCTATTCCATAGACCAAGACGAAGGGTGATTCTTGTGTTGCAGCCCCAGGTGTTGTCTGGTAGGCCCACAAGACTTCTTGTAGATAACTAGGCCACTTCCCAGCAGCCCCTTCCAGATTCTTTTTTAAACCGGATAGTATAGTTCTATTAGCCACTTCAACTTGCCCGTTGGCTTGTGGGTGGAAAGGTGAAGAAAAACAATGCTGTATACCCCTTGAGGCACAGAAGCTTTCCATTTCTCTATTGTCAAACTGTGGCCCATTGTCTGTTGTTATTTTCTGTGGGACACCAAATCTGCAACATATGTTGGACATAATGAATTTTATGACAGCTTTTGATGTTGTCCCTGCCAGGGGAGCTGCTTCTATCCACTTTGAGAAGTAGTCAATGACCACAATTATAGTTTTACGCCCTCCGGACGCCACGGGGAGAGGCCCTACTAAGTCCAACCCCCATCGAGCAAAAGGGATGGGCTCAGAAATTGACTCCAAAAGAATGGCTGGTACATGAATTTCATTGCTATACCTCTAGCATGGGTCACACCTCCTCACCAATTCCTTAGCATCTTTCATAATTGATGGCCAATAATATCCGGAGAGTAATACTCTTCTTGTTAAAGCTCTAAACCCACAATGGGCTGATCCCTCACCATCATGCAATTCGGAGAGGACCACTTGTGACTCATCATCCCCCAAACAACGCAGGAGAGGTTTACTATAGAATTTTTTGTACATCACTTCTCTCAATATAATGAAACCACGAGCCTTGTGTTTCAATGTTCTGGCTTGTGACTTATCTGAAGGCACAATACCATCGGACAGATATTGTATGAGAGGAGATCTCCAGTCTTGAGGCTGTTTCACTTGTATTTCAAAAACTTCCTCTTCTTCACCCTTACTAAGTTGAATAGAAGGGCTTTCAAGCACATGGATCCATGGGTATGACTCCGTATATGCTATAGTTGCCAATGAGTCTGCTAGCTCATTTTCTTCCCGAGGAATGTGTTCATAGACAACAGCTTTAAATTTTAGTGCTTCATTCTTGAGGAGGAGTAAATACTTCACAAGTTGCTCCTTTCTAGCCTCAGATTGGCCTAAGGCATGGTGGACAAGCAATTGGGAGTCACTTAGCAGCTTGACTCTCTTAGCCCCACAGATGTAGGCTAACTTTAACCCAGCTATAGCTGCTTTGTATTCGGACTCGTTATTAGATGCCCTGAAAGCAAAACAAATAGCCTGGTACATATTGTCTCCATATGGGGAAGTTAAACATATTCCTGCACCACATCCCATAGTGCTAGATCCACCATCCGTTCGGACGATCCATATTTTCCTGTCTTTTGTATCAGTAGCTTGCTCCGAATCCCTATCGGAGTGGAATTCAACCAGGAAATCAGCCACGGCTTGGGCTTTTACTGCTGTCCGGGGAGCAAAGTCTATGTCGAAGTCCCCCAATTCTACTGACCACTTAGTCATTCTGCTCGAAATGTCTGCTTTTTGAAGGACATTCTTTAAGGGAAAAGAGGTCCGGACGATGATAGGATGAGCCTGGAAATAAGGCCTCATCTTTCTTGCAGCTATTACCAGAGCTAATGCCAACTTTTCAAGTTTCAAGTAACGTCTCTCAACATCTATCAATCTCTTGCTGATGTAGTACACTGGGTGGGGATATCTATCGACCTCTCTTACCAGCACAGCACTGATGGCACAACTTGAAACTGCCAAATATACGAAGAGAGTCTCCCCATCAACTGGTTTGAACAATGTTTTGGGGGAGGACAAGTGTTTCTTGATTTCATTGAAAGCCTCATCATACTGTGGGGTCAACTCGAAACCCTTTGCACCCTTCAAAGTTTGAAAGAAAGGAGCACACCTGTCCGAAGACCTGGAGATAAATCTGTTTAAGGCTGCTAATCTCCCCGTTAACCGCTGTACTTCTTTGACGTTTCGAGGAGGTTCCATCTGGAAAAGAGCATTCAGCTGGTCCGGATCGGGCTGTATTCCATGCTCACTTATGATATAGCCTAGAAACCTCCCGGACTGCACTCCGAAGACACACTTTTCAGGGTTTAACTTTAAATTTACTTTTACAAAGTTGGCAAAAGTTTCTTGGAGATCGGACAAGTGTAGCTGCTCATCCACACTTTTCACCATCATATCGTCAATGTAAACCTCCATATTTCTTCCAATTTGATCAGCAAATGCCTTGTTGACTAACCTTTGATAAGTAGCCCCAACATTTTTCAAACCAAATGGCATCACCTTGTAGCAATGTAGACCCCTGTCAGTGACAAACGTAGTATGCTCTTGATCCTTTGGATCTACTTGAATCTGATTGTACCCGGAGAAGGCATCCATAAAGGAAAGCAGTTTGTTCCCAGAGGTAGAGTCTACTAACTGATCTATCCGGGGGACCAGATACAAGTCTTTTGGGCAAGCTCTATTGAGGTTTGTGAAGTCAATGCACATGCGCCACTTGCCATTCTTCTTTTTCACCAGGACAGGATTGGCAGTCCACAAAGGGTACTGAGATTCCTTAATGTGCCCCATCTTTGTGAGTCTATCAACCTCTTGTACAATGACATCAGCCTTTTCTTTGGAAAAAGCTCTTCTTTTTTGAACCACTGGTGCTACATCTCTCCGGACAGATAGGTGATGGGATATCACAGCTGATGGAACTCCAGTAACATCAGCATTGCACCAAGCAAAAACGTGCTGATGGTCTTTCATAAATTTCAACATTTATTTTTTCAACATTGGTGGCATCTTGGACCCTATCTTGACACTCTTACCCTCTTCCAAACAGTGCGTTTCAACCTCTTCGACTGGTATCAATACTCCAGGGGTCTCTCTGGGGTCATCAATTTCCCCCTCACCCCCAGAAAGGCCCTCAAATTGCTATTGTTCATCGATGCGGACTGCCCCCAGCGTTCGAGGAGCCAAGGCAGTGGCATAACATTCTCTTGCAATCTTTTGGCTGCTCCAGACAACTCCAACCTTCCCCTGAACAGCATACTTCAAACACTGATGGACTGTTGAAGCCACTGCATGCATCCTAGAGAGCCAAGACCTCCCTAGAATAGCATTATAACAAGTGGGACAATCCACTACAATAAAGAGTATTCTGACCATTTTCTTGAAAGGGCCCTTGCCCAATAACACCTCTTCTTCGAACTCCCCGATCACATCTGCTGAGCTGCCTGTGAAGCCCACGACTGACCTGACCGAATTCTGAATTACAGCTGGATTTTTCATTTTCTTGTAAGTGGTTAGGAAAAAGATATTGGCTGAGCTCCCATTGTCCACCAGCATTCGCCTTATTTCATTGCCCCCTATAGATGCTCCTATGACAATAGCATCCTCATGAGGGCCAACAATGTCTCTCAAATCATCCTCATCAAAGACAATGAATGGGAATGAGTTTGGTGACTGATAAGATGTCATGCCTCCTTCTAGCTGGGAGGCTAAATTATGAACATGCCTCTTTCTCGAAGAAGCAGTAGGAGCTGTCATAGTGTCCCCTCCGAAAATTGTAAGTGACTCAAAAAATTTAATGAGCCCGAAGACCGGCCTAGAACATTCCTCTATAGCACCCACCCTGTTTCGAGTTGGATCAGGATCCAAGTATTCAGATTCCACATCAAACCTTTCAACTATAACCATGGCCCCCTCCAGAGCAGCATTACTTGGACCAACCCGGTGAGTGTTATCAGGCCTGTTGCCTCCTCTTCTCTTAACGTTTGCTCTCAACTTTCCCCTTTCAATCAGATTTGAACTTCTTGTTTCAATGCTATGCAATCATCAGTGGTATGGCCAATATCATTGTGATATTGGCAAAAGGAGTTGTTACGATTCTCTCTAGGAGACTGCAAGGTTGTTGGTCTCCGGTAATGTACCTCATCTTTTGTTTTATCAAAGATAGTGGCCACACTTTCTTTTAACTCTGCGAACCACTCTGGTTGGACCCATGGCCCTCTCTTGTTTCTGGATTGTTAACTTTGAGCAGGAGTAGCTGGCTGAGACTGAGCTTTTGCCCTACCATGCCCCTGTCCGGTTTCTCTTGCTTTGTTCCCGGACTGATTTTGATTTGGAGTTGGTGCCACTGGGGTGGATCTTACCTGTCGGTGCACCCTGGTTTTCTTTGTTTCATCGACGTTTATTTGTTTGCCAACCTGATTCAGCAACCCTCCCCATGTCATAGCCTTCTTTCTGGTCACTGAATCAGCTAGATTGCCTGGGTTCAAACCCTGTCTCAGGGATGCTATTGCTACCTGTTCAAAGCAATCAGCCAACCCATTCTTTGTGTTCACAAAGCGGCTTATGTATTCTTTCAAGGATTCATTTGGCTCCTGGGCACAATGGATTATGGTGTCTCCATTGCCCTTCAGCTCCTTACTCCCTACGAACTGCCTTCGGAAGGCCACCCAAAACGTATCGAAATCTTTAATACAACCCTGAGGCAGGCTGTTGTACCATTTCAGAGCACTCCCCGTGAATGACTGGGAGAATGCCCTACAAAGTAGTTTATCATCGTCATCAAAGTTCATCATGAAGTTCTTGAATTGCTCCAGATGGTTGTCCGGATCAGTACTGCCATCGTACTTCTCCATTTTAGTGCTGTCAAACCTCTTGGGGAGGTTTCCGAACAGGATTTTAGGATACAGTGGAGACTGCCTCCAATTCCTTCCACGACTGAACACAATATCCTCATTGGGAGTTGCAAAGATACCTGGCTCATCGTGGAAAGCAAAGGGATCCATCAGCATCTTGTCCGTATACCTCCGGTGGTGAGATGACCCCTTTCCAATATGCCTTTTCATTCTTCCATGGTGGTCTCTTTTTCTTGAATATTTCTTAACCTGCTTTTGCTTTTTTTTCTGGTTCGACCCTCATCGCTGCTAGAGGACAAGGATTTTTCATTTCCCTCGCTGTCCGAAGAGCTACCCGAAGATTCTGAGCTCGAATCAAAACTCTCCACAGGCTTGGACCGGTGAGACTTTTTGGAACTAGCATGAGTCTTTTTGGTGCTCACATGAGTTTTAGAAGCCTCATGCTCTCTGGGGTTATCGGTATGATGAGCAACCGATGCTTTGGATTTTTCTTTTACGCCCATCTTGGCCTTCTCAGCCCTCAGAGCTTCTATTTCACACTTTAGCCTATCACGCTCTTCGACGGTGTACTCATCGTTCTCTTCCACCACTTCGAGCAAAGCCGGTGGAAGCTCTGGATTGTCCGGATTCATACGGACAGAATTTCTTGGCAGGTTTTGAATGCTTGATTCAGGCACCTTTCTCCTCCCACTGTGGTCGCCAATTTGGTGTGGATAATAATTGCCTGAGGGTAGGCTGGTAATTTCAACTGGAGTTTTAAGGTGGTGTGTGGGTGTTTAACAGTGGTGTGTGGGTGTTTAACAGTTAGAGTAGAGAGTAGAGAGATGATTAAACAGCTTGGTAGCAGTTAATTCTCATTACCCATAGTTAATCCGGGTAGTTGGGTATTTATAGTGTAATGTTTGGGCCCTTATGGGCTTTCGGGTCATGTTTAATGGACCCGGGTCATGTTCAAAGACCCATGAGCTCTAAGTAGGAGAGCAAGTAGCTTAGTCAAGAAGTGTTTAGGTTTTTTAGTACTTTTGTCATAGTTCGAACAGTCCTTAAGTTCACAGTGTTCACAGAAATCTGTCCGGTCCAAGTGACCTGTTCGATCCCTGTCCATGTAACCTGTCCGGTATTCGGAGAGACTAGACCGATTTGCCCTTGTTCGGGGAGCATGCTGAATTCGGACTCACCAACAACAAAGGCATATTCCCTTACAACATGCACTCCATTCCCATCCTCTACCAATCAATCCTTTGCTTTAAGAACTCATTTTTCGAGGTTGACACGGTCCTAAGGAGAAACTATAAGCCAATACCAATCATGCTTCATAGCAATGTGTATAGATATTGATGATAGGTCACCTGTAAGAAAAATACCTACACAGTGGTAACAAAGAGTCAGCAAGCTTCAGAGAATAAAGAAAATAAGATAAAACATGCAAGACATATTCCAGCATCTCCAAGGTACCCTCGAAATAGTCAGCTAGGGGCCGCATTCAGGTCTTTCACAAGTCGATTTTCCATTGAGAGAAAACACCTGAAAGGAAAACTTTGTTAGGAATAAGGCAATTGACTGTATTTTTTCTCACCAAGAAATAAATCCACATCATCTTGCTGAAATCATCCACCAACAAGAAAAATAGTTCTTTCCAGAGGCTGTAGATGGTGAGATTGGTCCGCACAAAACCCCGTAAACCAGTTGTAGCATCTGTGAAGCATGAAAATATGTTTGACAAGGAAAAGCTTTCCTTGTTTGTTTTGACATCAAGCAACCTGTACACACGGTTTTAGGATTAACAAGTTCTGGAAGGCCATATGTCATTCTATTTTTAGATATCAACAACATAGCTTGGAAGTTAACATGTCCTAATATCGAGTGCTAACGCCATGATAATTCCTCAGTTTTCGAAAGTAGACATACAACCTTGCTAGTTTCTATCATAATCTTATATAAACGATTTATTGATCACTTAATATTCATTATCAGCCTCCCAGTCTCATTGTAGGCCCACAAATAATTACCATTCAACACAGATTTATTTCCACTCTAAGATAATTGACCAAGACTTATGATATTATTATAGAGAGTGGGAGTGAAGTATACCTCACGAAAAAGTAATTCTTCTCCGGTTTTGCCTTTGAATATAATAGATCCCTTTCCTTTGATTGCAACTATTGAACCATCGCCAAATTTCACCAAACCTGTCACGCTTTCATCAAGCTCCCAGAACTTGGATCGATCCTTTGTCATGTGGTTGTTGGCACCATTTTCCAGGTACCAAACATTTGATACACCAAGATTCTCTACAACGTTGCTCAACTTTGGCACAATCTCTCTTTCTAATACAAGGAGGGCGGGTTCATCATCTTGTATCTGAGTCAAGTTGACTTCTGGCTTCGATTCTTTGTCATGTCGTGGGCGTCTACATTTAGCTGCATAATGACCCATCAAACCACAATTGAAGCATCAAACTTTACTCTTGTCTCATCCGCCTAGATTGTTGCCACTTCCTCTATTTCTCAGGCCTTGGGATTGCTTTGTCCCCACATTTCTTCCTGTTTATCCACTCTTCCTTTGTGAATAAAAGTTGTCCCTCAGCGTTTTCTCGTTTCAACCATTCCTCCTCTATCAGGAGTAACTGTCCTCCAGTGTTTTCCATTTGGAAGCATTTCTTCGTGTGCTTTTAGAGATCCAATAATCTCTTCGACTGACATTTTCTCTAGATCACTAAATTATTCGATAGATGAAGTGATATGCAATAACCGTGATGGCATAACCCTGAGGAATTTCTTGACAATGTAATATTCCTCAATAGTTTCTCTAAGTGTTCAAATGTTAGTAACCAGAGTACTCAGCTTTATAGAGAAATCTTCTATGGAATCTATTTCCTTCATGAGTAAATTCTCAAACTCAGCTTTTAAAGTTTGAACCTTAGCCTTCTTGACCTTGTCAGCTCTCAAACACATGGTTTGTATTTCCATCCATGCTTCCCTTGCTGTCTTTTTTTCATCAACGATGAGAAGAACATCTTTAGGAATGGCTTGATAAAATGCAGCCATCACCATCTTATCTACCTTTACGTCAATCGTGGCTTTGGGGTCCTTCGGTTCAACAGCATCCCAAATCCCATGTGCCTGCATAAACGCGCGTATTTTCAACGACCAGGCCGTGTAGTTCGTCTTTGTCAGTAGTTGGTAGCTCAAACTTAATGTGCTTTCTTTCGCCTTTGCTGGTTCTATTGTGTCTGTATTTCTCGCCTTACGTCTAGGCATTCACCACGCCTTTGCTACCAAGATACACGCACAAACTTGTATGAAGCAAAAGTAATGAACCGAATATGGAAAACAAACGTTACTATTAATTGCTTAACAGAAAGGAAATACAAAGCTGATACTAAAAAAATAAAATGCCTAAAAACAAGCAACTGGTACCTATCACTACTTCACGTTCTGCATGTCTTATCAAGCAACTGCTACCTATCCAAATAATAACAAAACTAATTAATTTATTTCAAACAATATATTTAGATTATTTCCAATATCAACATGACTTGAGGTTCAATAAAGTGACGCCAAGGAAAAATGGTCGCATGCTGAAAAAAAAGGTAGTATCTCAGTGAAGAAGAAGGGTATGTGGGTGATTGATGAGGTCCCCCAATCGTGGTGACGATTGGTCACTCCCACGAGATGATGAAGATAAGTTTGATGTGACAATCGTAGAATGTTGCTGTAAAAAGTTGGGTCATATTAGAAAGGAACTATAACTTGTTTATCTGAAACGAGGCCCCGAGACTTAAGAATAATAAGGTAAAGACTATTACACAACGTGCTTCTACTAAAGACACTTGTTCTCTTACATACAAAGTCATGGTATTAGATAATGAAGGTAATCCTATCGTAAAGGCATCCTCATAAAACAAAACGAAATGTGTGGTTGTTGACGATGGGGTGGCTATCAAAGTAAAAAAAAAGGTGATTCTCTCAGTCAAGCAACATGTAATCCGGCAAAACTCTAACGAACTAACTATTGTTGTAGCGATCCAATTTAAGCAAGGCGCAGTTAAAAAGGTGGGCTCGTCTAGCGGAATGCAACCCAACGTTCCTCGCAAAAAGGGGACCAGTGGTATTGCGGTAAATGTGACACCACCAAATACATTCACCGTGAGCAACCCTCCTCGAGATTTTCCAGATCATTGGGTGTTGTTGTACCATCCATAGTTGTTGGTATCGCGATACGTATCGTTCGTATTGCGATACATATCGACTTCTAAACTCCCAGCGATAAGGTTTTGAAGATATATGAATTGTTTTGAAGATAAAGAATGAAGATCTGGGTTAAGTTTAAAGAGTTTTAAACTAAAAATTAAAATTTAAAGTAACTGCTATCAAAGTGTGTAACTGTCAATAACTAAACTGTAAATTTTGTAATTTTATAACGGCAAATTGTAATTCAAGTAGTAAACAATTTTATCAGAAATCTAGTAAACAATTGATTAAACATGAAAGGCTCAGTTAATATTGTATCTGAATTATTGTATCAGACTCTGAACTATTAAAACATAAAGGTTCCATGCAAATATATTAGTTTAAATTTAATATCAATTTATATATTTTCAAAATTTAAACTAATCTTTTAACAGTCCGTAGCCTTTAGCATACATTAAGAAAGACTATAGAAGAGTTTTAAGAACTCAGAGGTTAAGGTTATAGGTCAAAAGGTACCATTAGCATATTAAAAGAGCTCTCTAGTTTAAGAGGACTAAAAATAAAGAGATGAGTGTATAATATATATTTTATATAATATATATATATATATTGGCGTAGCCAGGATTTAAACCTATGGTGTCCTGGTTATTGTCCAAAAAATATTTATTTTGTGGTGGAAGTTGTAAAATGGTATTGTAATATATCTTTATTTTTCATCTATATAAAAGTTGTTTATTTGTTTAAGTGAGTCTTACATATTATTTTTGTCAACATTTTGAAGTAATATTATAATATATAAAAATAGAAGTTGACTAATAGATATATTAATTATGACATCTATTATTAGTGAACTCGAGAGGCTATGTTGTTACGGTTTGATCGGGTTTTAGTTTGAGCTTTTCAAAAGTATACAAAGACTAATAGATTTATTGATTAGGACATGTATTGTTAGTGAACTCGAGAGCCTATGTTGTTACGGTTTTATCCGTAAAGCAAAATAAAAAAATTATAATTTATGCAGGTCTATTTTGTTTCGAAATTGAACAATGCAGCTTTCTATCTTAAGAAAAAATACCTTAGTTTTTGAAGTTTGTAGTTAGAGTTTTCTAATTGATAGTAAAAAAAACAATTGTAGAACATTCTATCTTAACCACTTGTTGATCAAATTTATTAATAATACAATAAACTATAAAAACTTAATGATGTAATAAAATAAATAATAAAAATTTAATTTAACTCAAAGATTAGAAAGACAAGAGAACCCATAGCTGGGTATGGAACTCAAAGCCTGTGGGTTTCCACACATGTATCTCTACCAACTACTAACATACTAAACATTTTATTTATTTGAGCTAGGTGGTTTCCTGGGACCCCACCTAGCTCCATATATATATATATATATATATATATATATATATATATATATTAATAGATAGGATATGATTCGCGATACACGATATGGAAAAAACCAAAATCAACGATACGATACACGATTTGACAACTATGGTACCACCAACTCAAGCTTTAAGTTGATACATTATAATACAATACCATTACCATAACATACATCCTGCGGAGGCAGATCAAAATGCAGTTGAAGGTATACATTTCACATATGATGATTCAAAAATTTAACAAAGTGTTTATCATCTTGACATGTGTGTTTAAACTTCTTATTTATAGATGCACTACAACTCTTTGATATTAGCCTATCGGCAGATGCCACCAGAGGACATCAATGCCATGGGTAATTTAAGACCAGATTTGTTCGCATTTGGTTTGGTAACAGAGGTGAACAAGGAGTTAAACACATATAAATGTAAGTATGCCACATTGAAGCAAAAAATGGAAATTGGCAATATATAATGATAAAACTGATACTGATGTGTTGAAGGTTTGGATAGAGTGAGATGCCCTATATGTGCAAAATGTCAAATTGTTGGCTCGAAAAATTATACTAATTGAGCAAAGTACTGAGCAGCTAACTTAAACTAGAATTTTTTAACCCAAAATGACAACCTCATTTATTAGAATATGAAGCCAGTGGGTTAGAATGTTTATTTATTTAGACATCTAGATACTGACCGAGAATGACAACCTAGTATAGGAAAATGAAGCCTTGAGAGCTGAATTAGAGAGGGTGATAGTGGAGAATGCGGAGGCGAAAAAGGAACTTGCATGAGAAGAATGTGAGGGTGATTACAGAGAAATAAATTAAGGTGATGGAAGCTGCCCGTGTTGGATAAACATTGAACAGAGCTGAATTAGAGAGGGTGATAGTGGAGAATGAGGAGGCGAAAAAGGAACTTGCACGAGAAGAATATGAGGGTGATTAAAGAGAAATAAATTAAAGTGATGGAAGCTGCCAGTGTTGGATAAACATTGAACAGACACGTGTTATTATGTCAGTTAGTAAGATAAGATCAAACCGTTAGTAATTTGTCTATATAAGAGACAAACCGTGTACATTTAATCTTATGAAATGACCGTTATCATTTCCACATTAATCTTATGAAATGACCGTTATCATTTCCATATTGATCTTCGAAATGACCGTTATCATTTCCATATTGATCTTGAAATACTTGCTGTCTGCTTTGTTTGTTTAATAAGAGGGACCTAGTCCATTCATTTGGTATCAGAGCCTGTGTTGAAGGATGAAATCCTACTTTCTAAAGAAGCAGATACATTCTGAAGAAGGAGAGGGATTCAATCCAATCATTTCTCATAGCGGAGAAACAGACGGGAAAGCTCATTTCTCAAACAGAGAATTCACAAGGCGGAGAAACAGAGGCAAGGTAGCCATTTCTCAAGGCGGAGAAACAGACGGCAAGGCAGCCATTTCTCAGAGGAGAAACAGTCGGCAAGGCAGCCATTTCTCAGAGGAGAAACATACGTCAAGGCAGTCATTTCTCAAGCGGAGAAACAGACGGCAAAGCAGCCATTTCTCAAGGCGGAGAAACAGACGGCAAGACGTCCATTTCTCAGGCGGAGAAACAGACGGCAAGACGACCATTGCTCAAGCGGAGAAACAGACGACAACAAGATCTTTAACAACTCTTCAGATAAAGAGGAAGATCAGACAGACGACGAAGAAGACAGGAGTCGAGTTCAATGTTAAGGGGGAGAATGTTGGATAAACATTGAACAGACACGTGTTATTATGTCAGTTAGTAAGATAAGATCAAACCGTTAGTAATTTGTCTATATAAGAGACAAACCGTGTACATTTGATCTTTAAATGACCGTTATCATTTCCACATTAATCTTATGAAATGACCGTTATCATTTCCATATTGATCTTCGAAATGACCGTTATCATTTCCATATTGATCTTGAAATACTTGATGTCTGCTTTGTTTGTTTAATAAGAGGGACCTAGTCCCTTCAGCCTGCACACGTGCGTAAAGAGATGATCCTTGACCTGTGGAACATGATCAATGACATGGTGCTTGGAGATTTGAAATAATTGATTCCAGAATATGAGTGGTTGGTTCATCAAGTGAAAAAGATGACGAAGAGGCCAGTGATGATGGACGAGTTTGAGACGAAACGAATTTTATGGTGACTGGCAAAGTTCCTCCGCGTGTGGAGGATGCAGTTAAAAGTACATGGAAGAATTCGCCCCTCGTGCTTGATGCGGTTGACGAGGCCGGTGAAAGCATAAAGACGACCGTGCTGTTGTTTTCTCTATTTTTTTGTTAATAAGAAGCGATTGTTGTTATGTAATTTTTAATCTTGGAATCGGCCATGTTGAAAGTTAGTCCTGCTTCTATGAATGGTGATGTTGTTTGTGATGTATGTTTGAATGAAATTATAGGCATGTGATGCTGATTATAGTGTCCTATTATATTACTTAAAGTGAGAGAGGGCGATCTTACTACGATCAGTATTGCGTATCTATTAGACTATTAAGATAGACATGAAGGTCATAGAATAGACTCCACTTTTATTGTCTTTGAGGTCAACGTAAACAATTGACTATTTTTGTTAATTGAATATCTTGATGGCGTTTCTATCTCAGGTATGTATGGTTAACAAACATTTCAATTTGACTCATGGGCCAGGAAAAAATATGGTGATTTGACATAACTACTTAATCTTGATGATGTGTCCACCTCATGGTTGGTTTGGGTGCCTAACTTTGCGAGTTGACCTGCATGCCAGAGCATAATATGAATACTTGCGCATCCAATAGTTTTCCATAACGGACAGAATTTTGTTACCAATTCTTTAATTTGACTCGTATGTCAGGACCTCATAGGGTCACTTGCACATTATACCGGAGTAAAAACCACAGGCGTTGTTAAAACACAATGATTGCTACCTAATCAATATACACGACCCTTCTTTGATGTGATTCTCTGGATGTTCTAAGTGTAATTGTAGGAGGTGAATGAATGGTGCAGTTGAGTTGTCCACTCTTTGAGAAACTTCTATGTCATGGACATAATGGTAAAATAAATTGTATTAGGTTAACCAAGTGTTATAATGGCAAAAACGATAATTGGAGATGACGTAGAAAATGTGCGTACATTGCCATTATGGTGATGATACCTATTTGATGAAAGAGGAAAGTACCCCTAAATACCTACTCAACTATCAAATACCAAAATGGTACCAGTTTTTGGACTAGTTTCATAAAATACCTAAAACCATATTTTGGACAATTATACCCTCTAGAGTATAAAAGGGGTTGTTTGGTTGAAACCCACTTTTTTGCACCATCTAATCTCACTTTTAGGTTCCAATTCCCCCTTCTAAATTTGAAGAGAGAGAAACACGTAAAACCAGAGGGAACCCAAAGCACGATTTTGAACCCAAACTGTTCCGGCCACCAAACAGGTTTCTTCTTCTTCTCTGTTACAATTACAAACTCCATTACTCTATCTATCTCTTACTCTCTGTTACAATTACAAACTCCATTACTCTATCTATCTCTTACTGTTCAAAGAATTTCCCCAAATTTAAATCGATCCAGCCCTAAAAGTTTAGGGTTAGGTGTTTGAAATAAATACTAAACATGGGAACGAAGGTGACAGAGGAGCTTTTATCGACCGTTCGGTTAATCGTCGGTTCGGATTACTCCGACATGGACATAATCAGAGCCTTCACCTCGCGAAACACGACCCTACTGCCGCCATAAACATTATCTTCGACTCTCCCAATTTCAAAAGCCCTGACGTTAGCCCTCGAATCACAAGCCCGTCAACGACTGAACCGTCTTATGTAACCGTTCCGGCCACCCAAACCCGTCAACGATAGTGAACGTTCCGGCCACCGTAACTGCATCGATAGCACCATCGTCCGCCTCCGTCTCCGTCGAACAGGTACGTTTTTTGTCGCCGTCTTCCCTACTCTCTGTGTTTGTCACCGTAGAGCATTAGGCTTGATATTGGGTATTGTTTCGCTTCTGTAAACCCTAGAAGAGATTTGAAGATCGAATCTCTTAGATCAAAGAACACAGCTACTGAAATCCGCTACAATAGTCAATGTTGGTTTACCTTCTTGCTCACTCTTACAAACTGTCTTGAGTTTAATCAAATCTGGTTCGAGTGGCGTGTTGCTTGTTGATGGTGTCGAAGTAACACATGTGGCTTGTTGAGTTCAATCAAATCCGTTTTAGTGTTTCTTTTCTCTCAAATCTGTTTGATGTTGCATCTGTCTAGCAATGTGCCCCTTCATATCTAGCAAGGTGTTCCTTCATATCTAGCAACGTGTTCTTCAAACTATTTCGTTGTTTCATCAGCCAGTACAAGATAGAATATAAAATTTCTGACTGATAATAGTATGTCACGTTTTGATCGATTCAGGAGAAAGAGCTTATTGAGAGGCACAATGTTTGGCTTAATGAAGAGCTGACTGCCAAAGTTGACACTGTCATTGAGCTTCGCAGAGTACAGGGCGATCTCGAGGCTGGTATGTCTGCGAAGCTTACAGATGTGAGATTTTATGATCGCATGTTTTATTTAAGGTTCTACATTTCATTCTATACCGCATGTTAACCCGTATTTGTCTGTATACTTTTACAGACCGAGAGACAATTAAACGTTTGCTCTAGCTCGCTGAATTGGCACAAAGAAAGGTTGAGAGAGCTGGACAAAAAGTTGGCATCCTTGCACGAGGTATGTGTACAACGTGGGATGTTTATCTATATTGTACTCTGTGGACTTTCTGTAACGTTGTTTTGCAACAACTTATTCTCGTTTAGGAACTGTGCTCAAGTAAAGATGCAGCTGCAGCAATTGAGAAACAATTTTCAGCTGAGCTTTCCACGGTGAGTTCCATAAAACATATGCAGCTTGTAATATTTTGTACTTTTTCAGCAATGGTTTATCTTTGTTTATGCAAACATATATACGCAGTCCTACTGATTAAAGGTTTTGTTTATTTGAATTCTGTACCAATCTTTTAAATTACTTGTTCGTTCTGTGCTGATTAGTCACATTTCATTTATTTAATTCTTGTGTTAGTGGCTGAATTATACAAGATATTTCTTGTAAAAATATTGATAATTTAACAAAGAAATCAATATTTGACATACTATGTGAGACTGTAATTTGTCTAGGTTGTTTGTAGATCATATCTAGCAGGGTGTTCCTCTCTTGTCTAGCAATGTGTCCCTTCATATCTAGAAATGTGTTCCTTCGTATCTAGCAAGGTGTTCCTTCATATCTATCATTTCCATCGTGAGAGAACAAGAGCTCTAAAAGTCGGTTTTATCTGCGGCGGTCCTTCTACTGAGCGTGGGATTTCTCTCAACTCGGCGAGATCGGTACTCGATCACATACATGTATGATACACAAAGTTCGTTTCAGTTACCAATATATCTATATTTGTAGCGTGTGAGCTCCAGTTTTGATTATTACAAGCGGCTTGTTGTTTTTTTAAACATTAGATTAGTGTTGCTTATTCCTAGTTACCGAGTATTGTAATTGAAAGATTTGGTTCAGCGGGAAATGAACGCTTTATTGAATTTAACGTCAGTCTGTCGAATATTTTGATGTAGTAACAAACGATGCATCGACTAAAATATGATTATAATGTGTATGCGTATCAGTTCTTAAGTGTGATCTGCATCTTATTTTCAGTTATACTCAAATACTCCTGCAGATTTTGATTTTTAACGGATTACAATGTTCTTGTCAGAGATTTAAAAAGCTTGTTATGAGTTTTGATACTTTTGGGTTTTTTTTGCAGTTTTCAGCAGTTCTTTGTGTTTTAAAACACAATAGTCTGATAGATAATGCGTTTTCAGGAGGGTGTTCCTTCTTGTCTAGAAATGTGTTCCTTCTTATCTAGCAAGGTGTCCCTTCTTGTCTAGCAATGTGTTCCTTCTTGTCTAGCAAGGTGTCCCTTCTTATCTAGCAAGGTGTCCCTTCTTATCTAGCAAGGTGTTCCTTCTTATCTAGCAACGTGTTCATCATGAGAGCGTTTAGTTTATAGTACAAACATGAGAGCGTTTAGTTTAAAATAGTACAAATAGACCTACAGTTTAAAATAGTCCATTATTTGCTGTAAGCCGTATCTATCAGAGCAATATACGAAACAATCGCAATGTATGTTACTCAAATCTATTAGGCTACTAACAAAGAAGCTATCATACTTGTGATTAGTTAACTAGCATTGTCTTTATGCATATCTATCGGACTCATACTAGAGAATCTATCATACTTATAGTTAGTTAACTATCAATGTTTATAATTCAAATCTATCAATATGTATATGTGTTATCTATCAATCGCAATATGTTTATAATTCAATGTATATGATGATGCATCTGTCTAGCAATGTGTCCCGTCGTATCTAGCAAGGTGTTCCTTCGTATTTAGCAAGGCGTTCCTTCGTATCTATCATTTCCATCATGATACTTTAAGACTAAATGAGGTTGGACTAGACATTTTGGCTATAAAATCGGCATTGACTTCAATTAACAAGCAAATAGAACTAGATGACGAGTATGTTTACAAAACAAAACTAATTACACTACCTCTTACAAAATACCACCAAAATCAACAAAATACATAAAACTACAATCTTGAAGTTTGATGTTTCCCAAAAATTTGTCTTTCCAGAAGGAGTAGGTTCAGTCCACAACCCATTTTCTTCAAGTTCCGCATCTTGTTTGTTATATGCCGAATAAACCAATCAACTTCCACAACCCATTTTCTTCAAGTTTAACCCCATCACAGTTAGTATCATCTGGGCTACTGCAGATACTACTGCTTGATAACTGTTCAACACAACATCCAACAAGATCATGAAGTGGTGAAGTCTATTGAGATAACGAACCTGCATTTGCGCAATACTAAATAGAATCGGTCATGATATCAAAAAACAGGTTTTCAGTCGACTGTTCCCATACACAAAACCCAAAACACACTTACAATACTAATACAAACTAGTACTGTTTCTCTTCAGTAATATGTACGAACCTTCTAACAATGATAATGTCACTGAACAACTATACCTGCCAGTGAAAAAGTTATATCATATAATATTTAGAACCGAAAACATTATTATGTACGGGCCTTTTAAAGTTAAAGCCTCAAGAAATACACCAAACTTTTGAAATTACCTAGCCGTTCGAACTGGAATCCGTCCCCAACTACAGCATCTCTTAGTAATGGTACAGCATATGCATCAGGTATCACCACTTTGGATTTTGGGTTGAGGTCCCCAAGCCAGTCATCAAGTTCAGCAGGATTTTGAAGTAACAAACACCATATTTTAAGAATCTTTTATATGGGTCATCACTGATTCGGTGTAAATATAGAGAAGATATAGAATAAAAGGTTTAAGAAGGAAGAATTCCTACCTCACTGTTAAACAGCCTATCAAACAATCGGACTTCAATTTTTAATGGATCGACTCCAGTGATTCTGATCCCTCGAACAAATGAATTGATTGAACTTGAAGTAACATAACAATTCATACATTTTCTTCATCTATTTTGTTTACTGAGAATCATTACTGGTAAAACCTCTCTTCATGAAACGCATGTAACTTTCTTGATCTTCCACTTCTATCATAACATAAGTACAACAATCCATCAAAGCTTATTACTCTAATCAAACAGTCACTCACGCCATATATAAATTCAAACCCGTCAGCAATCAAATATACTAATTAAAGCCAAAATCGAACTCGACGATATCAAGAGTAACTAGCAAACATTACCAACAGCCTGCCAACCTCTGTAGAAGACGCGATCGAGCTCAAGAGAGTGAAAACTAAGATCGGTATACCAAGAGCTAGGCGGTGTCGAAGCTTTCTCGATCGAGATTTTTGGATCAAATCGATTGATCCACAGCAAATCTATCACAAACTGAACAAAGAAAAAATAAAATCTTTCGCTTCAAGTGATTAAGAAGTAAAGTGAAACAAACAAAACTCACATGGTAAGGGCACACAAATCACGACTTTTTCCCACTTCCAGATGCAACAAGAGAAGCATGATGGCGACCCGGTGCGAGAGGAAGGTCTGAGAAAGGGGGAGTCTTTTGTTTTAGGTGAGCGAATTAGAGAGGGTTAAGAGAGAGAGTGTGGAGGCTGATTCAAAATTCCAAATTCAAAAATGTTAGATGGTTGAAAATACTCATTAATTCTCAAAATAAGGTTTATATACTAGGTTAAGGGTAGTTATGGTATTAAAAAAAATAAGGTATTAGAAGTGGATATGTTTAATGAGATGGGTATTAAGTGAGCATTAACCAATTTTTGGGTACTAGGTTGTAATAGGTTTGGCCAAAAGGTACTTAGTGTGTCATTTCCCTTGATGAAAATAAACACGTCGTCGTGTAGGTAGCAGTATTATACAGGAAGGAATAACATCACGTAAAAAATAAGTAAGAACATGAATCAGAAATAGGGAAAAATACGGTAAAAGTATTTATTGATATTGATAAGGGAAGGAAAATATAGGTGTTTGGCATGTAGTTTAGCCCATTAATAAGGTTAAGGCCAATGTATTTAGTGGCTAAGTCCCAAAGTAAAGCACACATAAGAAATGAAGGACTTGAATGATAGTCCCCTAGAATTTGTTTGTAAATAGTAAAATAGTGGGGTAAGAAATCCATTCTCATAAACGTAAACATGTAATTTCATCCTATATCTCTTTTCCTATAAAAAAGACATTCCTTTTTGGAAAATGGTCCAATGATTGAGTAATAATTACAACATATATTCCCTTTGTCTTTTCCATTTCTAGCAATTCACTATTCACTGTCACGTGATACGAACATTCTCTAGTCCGACCCTTTCACACGAACATCTTTGCTTCTAAGCCTCACTAAAGAATCTCTGAGCGCATCATTTGTGCCGTCTGTGGGAACCGTTTGGTACCCATAATTAATTTTCTAAAACCTAAAAAACAAAAAACAAAAAATTATGGATACAAAAATGCGTGGAGAGATTGAGGCTAACCCAACCAAAGACTTAGTTGATGTCGAGTCTGGAGATCATTTGATGGAGGAACAGGTCACGATTGAGGGAAATGCTTTGAATCGGCGTGTAAAGGAACTTTTAGAGGAATCAGTTTTGGTTGCCAGACGGAGAGAGTTGTTGGAAGACATCGAAAGACTAAATGCTGAAAGGGACGCTATGGTGGAGAGCACGAGAAGGGTCAGATCAGAAGCTCGATAAGGAAAGGTCGAGGCCGAACACATCCAGAATGCTGTTGTACCCAAAGAAAGCCGACGCCGGAAGGGCAATCGACGTTCCAAAAGACGCGCTAGATCTGAGCAAAAATATCAGCCGTCCGAGTCAAGTGAATATATTTCGTTGAGTTCCGATAATTCTTCGTCTTTGGAGACTGACTCAAGGTATAAGATGGATCGAAAGCACAAAGATCCGAGAAAGCATAAGCACACTCATCGGGCCAACAGGAAAATGAGTGATTCGAGGAGGAAAGACGATGCTAGTAAAAGAAAAATGCACTCCGAGGACCCTGCCACTACTCTGAGGCATACTCAGTCCGACAGCTATCAACAAGATTTTAAAGTTAGTAACCATTTTACTTCTCCAACCGAAGAGAGATTATACCCAGCCACAAATGACGGTCCGGGGGGAGCACATACAAGGTCGGACATAATTGGAGGTCGTCACTTCTCTCCCCGGATATTCTTTCTAGACACCTTCCTAAATGGTTTGATATTTCTAAGCTAGAGAAGTTCGATGGGACCCAGGATTCTGACAACCACATCGAGCAGTTCAAGAACTTCATGATCAACTACGATGACGACGATAAGTTGCTATGCAGAGCTTTCTCTCAGACGTTCAAGAACGCTGCTTCTACTTGGTACAACCGACTGCCTCAATGGTGTATAAAGAATTTGATATGTTCTGGAGCATGTTCCGACAGCATTTCGTCGGAAGCATGAAGTTTCATGCTAACAGAGACACCATCATTTACTATCGAAAACATATTGGAGAGAGTTTGAAAGAGTACACCAAGCGATTAATCCAAGTCAAGACGGACATGGAGTACTGCGAGGACAAAGTAGCTCTGCCTGCCTTCCAGATGGGTCTTCTTCCGGGGGTGATGAAAGACAATGCGGCACAAACACAAGCAATGACGTTTGGAGCTCTGTTAGATCAGATAGAAAAAAGAATTTTAGTTGAAGAAACCAGGGCCTCAGAGATAGAGTCCATGTCTCAATTTCATCAGGATCCGAATCTAGCCAGAGCAAGTACAACAATGGTGAATGCCTAACCCCAAGTTGCTCAACCAATTGCGATTGTCCGACCGCGCGCTCAAACAATTCAAGAAACAAATCAAACCCCTCAGCAGGTGGCTCAGAACCAACAGTACCATCAGGCGGGTACAGCAGCTCAGCAATATGTGCGACCAGCCTCGAACAGATGGGTCTGACCCGCTCACTATGCTGAGTTAACCGAATGTGTCTCTACTATCTTCGAGAAAGCACGGGAAAACGTACACTTCCGCAAACCCTTCCCTCTTCAGACTCCGAGGGAACATAGAAAGAACAAGTAATGCCAGTTCCATGACGACATTGGGCATCACACTAACGATTGTGTGGCTTTGAAGAAAGAGGTCCAATAGTTGATAGAAAACGGAAAATTGGTTGACTTTGTCAAAAATAATAGCGCAGTGGTTCCTAAACAATAAATCATTCCAAGACAAGATGGTACCATGATGATTTCCGATGCAATCGAAGAAGAATTTCTAGATGTTTTTTATGTGGAAACAGAGTATCTTGATCCGAAGCCGGGCAAGAATAACGTAAACATGGTCGAGGAAATAATCCCTCGAGGAAAGATCAGTGACTTATGTTCATTTTTTGAGTCATTAACCATTTTTGGGGGAGATATAGTGGCATGAATATCCAACTACTCAAGGAAGAGGCATATCGTTAGTCTAGAAACACAGTTGGAGGTGGGAGCCTCATCACACCTTTATCAGAACCCATCACCAATCATTTGCTTCGAGGATGACGACATGAGGGAAGTTGCTGGTCCGCATGAAGACGCCGTGGTAATCGGAGTAGAGATAGCCGGAAACGAGATAAGAAACATTCTGATTGATACGGGAAGTTCCGCCAATATCATGTTCATGACCACCTACAATAAGATTACAAATCCTACAACTATCCAGTGATCCGACAGGACGATTGTGGGATTCACCTGTGCGACCGCGGACGTTGTCGGAAAATTCGAGGGAATTGTTAAGCTAGGCAGGGGACCATTCAAGAAAATAGTGACAGTACTGTTCATTGTATTGGATGCACCCATATCGTACAACGCCATCTTTGGAAGATATTGACTGTCTAAGATGCACGTTGTACCATCCACGATCCACCAATGCTTGAAATACATAGTGGGAAGTAACATTGGAACTATAAGATCAATTCAGAAAATGGCTAGAGAATGCTACAAGGCATCATTAGCCCCTAAGCAGTTGAAGGGGGTCGGATGCAGAAAAGAATAGCAGTTAGAGGGGCCTCCTTTGAATTCCGATCCTGTTGATAATCTGAGGGAGTCCTATAGATTCATGGTCCCCGATGAAGGTTTTGAGGATCATGTGTTTGTCCCTGGAAAAAGTCTCAAGATAAGAACAAGGTTATCGCCTGAGGTAAAAGAAAGCTTAGTCAGATTTCTTTCGACCAAATTACATTTGTTTGTGTGGTGTACACAGGATGTTACATGAGTGCCAGAAGAGGTCATTTTTCATAGATTAGCTATTCGGAACAGCGTACGCCCAATCATTCAGAAGCGAAGATCTTTTTCCCTTGAAAAACCTGAAGCGGTAATGGCAGAAGTAGACCGTCTAACAAAAGTAGGCCACATCCGTGAATCACAATATCCGTTATGGACCGCTAACCCGGTCTTGGTGAAAAAGAAAAATGGAAAATGGCGAATGTGTGTAGACTTCACTGATTTGAATAGGGCCTGCCCTAAAGATCCTTTCCTGGTCCCTCAAATTGATCAGCTCGTGGATTCAACATCAGGAAAACGTTTACTATTATTTATGGATGTGTATGCTGGATACAATCAAATCCGGATGGACCTAAGGGATCAGGAGAGCACGAATTTTATAACTGAAAGAGGTCTACATTGCTACCGAGTTATGCCATTCAGACTAAAAAATGCGGGGGCAACGTATGAGCGGCTAGTGAACAAGGAATTCGAAAGTCAGATTGGCAGAAACGTGGAAGTTTATATTGATGACATGTTAGTCAAAAAATTAAGAGATGAAGATCATTTGGCTGACCTAGAAGAAACTTTTGCTAATCTGACTAAAATAAATATCAAGTTGAACCCGGAAAAGTGCACATTCGGAGTAAGATCTGGGAAATTCTTAGGTTACATAGTCAGTGAGAGGGGCATCGAAGCAGATCCTTTGCAGCTAAACGCCTTATGTACTATGGATCCACCTAGAACCATCAAAGAAGTGAAAATTTTAACTGGAAGGTTGGCTGCTTTAAACAGATTTATGTCCAGGTCATCAGACAAGTGTGCTCCTTTCTTCCAAGTATTAAGAAAAGAGAACCAGTTCGACTGGACTTAAGAATGTTCTGAAGCCTTCAATCAAATTAAAAAACATCTTTCGTCCCCAGAGATATTGACAAAATTGAACCCGAGGGAAAAGTTGTTCCTATACTTAGCAGTGTCTGATTGTGCATTCAGCTCCGTTTTAGTCCGAGAAGAAGCAGGCCTTCCTAGACCAGTTTATTATGTAAACAAAAGCCTCTTAGATGCAGAAAAAAGATACCTTAAGTTGGAAAAGCTAGCCATTTCCCTAGTAACATCGGCTCGAAAAATGAGGCCATACTTCCAAGCTCATACGGTAATGGTACAAACATATATTCCTTTGAAAAGTATGTTACAAAGACCCGATGTATCTGGCAGAATTACTAAGTGGTCGGTAGAACTTGGGGATTTCAATATCGAGTTCTAACCACGAACGGCGATCAAAGCGCAGGCGCTAACTGATTTTTTAGTGGAATTTCATTTTGACAGAGACATTGTGGACATGGAAGAAGAAAAATCCGACTATGAGTGGAAAGTCCGAACTGATGGGGGTTCTAGCTCATCGGGATGTGGAGTAGGTGTGCAATTAACATCACCGAATGTCATCGCAATGTATCAGGCAATTCGACTCGATTTCCAAGCATCAAACAATGAGGCAGAGTATGAAGCAGCCCTGGTCGGATTGCGACTTCCAAAGATTTGCGGGGCTAAACGGGTTAAGTTGATCAGTGATTCTCAAATCCTAGTGAACCACGCCCTCGGACGTTCGGAGGCAAGAAAAGATCATCTGGTGAAATATGTGGGAGTGTTGAAAGCCCTGGCTTTAGAGTTTGAAGACATCCAATTTGAGCATGTCCACAGGGCAGGAAACTCAGTGGCTGATTCATTGGCCAAGGCATCTTACTCGGAGTGGTACCCGTGGATAGTAACTTAAGAAAATTCGTCTATAGTCAAGGGATCCGAAGCACGGGAAGGTAGCATCGAAGCATTCCAGATATCCACGAATTTAACGAAAGACTAGAGAAGCAAAATACAAGATTTTCTAGTCCATGACATGCTGCCTGTTGACAAAGTCAGAGCCAAGAGAATACGCTTCAAGGCCTATGGATACATCGTCCTCGGGGATATTCTGTATAAACGATCTTTTAGTCGAACCTTACTTCGTTGTTTATGGAAGGATGAGTCGCAGCTGATACTCTTCGAGTTACACGATGGGGGAGGCTCTGCTCATTATGGATACAAGACACTAATACGAAGAGTTTTTCTAGCAGGATACTATTGGCCTACCCTCTCGGCGAACGCCAAAGAGCTAGTGCAGAAATGTGACACCTGTCAACGATTTGCGAATTTGATCCACTTATCTAGGGTACCTCTAGAATCAATATCAGAATCTCTCCCTTTCGACCGATGGGGGATAGATCTGGTCGGACCACTTCCTATGGCTTCAGGGGGGCGTCAAATAATTATCGTTGCTGTGGATTATTTTTCCAAGTGGGTGGAAGCAGAACCATTAGCAGGAACGAGGGAAAAATATGTAATCAAATTTATCATTTCTAACATCTGTTTCCGTTTTGGCATACCCAGGAAGATTATGATGGATAATGGCCCCCAATTTGATAACAGTGAAATGAGAGCTTTCTGCGCTTCCAAGGGGATACTACAATGTTTTTCGACACCGTTCCACCCCCAAGTGAACGGTCAGGTCGAAGTAACCAATCGAACGATCTTGGATGGTCTAAGAAAGAATTTAGAGGGCAAAGTAGGGAAGTGGCCAGACTACTTACAAGAAGTGTTATGGGTATACGGGACCACTCGTCGGACAGCAACACATGAGTCACCCTTCGCGCTTGTATACGAAATGGACGCAGTGGTGCCATCGAAAACCATGTTCCCATATTTCCAATTAAGTGAATATTCCGAGGAGGGGAATGACAAAGGAAAACGCACAGAACTCGATATGATAGAAGAAAAGAGAAGAAAGGCTCAACTAAATTCATTGCACTATCAAACGTTAATGAGAAGTCGTTATTCGTCGAAGGTCAGACGAAGAGAGTTCGAGGTTGGGGACAGGGTACTAAGAAAAGTCTTCCTACACACAAAAGACAAGAGACTCGGGAAACTCGCCCCAAATTGGGAGGGGGCATACACAATCACAAGGAAGTTGAAATCGGGGACATACAGATTGAAGGATAAAGAAGGAATAGATCTTCCCCATCCATGGAATATTAAGTATCTAAAGGCTTATTTAGTTTGATTAAGTGATGTGTAAATATTTTCTTTAACAGTTTATGTAAGTTCCGGTGGCATACTCTTTCCTACCCTGGTGGCGCAGGAAGGTTTTAATGAGGTGCCTAAATAGCCGGCTTAATATCAAATTTTATTGCCTTCTTTAAAAACATGAGCAAGTTCATCTTCTTGAACTCAAAACATACTCCAAAGAAGTTTGGACAAGCAAGTTCATCTTTATGAACTCAAAACATACTCTAAATAAGTTTGGACAAGCAAGTTCATCTTTATGAACTCAAAACATACTCCAAAGAAGTTTGGACAAGCAAGTTCATCTTTTTGAACTCAAAACATACTCCAAAGAAGTTTGGACAAGCAAGTTCATCTTTTTGAACTCAAAACACACTCAAAAGAAGTTTGGACCAAAAAGTTCATCTTTTTGAACTCAAAACACATTTCAAGAATATTTAAACTCAACAATTAAATCAAAGTAAGAAAAATATAAGTAAAATACCATGTTAAGAAAGCATCGCTAAAAGTTCCAATAACAAAAAGGAAGTATTATACTAAAGGTTTTTTGTCACAGCAATCATACAACAAAAAGTTAACAAGATAAATACAACCCAACACAACCTACTCGGAAACTAGATTTCCTTAGCTACCGGCAGGAGAATCCGAGTCCGGCGAAGAACTCTCCGAGTCTTTACTGGATTCGGGGTCTTCTACGGATACTCTAGGGGGAAGATGTTGTTCGATGACTCGAGTCCAGAGGCTACCAAGGTGTAATTCTGGGAATTTCTCATGCATCTCCATTACCATGGCTGATCTTAGTTTGGAATCTCGCTCCTCCAGACGAACAACAACATTGGCAGCATACTCATCGATACTTTACTTCTTGTTAGCCTCGAAGTTTTCCTTCAAACTCTCATGGGCTGCAGATAGTTTTTCAAGGTCTTGAAGTCAGCTCTCAAAGTATACCTTGATTTTTCAATAACCTTCGAGAAGACGATCAACGGTAGTATTGCGCTCGGCATCTTTAAGGACAAACTTCTCCCTTTCATCATCAAACTTTGTTCTCTCCTCGGAAAGCTCAGCCTCAAGAGAAGTAATAGTAGTCAAACGCTCATCGGAGGTGTTTTTCTCCTTAGTCAATTCGTCAGTTAGCTCTTTGACTCTCTTCTTCAGCTCTTCGGACTCGGAAGATAGGGACTGCACCTTGGCGGTAACTTCTGATGTCTTGGTTAACTCTTCCTTTAGCTCCTTCACTTCTTTTTTCAGATCGTCGGACTCAGCAACTAAGCCTTCTACCTTAGAAGATATCTCGGTTTGTTTAGTAACTTGATCGGTCAAGTCATTTACTTTTCCCTTTAGCTCAGAAACCTCTGATGCTAAAGTTGTTACCTCTGCCCTCCTCGCAATAAATTCTTATTTATAGTGATCCTTCTGATTCGTCTTGCGTTCGAGTAGAGCAGCAGCATGCAGTAGCTTATTTAGCTCATTTGCCACGTAGTCATTGCTGATAAGGGAGCAATTCGCCGATCTTAATAGAAAATGAGTCAATTGTAAATAGAAGGAGATGAATATGCATATTATAGTATTTATTATTTATTATAGGGTAATTTGTAAACAAAGTTTTTTATGAAGGACTAAAGAAGAAATAAAACAATACCACCAAGGACATAAATGGGTCCACCCTTCCCCACTATAAAAAGAGATCCATTATTCTTGGTAGGTGGGACAATTGAATATAATATTATCTTTCTACTTTCTATCTCTAGGATAATGAGCCTTAGTCACATTAGGTCCAAGATCCAACATTATTCTCTTTTGTCATTTATTTTCTCATCATTGGCGCCGTCTGTAGGAAAATGTGATACCAAAAAGGAATCTTTTTCTTTGAAAATCGCGATCTGATCTTAAAGAATGAATGACGACGTAGTCGGGGAGAGGGTCGGGACAGAAGTGATCCAAGCCGTTTCGTTGTCTGAAGGCGAGGAAGCTCCGGGTCGGGAATATTACGCTCCGGGTCGGGACAAGCGGTCGACCCTTATTATGACCAGGAGATAACTGCTGGAAGACATCGCGAAGCTAAATACTGAAAAGGAGCGGGCACTAGATGATAAAAAGAGCGCAAGAAGGAAAAGGAAAAGAACCAGTTGTTGACAACCGCGGTAAAGGCTACCCGTCTATTGACCCTCGTATCGACGCCCGACCTGTTAGATATTATCGGGAGTCTCGCCCGGAGGACAGGCAGAATGGAAGAGCAAAGCAGTACCCAAAAGATAACCGGGGGATTTCTGCTGATTATACTTCGGATGATTCGTCGGGAAGAGAGTACCGACGTAAGGAAAGGCTAAATAAGCGTGCGCAGAAAAGAAATTCCCGACGGAATAGGGCACCCCATTCTAACTCTCCTAAGTTCAAAAAGGGTAGATCTGAGAAAAGAACACAAGTGTCTTTCGAAAAAGAAGAGATGCAAACAAGCAGCAGAGAGGAGCGGGTAGTTCTACCTCAAGCCAAGTGGCAACCATCGAACAGCCATATCCAAGGGTACCGAGTCAGTAGCCAGTTCATCAACCCAGGTGATGAAGGTCTGCATGGAATTCAAACCGAGGGGCTTGGAGGCAGAGCGTTTGGATTCGGAATGAATTGGAGAGCGTCGTCATTGTCCACTGAAATATTATCGGGATATCTCCCGAAGAGGTTTGATATTTCCAAATTGGAGAAGTATGACGGTAAGAGGGACCCAGATAATCATTTGGAAGCTTTCAAAAACTTTATGTTGAGTTTCGATAACGACGATAAGCTATTGTGTCGGGCGTTTTCGATGACCTTCAGAGACCATGCGTCACAGTGGTACAACCGGCTACCACAAGGTAGTATTAAAAACTTCGGAATGTTCTGGATGATGTTCCGTCAGCACTTTGTCGGGAGAAAGAGATTCCGAGCCAACGAAGATACGATCATGAACTGTAAGCAGAGGCTAGGAGAGAGCCTCAGGGATTACACCAGGTGTTTTATTGATGCTAAGACCGACCTGGATCATTGCGAAGAGAACGTGATACTAACAGCGTACCGCTTGGGGTTGCTTCCGGGACCGATGAAGCAAGTTGTCACTAAAAAGCAAGCTTTTATTTTTTCCGCCATTCTGGCTCAGGTGGAAAAGCAGATACTGATAGAAGAAACTAGGGCGTCTGAATTGGCTGCGCAAATTCAACAGAGCGCGCAAGCGTCGGTCTTTATAAAACAAAGGGCTCAATCTAGCTATGATCAGCAAGTCCAGCAAGTCAGCACGATCCCGCCGACCCAGTCCTTACCAATCAAGCCTCTGGCTTCCCAGAGCAAAAAATCAAAGCCGACAAACCAAGTGGTCTCGCGACCCATGTCTAATAAGTGGATCCGACCTGCTTACTTCGCTGACTTGACAGAATGCATGTCTTCGATCTATGAAAAAACTAAGAAAACCGGGATGTATCGAAGGCCTTTTCCCATACCGACGCCTCGGGAGCATAGGAACAACTGGTATTGTCGCTACCACGAAGAAGTGGGAAACGATACTAAGGATTGCATTTCCCTAAAAAAGGAGATACAGATGCTGATAGAGCACGGGAACCTACTCGAGTACGTGAAAAAGAAGTCGCAGCAGGGTACTGCTTCGAAAGAAATCGTGACAATGCCGAACTCTGAGACAACCATGACAATTTCTGAAGTGACCGACCCTTTTGATGTCTCCGTTGAGTATCTCGATCCGGATGTAAATCGTAACCTCATCTGGGTCATCGAAGAGGAAGCCGCGGAAAGTAACGGGGGCGTAAGAAACCTTTGTCAATTTTTCGAATCATTGACTATTTTTTGGGGTGTTCTATGGCAGGGATCACGCACTCCTCCAGAAAGCGACATATTATGAACTTAGCTAATCAGTTGGAAGCTAGGCCCTATCCCCATTCGAAAGCCATCCCTTCACCGATCCTGTATTTTGACGACGACGACATGAGAGACATAACCGGCCCCCATGAAGACGTCGTTGTTATTGGGGCGGCCATTGCGGGGGAAGAGGTCTGACGCATCTTAGTAGACACCGGGAGCTCAGCCAACATAATTTTTGCATCAACTTTTGCCACGTTCAGGGCGCCCCCGGTCATTACACGTTCAGATCGAACTATTGTATGGTTTACAGGTTCGGCAGCAGACGTGATTGGTGAGTTTGAAGGCATTGTTCAGCTGGGCCGCAGACCGTTTAAAACGGAGGTCACTATTTTATTGGTTGTAGTCGACGCACCGGCTTCTCATAATGCGATCCTTGGCAGATCATGGCTGTCGCGAATGCAAACGGTATCCTTTATGGTTCATGAATGCCTGAAGTACGTGGTTTGGAACAACGTGGGGGTAGTACAGAGCAGCCAGAAAGCGGCAAGATAATGTTACCGAGTGGCTTTGGCCCCAAAAGGGATCAAGAGATGGAGCAAGCGCGGGACTAGCAATTAGTGGGACTTCCCTTGGGGTCACTACCTGTCGATGACCCTAGAGAAGCTCCCAGTTTTTTAACCACCGACGAAGAGTGCGAAAAACACCAATTTACCGAAGTAAAGTGTTACAGATCGGAATACAATTGTCATCGGTCTTCAAGAAACAGTTGTTGTTATTGCTACAGGAGAATTTAGATTTATTCGCGTGGTGTTCGAAGGACGTGACCGGAGTCTCGGAGAACCATGTGATTCACAAGCTAACTATCAACAAGAATGTCAGACCCATTTCACAAAAGCGGTGGGCGTTTTCCCTAGAAAAGGAAAAAATAATCCTGAAAGAAATCGAACGAATGCTCAGCGTCGGGCACATCAAAGAATCAAGTTACCCACTCTGGACATCCAATCATGTCCTGGTCAAAAAGAAGAACAGGAAGTGGAGGATGTGTGTGGACTTCACCGACCTTAATCGAGCATGCCCGAAGGATCCTTTCCCGATGCCAAGAATCGACGAGTTGGTGGATTCCACATCCGGAAACCGATTACTGTCTTTTATGGACGCATATGCAGGCTACAACCAAATCAAATTGCACCCAGCGGATCAGGAAAATACAATATTTATTACGGGCCGGGGCTTGTATTGCTATAAGGTTATGCCGTTCGGATTAAAAAACGCTGGAGCAACTTATCAAAGGTTGGTTAACAAGACCTTCGACTGCCAGATAGGGAGGAATATGAAGGTTTACATCGATGACATGTTAGTAAAGAGTTGCACCGACGAGGACCATCTAGCCGATTTGTGGGAAACTTTTGATAATCTAAGGGGTATAAATCTCAAGCTAAACCCGGAGAAATGTTCCTTTGGGGTAAGGTCGGGCAAGTTCCTAGGGTTTTTTGTCAGTGAAAAAGGAATCGACGCAGACCCGACCCAATTACAGGCTCTTACCGACCTGACACCGCCTAAGACTATCATGGAGGTCCAGATATTAATCAGGCGTCTCGCGGCCTTGAATCGGTTTATCTCTCGTTCATCTGACAAGTGCGCTCCATTTTTTCAGGTTTTGAGAAACGCCAAGAATTTTGTTTGGACGCCGGCATGCAGCGCTGCCTTTTCAGGGATCAAAACTTATTTATCATCCCCGAACCTCCTAACAAAGCCTCTGACAGGGGAGACTTTTTTCCTTTACATAGCGGTTTCGGATTTTGCAGTTAGTGCGGCTCTGATCAGCGAATCGGGAACGGTCCCCAAAGCGGTATACTTTGTGAGCAAAAGCTTACTGGACGCGGAGATACGGTGTTTGAAGTTGGAGAAAATTGCCCTAGCTTTGGAGACCGTGGCGCGAAAAATGCGGCCGTATTTTCAGGCCTACCCCATTATCATCTGAACCTCGTTTCCACTCAAGTACGTACTTCAGTGACCGGACATGTCAGGAAGAATGTCTAAATGGTCGGTCGAGTTAGGCGATTTTGATATCAACTTTGAGTCGCGGACAGCTATCAAAGGCCAAGCTGTGGCCGATTTTATAGTTGAATTCCATTCCGACCGCCCGGACCAAGACGCGTCGCCTAAAGAGGACAAACCAGATGAGTGGGTCATCCGAACCGATGGTGGGTCGAACGTCAATGAATGCGGCGCGGGCGTATAGATAGTCACTCTAACGGGCATAAGTATGCATCAGGAAATCCGATTTGGTTTTCCGGCTTCCAACAACGAAGCCGAATATGAAGCTGTCCTGGCCGTATTGCGACTAGCACAGGTATGTGGAGCTACACATGTCTGTCTTATTAGTGATTCTCAGCTTTTGATCAAGGGTCAAGCTATATATACCCAAATGTGGTTTAAGTATACCCAATTTTGAGTTTACCCAAAGGTGGTATAAGTTTACCCAAATTTTGACAAAAATACCATTTTCTAGGTATATAAGGTTTTTATTTTTTTACTAACCTTATCCACCTCATTTTTTCTCTTACACTCTCTAACTTCTCTCTAAAACCTTCAAGTTCTCTCTAATTTATCAGGCAAACTAAAATCCGGCAAACTAAAATATGGAAACTTAGTCTTAGTATCAAAATTAGGGTTATGGTTGAATTAGGTAAAAAAATCATAATTTTAGGGTGTTTGGAGGCCATTTTCCGGCCGGAATTCGGCCAGAAAATGGTCGGCAGCGAAGGCGGAGGGTACCATAGGTACAGAGGGGTACCCTCCGCCTTCGCTGCCGGCCATTTTCTGGCCGAATTCCGGCCGGAAAATGGCCTCCAAACACCCTAAAATTATGATTTTTTTAATAATTAAATTTTTTATTTTTTTAAAAAAAAAACTTCCCAAAAAACAATTTTTGATTTTGTGTTTTTATTAGAAGAAGTTTAAAAAAATTTAAAAATAGTTTGAATGTTCTTGAGGCAACTTTGAATGTTCAAGAACAATTTGAACAATTTCACAAAATTGTAGTAATATGGGGTTTGATCTAGTAGAGAGTTGTGTTTTTTTGGGTATACATAGCCAAATAGATTGTTTTGTGAATTGGGTGTATCTAGGATATACTTAGTGTTTTTTTTACTTAGTGCCAATTCAGATATTAAATGAAAGTTCAAGGGTTTTTTCGTCCTAAAAAAGTCAAACAAAAGTCAACTGCGTGTTTTGGGTATACTTAAACCACATTTGGGTATATATGGCCGTATTGCGACTAGCACAGATATGTGGAGCTACACATGTCTGTCTTATTAGTGATTCTCAGCTTTTGATCAATCAAGCCTCGGGAGCATCGAAAGCTAGGAAAGAACATCTGGTTCAGTACTTAGCAGCATTACAAGTGTTAGCCGCGTCATTCGCCAAGGTAACATATGAGCATGTCCCGAGGACCGAAAATATGGTAGTCGACTCTCTAGCATCGGCTTCGTGTTCAAGCAGTTACCCCTGGATAACCGAACAAGAAAACTCGTCAATCATAAAGAGGAAATAGCTGGATAATCGACCAGAATTGGCTTGTCATGTGTCTTCGGTAACTATTTCATATTGGCAAAGGGATATTATTGCTTTCATGGCTGGAGGACTACTACCAGACGATAGCATCTCGGCTCGAAAGATACGAAACAAATCCCGGGGCTACGTTTTATTGGGGGACGTACTATACAAAAAGTCATTTAACAGGCCGTTACTGCGATGCTTGAAGGTAAACGAGTCACAGATAATTGTATCCGAGTTACACGACGGAGAGGGTGCGGCTCATTATGGTTATAAAGCATTGATAAGAAGAATCTTTCTCGTCGGTTTCTATTGGCCAACGTTAACGACTGATGCTCAGCAGATAGTGAAGACATGCGACACTTGCCAAAGATTCGCGAACGCGATAAACATTCCTGCGGCCGCTTTAGAATCCATATCTGAAGGCTTACCTTTTGACCGATGGGGAATCGATCTCGTAGGGCCCTTGCCGATGGCATCCGGTGGAAGACAGACGATCGTGGTGGTTGTGGACTACTTTTCCAAATGGGTGAAAGCCGAGCCATTATCGACTACAAAGACTACGGATGTCATCAGATTTATTTGGTCGAAAATCTGCTGTAGGTTTGGGGTTCCTCAGAAGCTCACCATGGATAACGGACCCCAGTTCGATAGCCATGAGATGAAATCTTTTTGTACGACCCATAGGATTAGGCAATGCTTTTCCACCCCCTTCCATCCCTAAGAAAACGGGCAAGTCGAGGTTACGAACCGAACCATTTTGGACGGGCTCAAAAAGAATTTAGAAGGGAAAGCTAGCAAGTGGCCGGATTACTTACAAGAAGTGTTATGGGCTTACAAAACCACACCTCGAACGGCGACTAAAGAATTACCTTATGCCTTAGTTTATGGAATGGATGCCTTCACCCCAGCAAAATCAATCTTTTCATCTTTTAGGGTCGGTACTTACACAGAAAGTGAAAACGGCGACGCCAGACGATTAGCTCTAGATCTGATAGAAGAAAAAAAGGGCGAGCTCAACTAAATTCTTTACATTATTAGACCTTGATGAGGAGTCGGTATGCGTCCAAAGTACGTCGGCGAGAGTTCAAAGTCGGGGATAAGGTTTTAAGAATATTTTTTCTGCATACCAAAGATAAGAGCCTCGGAAAGGTCGCCCAGAACTGGGAGGGACCATATACAGTAGTAGAACGGATTAAGAGTGGAACATACCGATTGCAAGACACGCGCGGGCATTTGCTGAGACTCCTATGGAACATTGAACATTTGAAACTATATTTGGAGTAACTTTGTTGATTTTTGTAACTCTTTCGCAACCATCGTTTATGTAAGAACCTTTGGTCGGGGATGTACTATTTACTAACTCGGTGGCGCGAGAAGGTTTTAATAAGGCATCCATGGCAACCGATCCTTTTTAATTCAAAATTTTGCCTTTATTATCTTTGAAATATTAAAAAGGAATCCATAAGCTGACGAGCTGACGAACAACTTATGACGATCTTAATTGACCGACAGAACCTTAAATGGTTTTTTAGTGTTTAAACTGATCTACATCTTATATTTCCGACCCTAATGGGGAATTTTCAATTTAGATTGATCGACAGAACCTTGAATGGTTTTCAGTGTTCAAAACTAATCTACATCTTATATTCCCGACCCTAATGGGGAATTTTCAATTTGGATTAATCGACAGAACCTTGAATGGTTTTTCAGTGTTCAAAACTGATCTACATCTTATATTCCCGATCCTATTGGGGAATTTTCAATTTAAATTGATCGACGGAACCTTGAATGGTTTTTCAGTGTTCAAAACTGATCTACATCTTATATTCCTGACCCTACGGGGGAATCTTCAATTTACATTGATCGAAAGAACCTTAAATGGTTTTTCAGTATTTAACCTAATCTACATCTTATATTCCCGACCCTATGGGGGAATTTTCAATTTGAATTGATTGACAGCACCTTAAATGGGTTTTTCAATATTTAAACTAATCTACGTCCTATATTCCCGACCCTATGGGAAATTTTCAATTGGCATTGAGAAAAATAACAGCATGATAGCGGATATTAATTTTCGAAAGCAACGGTTACAAAGCACAGTTCAAAAAGGGTTCTACCGACCCAACAATTACAAAACTTTAAGATAAAAAACATAGGAGGTCAAGCATCCTCTCCTTCAGACTCGGTTTCGGTGTCGTCCGTCTCGTCGTCCTCACAAACCACGCCATCGGGACGGTCGGCCTCAGGAATATCCAGCCACATTGACCCAAGAGGCAGGTCGGGGAATCGATGATGAAAGGTAAGTGCATTAGCAGCTTTGGCATCGGCCGTTTCCTTCTCCATCTACTTTTGGTACTGGTCAGCAAAAAAGGCATTAGCAGCCTTCAGGTCGGAGATTTCCTGACTCTATTTCCTAGCGCTGTCATCCCGGTCTTTTCTGACTCGCGTCAAGGTTTTTTCGGCCGTTTCCTGCTTTTCTTCCAACAGCTTCTGAGCCTCTTTCCCTTTCTTCACTTCCTCTTCAAGTGCGGCGACCTTCCCCTCCGCGTCCCCTAGCTTATGGCTTAGCTCCGCTGCCCGCTGCTCCTTCATCGCCAAGGGCACGATCATATTTTACAGAGACAGGGACAACCCGTCTGTTATCCGCAAAGGGAAAATGTGCGGACTCCCCGATACGGACAGTACCGGCAACTTAGTACCACTCGATGACGCCACGGCATCTTTCGAGCCTTTTACGGGGCTCGCATCATCGGGCAACACTGCTATGGGATCGGTCACAGTCGCACCCTTAACCCCCCCGAATTGCTCAAAAAGATCCGGGACGGTTGCGTTATCGGCAGAAACAGATGCAGCGGCAGCTCGACCCTCTTTCTTCGTATGCTTCGCCCTTTTGTTCTGAGCACCGCCTGCTTCTACCTTTCCTTTCCTCTTCTTGGCCAGCTCCTCGGACCGATGGGTTTCGCCATCCGCAACGGCAGTTTCCTCTTGTTGTCCCTCAGAAGCGCCTCGTTCAGCCTCGGCATCGGCCTGCTCGGCCTCTTCATCCGACTTAGGGCGCTTGTTGGGAGCCTTGTTGCGCTTCGGAAGAAACAAGTGTGCGTCAGGCGCATTCGTCTTCGTAACCAAGTCCACCAAGCTTGGTGGTTGGCACAGTTGCTCAATTGTAAGCAGCTCCGACGAGCAACGCCAGAGGTTGCTCATGATCAGGTTCGTATCCTTGCAGGCGCGATGGAATGCCCGGCCCAGTGCTTCCTGGCATAGTCCTTCAAAATTTGGAAGGTTACTTTGCGAGGTTTGAAGTGGTCTTTCTTCAGCCCTGGATAAACTCCTTCGACACTGCACAAATGATCGGTCCATTAAATACAAAAAAAATTATAATGTACCATCAGGAACCCAGGTCCGCAGCAATCGCCTCGGATTCTCCTCGCTATATGGGCGGCCGTTTTCCCAGCAGCCACTGAGAAAGACGAACCGATGTTTCCAACCTTTATCGCCTTCGAGAAAGTCATTCACGATCTTCCAGGTATTCGCCAAGGAAGAATAGAAGAAGGGAGACTTGGGGGATTTTGAGAGCCCTGACATGGTTATGTACTCGGCCATTGGCATGACCCGACCCAATAAGTGTGAAGCCATAATACACGACATCAGCGTATACCACGCGTTAGGCGTTAGCTGTGAGGGGCAGATGTTGAGGGTCTGGAAATATAGAGCAATTTCATTGTCCAGAGGAAACCTGAGACCCCAGTTGAAGAGCTCGGTGAAGATTACGATCTCCCGTGACCGAACATGCACCAGCGTCTCCCTAGGAACGGGAAACCGAACGTTAATGCACTCCGGGATACCCCACCGGATCAGAAGTTCTTCCTGCTCTGCAGCAGAGAAATAGATACTTGCCCTCGAAAAGGGAAATGACATTGTCCCGGGGCAACCAGCGATGGTAATTGGTGGTTATGACTGCCTCAATCTCCGCAGGAAGAGGCTCTTCGGGAAGAGCAGGATTGTTGCCAACAACGGCAATACCTTCATCAGCAGCCAAAGCATCCGTTTCTGGCCCTTCGGTATTTCCTACTAGGACTGCATTAGACCTAAGGGGGGTGGCCGTAGGAGGGTCGGAAGGTTGAGCAGGAGGATCTGCAAAACCGGAACTACTTCTAGTTCGGGCGAGTTGCTGCCCGGGCTCCTGACGGTTCCGATCTTGTTGGTTAAGGCCTAGATCAGTGCGCGCGGTATTGACGCCGGTCTGGTACCCCTGAATGTCGGGAGTAAGCTGGATCATTTCAGGAGAATATTACCTCGCATGCAAAGTTAAAGTTTGTGAGTCGCCCATGGAAAGGAATTTAACTTTGCCTCGACGTCGGGAAGGGATAAGGGCCGGGACGGTATAAGAATTCACCGACGAAGGCGTCAGGCGGTTGAAGTAAGTAGCAGGGGAGTGTGGCGAACTGCTGCATGAAGGAATAACAACGGTGTCGGGGGTACTTGCGTCGGATGGGTCAGGTATAACTAAGGATTTGGCAGGGACCAAGTCGGGCAGTACGAGGTCGTGAGGAAGCGGCACGGGTGTAAAAGGCTTCGAGTTAGAACTCCAAATCAGTCCCGCGGCTCGATACTCTTCAGCGCGGTCACCAATACTAGCCCAATCATCAAATCCGAACACGGGCTCTTTCTTCTTGGTTTTTGGTTTTGGCTTCGGGTTCCTATTTCTCATAAAACAAGCTCTCTCTCTCTCTCTCTAGAATGGTTCAGACAACACTTCTCTCTCTAGAAATCCTCTGAGAGCAACTCTTGTTTATGAGGTATTTATAGACACCCTCACTTAACCGTTTCACGTACGGGGGATTCCAAACGATGGAAAGCAGCGGGAATTCGAAATGGCCTTTTGGAAAACTGCGCAGACGAGCACGCTTCGAGTACTCGGATGACACGTGTAGCCCTTAGTCAGACTAGCACAGTAGGCCTGTACCAGCTAGCTCAGGTAGACGCGTTAGATGGGCCGCATCTACCCAACTTATTTTTCAAAGCCTGATCGCCGGTCTAGGCCCATGTAGAATCTGCCAAGAAAGGTCGGCAGCAGACCCAAAATAAGGTTTCGCAGCATCGGGACAATTCACGACCGTCCTAGTAACAAAAAATATGGAGGTCGGTTATCATTTCAAAGAAAATGTTCGACCGAGGTAATCCGATCAATCGATACGAGGGCCTAAGGGACAGAGGCGTTCCGAGCTGATTCTTTTACAAGTCTTCATTCCCGATGCTCTTGACGACTGTGGGGCTACTAATAAGGAAGCAATTCGCCAATCTTAATAGAAAAGGAGTCAATTGTAAATAGAAGGAGATGAATATGCCTATTATAGTATTTATTATTTATTAGAGGGTAATTTGTAAACAAAGTATTTTATGAAGGACTAAAGAAGAAATAAAACAATACCACCAAGGACATAAATTGGTCCACTCTGCCCCACTATAAAAGGAGACCCAATATTCTTGGTAGGTGGGACAATTGAATATAATATTCTCTTTCTACTTTCTCTCTCTAGGATATTGAGCCTTAGTCACATCAGGTCCAAGATCTAACATTATTCTCTTTTGTCATTTATTCTCTCATCAATTGCCATAAATGTCGAAGTAAGGAGAGTCTAGAGAACAATACCCTTCTACATCAGAACCACCCTCTTGACCTCTCCCCCGAGTGGAAACAAACTCTCCACCAGAGTCGGAATTGACAATCACAAGTTTTCGGGATGGTGGCTGACTCGGACGATTGGTTTGTCACTCTCCCCCAACTCTCAGCAATCTTTTTCTTCTTCTCCTCAGTAGTAAACTTTTGTGGCCGGATGGCACCAGCACGACCTTGAGGCCTAACCTCAACCCGGTTATCAGCATCATCTGGTTGGTTGCCAGGCTGAGAGGAGGGAGAAAATACCTGAGGATCGAGGGGGGCTGGTTGTTGAGGATCCGATGGCATCACACCCGGAGGCAAGCTTACTTGGGTATCATCATGATCACCCAGAATTCCTGAGGGAGGAATGACCTGCACCCTCTCTTGGAAATCACCCTGAGCATCAGGTGCGTCGTCATCGGACTCAGCATCATCCTCAGTGTCTGCTTCTGCACCTTCCTCAAGTTGGTCTGCATCTTGATGACTTGGAGCTCGAACCCGAGCAGGGAGGTAGACTGCGTTATCCAAACCTTCCAACCTTGCAAGGATGTCATCACCTGGAGGAGCTACCATGAGCTCCGAGGGAGTCTTCTTTTCGCTAAGGTCGAATCGCCACAAGTTACTCTTAGAAAAGTTCATCGGCATAAAGCGTTGGTGGAATTTGTGGTCCCAGTGCTCACCAGCCCAAAGGCTCAGTTTCTCAAAAATAGCATTACCAGATTTAGCATGACGCTTAAAAGACTTGGCGATTCCTTTCATAGCTGAAAAACCAAACAGTCAAAATTTACCGAAAGTGGTCGGTCGGAAATAATTTAGGTGGAAGTACTTACCTCGTCCAGTCCACTACAGAGTAAGTCGATGAGGAAGGTCCTCGGAATCTTCGAACCCGGTCTCCCACAACCCGAAAATGAACAGAAATTGTTGCTTCCATTTTTTGTGAGCCTCTAAAAAATCTTTTATCACTTTAAGGTTTCTAGCAAAACCGAGTGAGTAAAAGGGGTAGTGAGAGTTCTTAGCTACTCCAGAAACAACGATAAGTTGCTCCATGGTAAAAACATGTTCAGAGAGACGTGACGCCATGATGCAAGCCATTAGGGTGTAACACATGTTGGCCCCAGGTTGAGAAGAACAAAGGTTGACCAAGTGAAAGTAATCGGCCAGAAGAGGGTCAAGGGGCAGTCGGAGACCCCAATTCATCAACTCTGTGTAAAGCACCAACTCGTTAGGGCAGACCGACAAAGGAGTCTCTCCAACAGTAGGGAATCAGATTGTAATATTGGTGGGGATACCCCATCGGTCCCTTAGCTTGATCTCCTCGGTTGGGTGGAAATACTTGTACTTCACCTTGTACAAAGCTAAAAGGTGCTTGGTTTCGAGGTTGCGAAGATGATCGCTCAGGATATCTTCCACATTCAAGGGCAGACCCGTCGAACGTGTCTTTTTCCTTTTCTTCTTTTTTACCAGGGAAGTTTCACCTGGATGAGTGGAAGGGTCAACTACAGGTTCCAAGGGGTTGCTGTCACTAAGAACGACCCGAAGAGGCTCTGCCTCAATCACTGCAACATTTTCAGGGTCATCGGACAAAGATTTTTCTTGGGCTTCTACAATGGAAGAAAGGGACGGTTCCACCCGAGTCCCCCTAGAAAATGTTTTTCGAGGACTAACATCTAGCGTCGTTTGAGGAGAGCCTTGAGGAGTGGTAGAGGGAGTCGGCTCTGACGAAGGAATCCTCATTCGAACCGATTTAACGGCAGGATCCAGCGATCATTTTCTCTTAAACCGATCTTGATGTTCTTTAGTCGGTGATCTTTTTCTTTCCTTACCCATTATGACGAAGGGGGAGGACCGGGAAGGAAGAGTCGAGGGAGTTAGAGAAGCAGAGAGATCAACCTCACCACTTGAAGGGTGTGTTTGACCAGGGGAGGATGCAACAAGCCTGGCAGAACGTTCGCAAGCAAGCCGAGCAGAACATTCGCGGATTGGATCCCAGTTGTCTCGAAAGTTGGACTCCTAAATATAGGCAGGAGAGGGATATTCTCTTGCAGTAGAAGGCCCAGTAGCACCAATCCGATTATAGATATTAAACCAAAAATGGAAACTTAAAGTTTTTGTTTGGCACAACTTCTCTCTCTAGAACGAAATTTGTTTGAAGGAAATTAGAAACCTTTGTTCAGAGAGAAAGTGGGTTTTATATCGGCAAAGGGAGCAGAAGATGAACAGTTTGCGCATAACGGCATCACGACATGTGTCATGACAGCTGCGCCGCCTAAAGAAAGTTTTTTACTCGATAGCAGCGAAACCAAGCACGCATGTCTGACATTAAATGATTATTTAGGTGACATCAGCCTGACCAAAGGATGAGGTCAGCAAGATAGAATCCGATCCGAGCCAGAAGCTCACCAGGGAGTACGAGATCCGACCATGATGAAATCCAACCCCGGTGAAGTTCGCTCAAAAAACAAAGTGCCCGAGCAGGGTAGCGCTCGATCTGATCCAAACAACGGCAAGTTGCAATTTAAGTCGACGTCTAGAAAACAACACATGGACTGGGGGGCTACTGATAAGGGAAGGAAAATATAGGTGTTTGGCATGTAATTTAGTCCACTAATAAGGTTAAGGCCAATATATTTAGTGGCTAAGGCCCAAAGTAAAGCACACATAAGATATGAGGGACTTGAATGATAGTCCCCTAGAACTTTTTTATAAATAGTAAAATAGTGGGGTAAGAAATCCATTCTCATAATGGTAAACATGTAATTTCACCCTCTACCTCTTTTCCTATAAAAAGGACATTCCCTTTTGGGAAAATTGTCCAATGATTGAGTAATAATCGCAACATATATTCCCTTTGTCTTTTCCATTTCTAGCAATTCACTATTCACTGTCACGTCATACGAACATTCTCTAGTCCGACCCATTCAAACAAAAATCTTTGCTTCTAAGCCTCACTAAAGAATCTTTGAGCGCCTTAGATATTGGTGTCTTTGAACGTGCCTTATTAAAAAATTCTCACGCCAGTAGAGAGGAAAAATGGAAAATTGAGTTACAAAGTGGAGGTATACAGTTTGAGGGGAGTGATATTTCATGGGTGTTTAAGTGCATTCCCTTCCATTTTGGTTAGACGATATGATCTGTGATGTCCTTCGGAGATGGGTTGTTCCAATTTGGAGAAAGCTTGCCGAAAGTTTTATCATCGGCTCCCTAAAATCATTTCTTCACGACGAGGTCTCTTTTTACCAGTATCTTGGTTTTGAGTTCTGAGTCAAATCAGCTTTTCATCAAACTTTTGTAATGCACTGCAAGTACCTGATCATGTTCTCGTTATTCTTCGATTATGTCAATAGATTTTGGGCATTAGTCAATTGTTCTTGCTTCTGAATAATGGATGATTTGATGGTTGGGGATAATAATTTATGTAGAAACGGTGTCCTTCAAACCATAGACAATAGAGAAAACGTTTTCTCCAACAGGGGATATGGGTGTCGTTCGATAGGCCCAAAGTACATTGGCTAGTTTTTCTAACCATTTTCTTTCCGCCCACTTTGAGAAATAATCTACAACCACGACCAAAAATTTCCTTTTGCTTGTTATCATTGATAGAGGCCGAACTAAATCAATTGTCTATTTGCCGAAATGGAAGGGACAAAAGTGACACTCATTGGTTCTTTAGGTAGATGACTTGTGTGAGTGTAGTTTTGGAAAGCATGAAAACCTTCGACTAAAGCCTTGCATTTGGTTAATCATTTGGGCCAATAGAAACCTGCTAAGAATAAACAATGAATTACGCTATGATGTCCACAGTGAGCTTCTGCTACCTCTTCATGTAGATCTGCAAGTTCAATAATAGCCTCTTCTCTACTCAAACATTAAATCGTATATTTGACTGCCCTCAACTTTAACTCCCTTGCATGTGTTTTAATCTGATGGAAGGATTTATTCACAGAGATGGGATAAGTTTTCATATCGCCAGTCGTTTACCGTGTCAGTTGGCAGTACTTTAGATTCGTGTGTGTTGTCTTCCCAATATGGTTTATCTTAAAATGTTTATGAGTGTGTTGTCTCCTACAACTGTCATTTTTCTCCAATAAGTATGCGGCTATATTTTCCGAACGAGGCACTTGTTCATACTGGATATGTTTGAATTTTCTTTCGCAAGTTTATAGAGTTTCTAAGTAAACTTTCATGCTTTCGTATTTTGCCTTGTATACGCCATTGACTTGACTTACCATGAGTTGGGAGTCAAAACATACGCCAACAATGTTTATCCACATATATGAGCCAATTTCAGCCCTCTTATGACCACTTCGTACTCAACAGCATTATTAGTGACATTGAAGCATAAATAGAGAGATTGTATGAGTTCTTCCATGAATGATGCTTATAGTAGGATGTCGGCTCCTCCCCTATGCGTGTTAGATGTGATGAGAGAATAAATGACAAAAGAGAATAATGTTGGATCTTGGACCTGATGTGACTAAGACTCAATATCTTAGAGAGAGAAAGTAGAAAGAGAATATTATATTCAATTGTCCCACCTACCAAGAATAATAGGTCTCCTTTTATAGTGGGGAAGGATAGACCCATTTATGTCCTTGCTGGTATTGTTTTATTTCTTCTTTAGTCCTTCATAAAATACTTTGTTTACAAATTACCCTCTAATAAATTTGATGGACCGATCCTTTGTGCAGTGTCGAAGGAGTTTATCCAGGAGCTGAAGAAAGACCACTTCAAACCTGGCAAAGTAACCTTCCAAATTTTGATGGACTATGCCAGAAAGGACTGGGGTCGGGCGTTCCATCGCGCCTTCAAGGATACGAACCTGATCATGAGCAACCTCTGGCATTTCTCATCGGAGCCGCTTACAATTGAGCAATTGCGCCAACCACCAAGCTTGGTGGACTTGGTTGGGAAGACGAACGCGCCCGACGCACACTTTTTTCTTCCGAAGCGCAACAAGGCTCCCAGCAAGCGCCCTAAGTCGGATGAACAGGCCGAGCTGGCCGATGCCGAGGCTGAACAGGGCAGTGGGAAAACAAGAGGAAACTGCCGCTGCGGATGGCGAAACCCATCGGTCCGAGGAGCTGGCCAAGAAGAGGAAAGGAAATATAGAAGCAGGCGGTGCTCAGAACAAAAGGGCGAAGCGTACGAAGAAAGAGGGCTGAGCTACTACTGCATCTGTTTCTACCGATAACGCAACCGTCCCAGAGCTTTTCGAGCAATTCGGGGGGTTAAGGGTACGACTGTGATCGATCCCATAGCGGTGTTGCCCGATGATGCGAGCCCCATAAAAGCCTCGAAATATGTCGTGGCGTCATCGAGTGGTATTAAGTTGCCGGTACTGACCGTGCCGGGGAGTCCGCACAGTTTCCCTTTGTGGATAACAGACGAGTTGTCCATGTCTCTGTACAATATGATCGTGCCCTTGGCAATGAAGGAGCGGCGGGCCGCGGAGCTAAGCCATAAGCTAGGGGACGCCGAGGGGCAGGTTGCCGCACTTGAAGAGGAAGTGGAGAAAGGGAAGGAGGCTTAGAAGCTGTTGGAAGAGAAGCTAGAAACAACCGAAAAAACCTTGACGGGAGTCAGAAAAGATCGGGGTGACAGCGCTGGGAAATAGGGTCGGGAAATCTCCGACCTGAAGGCTGCTAATGCCTTTTTTGCTGACCAGTGCCAAAAGTAGACGGAGAAGGAAACGGTCGATGCCAAAGCTGCTAATGCGCTTACCTTTCATCATCGATTCCCCGACCTGCCTCTTGGGTCAATGTGCTGGATATTCCTGAGGCCGACCGCCCCGATGGCGTGGTTTGTGAGGATGACGAGACGGACGACACCGAAACCGAGTCTGAAGGAGAGGATGCTTGACCTCCTATGTTTTTTATTTTAAAGTTTTGTAATTGTTGGGTCGGTAGAACCCTTTTTGAACTGTGCTTTGTAACCGTTGCTTTCGAAAATTAATATCCGCTATCATGCTGTTATTTTTCTCAATGTCAATTGAAAATTTCCCATAGGGTCGGGAATATAGGACGTAGATTAGTTTAAATATTGAAAACCCATTTAAGGTTCTGTCAATCAATTTAAATTGAAAATTCCCCCATAGGGTCGGGAATATAAGATGTAGATTAGGTTAAATACTGAAAAACCATTTAAGGTTCTGTCGATCAATGTAAATTGAAGATTCCCCCATAGGGTCGGGAATATAAGATGTAGATCAGTTTTGTACACTGAAAAACCATTCAAGGTTCCGTCGATCAATTTAAATTGAAAATTCCCCAATAGGGTCGGGAATATAAGATGTAGATCAGTTTTGAACACTGAAAAACCATTCAAGGTTCTGTCGATCAATCCAAATTGAAAATTCCCCATTAGGGTCGGGAATATAAGATGTAGATTAGTTTTGAACACCGAAAAACCATTCAAGGTTCTGTCGATCAATCTAAATCGCCCCATTAGGGTCGGAAATATAAGATGTAGATCAGTTTAAACACTAAAAAACCATTTAAGGTTCTGTCGGTCAATTAAGATCGTCATAAGTTGTTTGTCAGCTCGTCAGCTTATGGATTCCTTTTTAATATTTCAGAGATAATAAAGGCAAAATTTTGAATTAAAAAGGGTCGGTTGCCATGGATGCCTTATTAAAACCTTCTCGCGCCACCGAGTTAGTAAATAGTACATCCCCGACCAAAGGTTCTTACATAAACGATGGTTGCGAAAGAGTTACAAAAATCAACAAAGTTACTCCAAATGTAGTTTCAAATGTTCAATGTTCCATAGGAGTCTCAGCAAACTCCCGCGCGTGTCTTGCAATCGGTATGTTCCACTCTTAATCCGTTCTACTACTGTATATGGTCCCTCTCAGTTCTGGGCGACCTTTTTGTTTCGTATCTTTCGAGCCGAGATACTATCGTCTGGTAGTAGTCCTTCAGCTAGGAAAGCAATAATATCCCTTCGCCAATCTGAAATAGTTACCCAAGACACCTGACAAGCCATTTCTGGTCGATTATCCAGCTCTCTCCTCTTTATGATTGACGGGTTTTCTTGTTCGGTTATCCAGGGGTAACTGCTTGAACACGAAGTCGATGCTAGAGAGTCGGCCACCATATTTTCGGTCCTCGGGACATGCTCATATGTTACCTTGGCGAATGACGCGGCTAACACTCGTAATACTGCTAAGTACTGAACCAGATGTTCTTTCCTAGCTTCCGATGCTCCCGAGGCTTGATTGATCAAAAGCTGAGAATCACTAATAAGACGGACATGTGTAGCTCCACATACTTGTGCTAGTCGCAAACCGGCCAGGACAGCTTCATATTCGGCTTCGTTTTTAGAATCCGGAAAACCAAATCGGATTGCCTGATGCATACTTATGCCTGTTGGAGTGACTATCTGTACGCCCGCGCCGCATGCATTGACGTTCGACCCACCATTGGTTCGGATGACCCACTCATTTGGTATATCCTCTTCAGGCGACGCGTCTTGGTTCGGGCGGTCGGAATGGAATTCAACTATAAAATTGGCCAGAGCTTGGCCTTTGATAGCTGTCCGCGGCTCAAAGTTGATATCGAAATCGCCTAACTCGACCGACGATTTAGACATTCTTCCTAACATGTCCGGTCGCTGAAGTACGTACTTGAGTGGAAACGAGGTTTGGACGATAATGGTGTGGGCCAGAAAATACGGTCTTATTTTTCGCACCGCGGTCACCAAAGCTAGGGCCATTTTCTCCAACTTCAAATACTGTATCTCCGCATCCAGTAAGCTTTTGCTCACAAAGTATACCGCTTTGGGGACCGTTCCCGATCCGCTGATTAGAGCTGCACTTTCTGCAAAATCCGAAACCGCTATGTAAAGGAAAAGAGTCTCCCATATCAGGGGCTTTGTTAGGAGGTTCGGGGATGATAAATAAGTTTTGATCCCTAAAAAGGCAGCACTGCACGTCGGCGTCCAAATAAAATTCTTGGCGTTTCTCAAAACCTAAAAAAATGGAGCGCACTTGTCAGATGAAGGAAAGATAAACCGATTCAAGGTCGTGAGACGCCCGGTTAATATCTGGACCTCCTTGATATTCTTAGGCGGTGCCATGTCGGTAAGAGCCTGTAATTGGGTCGGGTCTGCCTCGATTACTTTTTCACTGACAAAAAACCCTAGGAACTTGCCCAACCTTACCCCAAAGGAACATTTCTCCGGGTTTAGCTTGAGATTTATACCCCTTAGATTATCAAAGGTTTCCCTCAAATCGATTAGATGGTCCTCGTCGGTGCCACTCTTTACTAACATGGCATCGATGTAAACCTCCATATTCCTCCCTATCTGGCAGTCGAAGGTCTTGTTAACCAACCTTTGATAAGTTGCTCCAGCTTTTTTTAATCTGAACGGCATAACGTTATAGCAATACAAGCCTCGACCCGTAATAAATGTTGTATTTTCCTAATCCACTAGGTGCAATTTGATTTGGTTATAGCCTGCATATGCGTCCATAAAAGAGAGTAATCGGTTGCCGGATGTGCAATCCACCAACTGGTCGATTCTTGGCATCGGGAAAGGATCCTTCGGGCATGCTCGATTAAGGTCGGTGAAGTCCACACACATCCTCCACTTCCCGTTCTTCTTTTTGATCAGGATAGGATTGGATGTCCAGAGTGGGTAACTTTATTCTTTGATGTGCCCGACGCTGAGCATACGTTCGACTTCCTTCAGGATGATGTCTGCCTTTTCCGAGGAAAACGCCCGCCGCTTCTGTGAAATGGGTATGATATTCTTGCTGATAGTTAGCTTGTGAATCACATGGTTCTGGGACTCCGGTCACGTCTTTCGAACACCGCGTGAATAAATCTAAATTCTCCTGTACCAATAACAACAACTATTTATTGAAGACCGATGACAATTGGATTCCGATCTGTAAAACTTTTCCTTTGGTAAATTGGTATTTTTCGCACTCTTCGTCGGTGGTTAAAAAACTGGGAGCTTCTCTAGGGTCATCTACGGGTAGTGACCCCAAGGGAAGTCCCACTAATTGCTAGTCTCACGCTTGCTCCATCTCTTGATCCCTTTTTGAGGCCAAAGCCGCTCGGTAACATTCTTTTGTCGCTTTCTGGCTGCTCCGCACTACCCCCACGTTGTTCCCGACCATGTACTTCAGGCATTGATGAACCATAGAGGATACCGCGTGCATTCGCGACACCCATGATCTGCCAAATATTGCATTATGAGAAGTCGGCGCGTCGACTACGACGAATAAAATAGTGACCTCCTTTTTAAACGGTCCGCGGCCTAGTTGAACAATGCCTTCAAACTCACCAACCACGTCTGCTTCCGAACCTCTAAACCCTACCATTGTTCGATCTGAACGTGTAATGACCGGGGGCGCCCTGAACGTGGCGAAAGTTGATGCAAAAATTATGTTGGCTCAGCTCCCGGTGTCTACTAAGATGCGTCGGACCTCTTCCCCGCAATGGCCGCCCCAATAACGACGGCGTCTTCATGGGGGGCGGCTATGTATTTCATCTCGTCGTCGTCAAAATACAGGATCGGTGAAGGGATGGCTTTCGAATGGGAATTGGGCCGAGCTTCTAACTAAGTAGCTAAGTTCACAATATGTCGCTTTCTGGAGGAGTGCGTGATCTGTGCCATCGAATCACCCCAAAAAATAGTCAATGATTCGAAAAATTGACAAAGGTTTCTTACGCTCTCGTTACTTTCCGCGGCTTCCTCTTCGATGACCATGATGAGGTTACGATTTACATCCGGATCGAGATAATCGATGGAGACATCAAAAGGGTCGGTCACTTCGGAAATTTTCATGGTTGTCCCGGACTTCGGCATCGTCACGATTTCTTTCGAAGCAGTGCCCTGTTGCGACTTCTTTTTCACGTACTCGAGTAGGTTCCCGTGCTCTATCAGCATCTGTATCTCTTTTTTTAGGGCAATGAGATCCTTGGTATCGTGTCCCACGTCTTCGTGGTAGCGACAATACCAGTTGTTTATGTGCTCCCGAGGCGTCGGTATGGGAAACGGCCTCCGATACATCCCGCTTTTTTTAGTTTTTTCATAGATCGAAGACACGCATTCTGTCAAGTCAGCGAAGTAAGCAGGTCGGATCCACTTATTAGACATGGGTCGCGAGACCACTTGGTTCATCGGCTTCGATTTTTGGCTCTGGGAAGCCAGATGTTTGATTGGTAAGGACTGGGTCGGCGGTATCGTGCTGATTGGCTGGACTTGCTGAGCGTAGTTAGATTGAGCCCCTTATTTTATAACGACCGAAGCTTGCGCGCTCTGTTAAATTTACGCTGCCAATTCAGACGCCTCGGTTTCTTCTATCAGTATCTACTTTTCCACATGAGCCAGAAGGGCGGAAAAAGTAAAAGCTTGCTTTTTAGTGACCGCTTGCTTCATCGGTCCCGAAAGCAACCCCAAGCGGTACGCTGTTAGTGCCACGTTCTCTTCGTAATGATCCAGGTCGATCTTAGCATCAATAAAACGCCTGGTGTAATCCCTGAGGCTCTCTCCTAGCCTCTGCTTACAGTTCATGATCGTATCTCTGTTGGCTCGGAAGCTCTTGCTTCCGACAAAGTGCTGACGGAACATCATCCAGAATATTCCGAAGTTTTTAATACTACCATGTGGTAGCCGGTTATACCACTTTGACGCCCGGTCTCTGAAGGTCATCGAAAACGCCCGACACAATAGCTTATCGTCGTTATCGAAACTCAACATAAAGTTTTTGAAAGCTTCCAAATGATTATATAGGCCCCTCTTACCGCCATACTTCTCCAATTTGGAAATATCAAACCTCTTCGGGAGATGTCCTGATAATATTTCGTCGGACAACAGAGACGCTCTCCAATTCATTCCATATCCGAACGCTCCGCCTCCAAGCCCCTCGGTCTGAATCCCATACAGACCTTTATCTTCTGGGTTGATGAACTGGCTACTGACTCGGTACCCTTGGTTCTGGTTGTTCGATGGTTGCCACTGGGTCTGAGGTAGAACTACTCACTCCTCTCTGCTGCCTGTTTGCATCTCTTCTTTTTCGAAAGACACTGGCATCCTTTTCTTAGAGCTACCCTTTTTGAACTTAGGAGAGTCAGAACGGGGTGCCTAATTCCGTCGGGAATTTCTTTTCTGTGCACGCTTGTTTAGCCTTTCCTTACGTCGGTACTCTCTTCCCGGCGAATCATCTGAAGTATAATCAGCAGAAATCCCCTGGTTATCTTTTGGGTACTGCTCTGTTCTTCCATTCTGCCTGTCCACCGGGCGAGACTCCCGATAATATCTAACAGGTCGGACGTCGATACGAGGGTCAATAGACGGGTAACCTTCGTCGCGGTTTTCCACAACTGGTTCTTTCCATTTGCATTCTCGCGCTCTTTTATCATCTAGTGCCCGCTCCTTTTCAGCATTTAGCTTCGTGATATCTTCCAGCAGTTGTCTCCTAGTCATAATTAGGGTCAACCGCTTGTCCCGACCCTGCGCGCAATATTCCCGACTCGGAGCTTCCTCGCCTTCAGACAGCAAAACGGCTCGGATCACTTCTCTCCCGACCCTCTCTCCGACTGCTTCGTCATTCATTCTTTAAGATCAGATCGCGATTTTCAAAGAAAAAGATTCCTTTTTGGTATCACGTTTTCCCACAGACGGCGCCAATGATGAGAGAATAAATGACAAAAGAGAATAATGTTGGATCTTGGACCTGATGTGACTAAGGCTCAATATCTTAGAGAGAGAAAGTAGAATGAGAATATTATATTCAATTATCCCACCTACCAAGAATAATGGGTCTCCTTTTATAGTGGGGAAGGGTGGACCCATTTATGTCCTTTGTGGTATTGTTTTATTTCTTCTTTAGTCCTTCATAAAATACTTTGTTTACAAATTACCCTCTAATAAATAATAAATACTATAATAGGCATATTCATCTCCTTCTATTTACAATTGACTCATTTTCAATTAATATCGGCGAATTGCTCCCTTATCAAGATGCACCATGCATTTCAATAACCCATTCATAGTGCTCGTCCATGCAGGTTACTGTAGCGTCTATGGTTTAAACTCTATTGCTGGTAAATTCGTTAATAAAGTCAGCCATTGTTTGGCCTTTAATTTTTGTGCGAGGCTAGTAAAAGATCTTTTCTTCAACAAGTTCAAACGACCATCGTGTGAATCGCTTTGAGATATCAAGCTTTTTCAGGATGCTTTTGAGGGGAAACAAAGTGCGAAGGATGATAGTATGGCTTTTAAAGTAAGGTTTTATTTTTCTTGTCACCACCACAAGTCCTACTGCTAACTTTTTGAGGTTTAAGTATCGCGTCTCTACATCCACCATATGGACCTGAAGATATTTATTATGTATTTTCGATGCATTTTTGTGTTGATCTGGATAAAGTATCCTCCCAAATATAGAATATACCCATTTTTACTTGCCTTTGTAGTGTAGTCGTTGATCGCATTTCCTATCGGCTGATTTATCAGTGTTTTTATCATCAGGACGCTTGCCTTTTTTACGTCTGGAAAATTGAATGAGCTCTCTATTGTCGATCAGTCGCTGAATTTCTTCCTTTATTTGCCAGCAGTTGATGGTGGAGTTCCCGTTGTCATTATGGTAAGCACAATAGAAACGGCGAGATCGATCGTTACTCGAGCTCAACATATGACGAAGTGATTGGCATCTTATCTTTCTCTTAGTCTTTTCATAAATAACAGACATGTTCTTTGTCAATAGGGTGAAGCATTGTATGGGGTTATCATTGTACGAGACCCTCGACCTTCTTGGTGGAACACGAGCGGGCTCATCACGTCCAGTGTCATTATGTATGGCCTCATCCCCGCTTTTCATGTTTGGTACTACATCCTTTGGTAGTTGGAGAGTTGGATGAGAAATGTTCATTTATTCGAGTAATCTACTCAAATTGACTGCATTTTCTAGCAAAAGTATCTCCCATAGTTTGAACTAGAAATCGCACGAGATCATCAAAGAAAGACCCTTAGGTATCTAATCCACTCTACAAATAGGCCACTGCTATATATTCTTTGCAAGTGGACAACGTATTCATCTCATGGCTGAATATTTTCACATAATTATTTTATTGTCTCTCCTTGTTGTTGGTACATGCTTGTTATGAATGAGCCATTCTTTTTTTTATTCCCATCAAGTGATTCATGAAGACGTTCAATATGCCTTCAAATTTGCTAATCTTCGCCGAGGGAATTTCCCTTGAACGTAATGGATAACGCTCGATAAAGTAGGATATCGTTGGGGTTGAACGACATCATCATATTTATGAATTTTTCTAGATGATGCTCATGGTCCACCGAGCTGTCGTAGGATACCATCTGGTATTGGTCAAATTTAGTGGGTAGCTTCCCTTCTAGGATCTTTTTCACAAAGTAAGAATCTTGTAAAATATAGGGTGTCATTTATGGTTTCTCACTATTGTACTCGGACTCATGATTTCCTTTTCCTTATCTGAATATTACGTTACTTAACTGCTCATCGTGCTAAGACCCCGTAGGAATTTTTTCATTTGTTTGACTTCCCACGTTTGCCCTCATTTTACTCGTTATCCTATTTCCCCCTGATTTTGCGGCTGGTCTTACTAGCTTTATGGTCCAAATTTTTCTTCTCCTTGTCATCTAAAAGGACCGTTTATGTCAATAATAGAAGTGCATCAGTCATTTTTTCCATTCTTGCCCGAGCCTCGTGCTCTCTCACAACATGTAGTTGGTCGAATCTAATTTTCTCTTGTCGTATTTCTTTCATTCGCAATAATAACAATTGGATATTAGATGGTGTGACAAACATATTTTGTTTGGTAGGATTATCTCCCTAAACTAGCGCGGGGTCGGAGCTTACGATGGTGATTGGGTTTATGTTATTTTCTTAGGTAGGGCCTCTTTTATATTGTGTTCCAAAAGTGAACTTTTTTTAAGGTCGACGCCAGTGATCTCGACTCCCTCAGTCACCTGCTACTGGCCTGGTGCGTCGCCTGATGGCTTGTTTTGCTCTAGAGTGATCCCGTCGGTCGGCTACCTTCTCACTGTTCTCGGACTTGTAACTGGGTTCCTCTGACCTAGTTGGGTACCTGGATTGTCCCGTTCAATTCTTCATCTAGTTGTCACTATTGGTATAGTTAGTACTAATATGGTATGATAAGTTCTCCCACATACAGTTCCAAATTTAGTAAGGGAATCTCTTCTCAAATAGGATGCCAAAGTGACAAGTATAGATTTAGGAATGAAATGGATTTTTTCGATTAAATATGTAAAATTATGTGTATTATTTTATTTTCAACCCAATATTGTTAGGGTTTTCCCTTCATTTTATATTATTTTCATGTGTTTTCTCTTTATATATTAAATGTTCACTTATTATATATTTGAATCGGGTTAAGACTATTATGAATGTTGTTCGTACCCAAAAAAATAATTCAAATACGTTACTTTTCATTATGTCAAAAAATATCACTTTATGATGGATGTTCGGATGCATCAGTCTGTTTGGGCCCTCATCTGTGCAGATATGATGTGATTGACTTGTAGTACTTGTAATGCTCATCTTAAGCATGAACTTCCTTTAACATTACTTTGAGGGCTCTTCTCGGTTCTTGTTATGCATCGACTTATTGCCCTCAGTTCGTATTATCATTGATGCTTGTCTTGCCCGCGTACCTCGTATAACATTATCTTAAGGGTCTGTCTCTGTTCTTTGTTCTACGTCAGCTTATTTCCCTCAATTCATAGTATTATTAGTGTTCGTGTGATGTACAACCACACTTTAGTGGTTACTTGTCCTTATGCTAGTATTTTGTATGGGCATGCCTTGTCAACATAAAGAATAATGGTACATGTAGGATATATACCCTTATCATGTGGTTTGTATAAAATTTATACTCTCCCAATTCTACTAACCACTATATAAGCCTTCCCGAAATATCTAATTTCTACAACACGCTTCTTAAAGGAAAAGAGGTTCGTAAGATAATGGTATGGCTATTAAAGTATGGTCTCATTTTCTTAGAAGCTACTACCAAAGACAAAGCCAACTTCTCTAGTTCAAATATTTATTTTATGTGTTAATCAGGATTTTACACACATATGAAAATGGTTTTTGCACGTTTCTGTTTTCTCTAACTAATACTGCACTTACAACCAAATTAGACATAAATAAATATATGTATAAGACTTCACCTCGTATTAGAACTAACAAAATTTTGTTGAAGTCAAATACTATTTCAACGTATGGAAAGCTTTATCAAAATCATCATTCCATCTGAATTTGTTTTCTCTTTTAAGCACCTCAAAGAAGAAATGACTTTTTGTCAGAAGATTTAGAGATAAATCTTGACAAGGCTGCCAAGCGACATGTTAATCTTTGAGCTTATGTTGACGTATTTGGTGGCTCCATACTCAATATTAATTTTAATTGTTCAGGATCGTCTTCAATAATATTCTTATTAACAACATACCCAATGATATTTCCACTTTGAAATCCAAATGAACGTTTTAATAGGTTGATCTTAATATTGAATTCTCTCAAGCTTTCAAATATTTTGGATAAAACTTCAACTTGTCGATCCTCAATGTTTCTTTTCACTATCATATCATCGTTATAAGCTTTCTTGTTCTTTCCTAACTGCTTTTCAAAAATTTGTTTGGCTAACCTTTGGTTGGTGGATCCTGAATTCTTCAAACCAAAAGGTATAAACTTGTAATAATTAGCTTGAAAAGCAGTATCATCTTCATCATTATGATGCATTCAAGTTTGGTTGTATCCTAAATATGCATGCATAATTATCAAACAATCATGACCCAAAGCACCATCAATCAACTGATCATGAAAGGTAAAGAAAAAACATCATTTGGACATGCTTTATTGAGATCAATGAAATCCATGCACATCATCAACTGCTCATTTTTGTTTTTTACGAATACCAGATTAACAACTCAAGTTGGGTACTTTGACTCTTTGATATGCCCCAAGTTTAACAATTAATCTACATATTTAATAATAGTCTATACTTTCTATGAGAAAAATACCTTCTTAATTCACGAACTTGCATAATCTTTTTATCGATTGACACATCATGGAAAATGACATATGAACTGATCCGAGGTACGTCATTTACAATCCAAGAAAAAACATCAAAGTTCCTTTTCAATAAATCTATCAATCTGATCTTGAAATCTTGATTTAGAAAGTTTTTTATCTTCACCACATGCCCGATCCCTATTTTTTCTTCGACAGCCTCATCTACCAAATATTCACACATGATATCCTTCCTAGGGTCTTCAACTTGTTTTTCAAATTCATTATTCACATCCGGCCGATGAACCTTCTCCGTGGTCTTTAATTGTTATTATGCTAATTAACAGGATCTAGTGATATTTTATAACAACTCCTTGCATACCTTTGACTTCTCCTTACTATTCTAACTGAATTATTTACAGGATACTTCAAACAATTGTTGAATGTACAAGATGTTGCCTCCATCTTATATAACTATGATCTTTCCATTATCATATTTTACAGACTAGGCATGTAAGAAATCATTAAAAGAGTTATCAATATTGATAAATACAAGGGTCAAATGTAATAACTAATAAAAAAAATTATGAATAGTAGAAGAATGGGGTGAAAGATCCACTTAAACAGTGGTAATTATGTAATTTCATTGCTTACCTCATGTATTATATAAAGGGCACTCCTTTTTTAGGAAAAAAGGCCAATAATTAGTAAATGATTGATACATTTATTCATTTTATCTCTTTCTCTCTCTAAACCACTCTATTTATCTCTCTAAAAGCACCTTATACGAGCATTTATTTGACAGACATTATCATACAAACATATTCTTGGCAGGATTAATAGTTGAGAAATAACTGAATTTATTAGTGGCGTCGTCTGTAGGAACGTGAGTGTTACCCAGAATCGTCATTCCAATACCATAAAATTAATCCCAAAACATAGTAAGACCAATAGAGACTGAAGTTCGTAGAGAGTTAGAGGTTGATCCAAAAAACCATGTGATCAAAGACTCATCTGGAGATCTCCTTATGAAGGAACAAGTAACAAATGAAAAAATAATAACAATCGATATGTTGAATAACTACTTGAAGAATCAGTCTTGGTATTTAGGTACAAAGAATTGTTACAAGATATTGAGAGGCTAAACGCTGAAAAGTAAGCGATAATCAATTCGCGAAGAATTAAAATCAGAAGTCTAACGAGAACAGACAGTAGCAGACCAAGGCCAAGATGTCACTCAATCCGAGGAGAAGAATCAAAGAAAAAATAATCGTTCCTCCAAAAGACGAGTACAATGTTATAAATTAATAGAATCCAATGAATATAATTTTTTTAGTTCAGATGAATCTCTGTCTATGGATTCAGACACTTGATATAAGACAAGTCGCAGATAAAAAGATTCATGGGTGCACAGAGGTTCTCATCGAGCTGCTCGAAGAACTAAGGGTTCGAGGAAGGAAAAGCGGGATCATGGAAAGAAAAATTTGAATTCCGAAGAGCCCGATAAAGTGGTAAATATCACTGGACAACAACATATAACTCCTCAAAAGAAAATTCACTCTAACAGCTATAATTATGATTACCATGTTAGTAATCAATTTACGTTCCCATCTGAGGAAGGATTGTATGAGACTACGAATGAAGGTCCGAGAGAGAGTGCGTATAAGATGAGACACAATTGGAGATCATCTCCATTTTCCCCGGAAATTCTGTCCGGTCATCTTCCAAAGTGTTTTGATATCTCTAAACTAGAAAAGTTTGATGGGACGTGAGATTCGGACAACCACATCGAACAGTTTAAAAATGTAATGATTAATTATGATGACGATGATAAGCTGTTATGTAGGGATTTCTCTCAAACTTTCAAGAATTCAGCATCAAAATGGTACAATCATTTACCTCAAGGTTGTATCAAGAATTTTGACATGTTCAGGAGCATGTTCTACCAACATTTTTGTATGAAGCAAAACATTCCGAGAAAACAGGGATACTATAATCTATTGTAGACAGAAAGTAGGGGAAAGTCTCAAAAAATATACAAAGCATTTCATCCAAGTTAAAACAGACATGGAATTCTTACGAAGACAAAGTGACTCTAGCTTCCTTTCGAATGGGTTTGCTTACGGGGGTAATGAAGGATAATGCAGCAGAAACACAGGCTATAACCTAGATAGAAAATTGAATTTTGGTGAAAGAAAACAGGGCATCGGAATTAGATTCTATGCCACAATTTGATCAAAATCAGTTTTATCAAGGTCCAACAATAACAAGAAGTAGTGCACCACCAACAAATGTCCGACAACATGTATCACAACAAAAAATATGGTCCGACCTCGAAAACTAGTTCAAGTTATAAGTCAAGCACCTCCAAGAGAGAAAGACTATGCACCAGTAGTCAACACTCAACAGTATGTCCGGCCCAAGTCAAATAAATAGATCCGACCAGCTCATTTTGCTGAGTTGACATAGTGTGTGGCAACTATCTTTGAGAAAGCGCGTTTGAATGTACATTTTTGTAAACCATTTCCAATATAGACTCCGAGAGAGAACAAAAAAAATAAATACTACCAGTATCACGAGGACATCGGTTATGATATGAAGGATTGTGTGGCATTGAAAAAAGAGATACAATACTTGATAGAAAATGGGAAGTTAACTGCGTTTGTGAAGAAAACTTCCTCAGTTGCTCCAAAACAAAAAGTTGTCTTAAAGAAAGAAGATGCTTTAATGATATCAGAAGCAATTGATAAAAATTCTATTGATGCGTTCGACATCTCCACAGATTACTTAGATCCAAAACCAGGCAGAAACGGCATGAAAATAGTAGAAGAGCCGATAGCGAGAGGAAGGGTTAGTTAGTTGTGTACTTTCTTTGAGTTACTAATAATTTTTGGAGGAGCTACTGTTACAGGGGTATCAAATTATTCTCAGAAGAGACATATTGCTAGCCTAGCAACACAGCTCGAAGTAGGCGCTTCACCACATCTGTATGGAAGTCCATCTCCAATACTTTGTTTCTAAGATGACGATATGAGAGATATAGGAGGTCCACATGAGGATACAGTAGGTATCGTGGGAGAGATAGTTGGGAACAAGATATGAAATATTTTCATTGATACGGGAAGTTCGGCTAACATTATGTTTATGTTTACTTATAGCCAGATCAAGAACCCTCCAAAAATCCTATGATCGGATCGAACGATAGTCCGATTCACCGGGGCTACAACTGAAGTAGTCGGCAAATTCGAAGGAACGGTCGAGTTGGGTCGGGGATCGTTAAAAAAGATAGACACAATCTTGTTCTTGTGGTAGATGTCCCAACAACTTATAATACTATCTTCAGAAGGTCATGGTTGTCTAAAATGCATGTTGTTTCGTCGAACGTCCATCAATGTTTAAAATACATAGTATGAAAGAATGTGGGAACAGTTAGAAGCAGCCAGAAGATGGCAAGAGAGTGTTACCGAGACACTTTGGCTCTTAAACTTATTAAAGAGATTGAGTCAAAGAAAGAATAGTAGTCAGTGGGGGTTTCCTCGGGATCCGATCCCATGTATGGTCCGAGGGAAGCTCCCGAGTTTATGGTCTCAAATGACAGCTTCGAGGACCATGTCTTTTCTCCAGGTAAAAGCCTCAAAATCGGCATCCAACTATCTCTCGAGGTAAAATAAAGTTTAATCAAGTTTTTATCAAGTAAATTACATTTGTTTGCATGATGTACAGAGGATGTCACAGGGGTTCCAACGGATGTTATTTGTCATAGGATTGCAATACGAAGCAATGTTCATCCGATCATACAGAAGACAAGTTCTTTTTCTCAAGAAAAATCTGAGGCTATTATGGCAGAGATGGATCGTTAAACTTAAGTGGGCCACGTACGTGAGTCATAATATCATTTATGGAATGTTAATTCGGTCATAGTAAAGACGAAGAATGGCAAGTGGATAATATGTGTGGACTTCATTGATCTAAATAGAGCTTGTCCTAAAGATCCTTTCCATGTACCCAATATAGATCACTTAGTTGAATCGACCTTCGAAAACCGGCTACTCTCTTTCGTGGATGCTTATGCCGGATATAATCAGATCCAAAAGATCAGGAGAGTACAAATTTCATCACTGGAAGAGGTCTACACTGCTACAGGGTAATGTCGTTTGGGTTAAAGAACGCTGGAGCAACATACCATCGCAAAGCAAACAAATATTTTGCGACTCAAATTGGGAGAAACATTGAGGTATACATAGATGACATGCTAGACAAAAGTTCAAGGGATGGGAATCATTTGGCTAACCTAGAATAAACTTTTGTTAACTTGAGTAAGATAAATTTGAATTTGAATCCAGAAAAGTGTACATTTAGGGTAAGCGCCATAAATTTTTTAGGGTACATAGTCAGCGATCATGGTATAGAAGTCGATCTGGTACAGCTACAGTCCCTGAGCACTATGGCACCACCAAGACCGATAAAAAAAGTACAAATCTTAACATGAAGAATGATAACGTTAAACAGGTTCATATTACAATCATCGATTAAATGCGCTCTCTTTTCCAAGTGTTAATAAGAGAAAATTATTTTGATTGGACCCAAGAGTGTTCAGAAGCTTTTTATCAAATCAAAGACTACCTTTCTTCACCGAAAATCTTAACAAAGCCAAATCCGAGGAACAAATGACAAGGAAAAGTGCACAAAGTTAGATTTGGTGGAGGAAAAAAGAAGAAGGGAACAACTGAATTCTTTACACTATTAGACATTGATGAGAAGTCGATTTACTTCAAAGGATAGGAGACGAGAATTTAAAGCAGAGGATAAAGTGTTGAGGAAGGTTTTCCTTCATATAAAATAAAAACATCTTAGCAAGTTAGCTCCTAATTGGGAAGGTCTGTACGCGGTAACAAAGAAAGTCAAGCCATAGACATATCGACTCAAAGATAAAGAAGGAAGAGATATTCCTCACCCATGGAACATTGAACACCTCAAAGTTTATTTGGAATAAATATGTAAAGTTGTAAATATTTTTTGTATGAACTTATGTAAGTATTGGTGACATACTCTTTCCTACCTTGGTGGCACAGGAAAGTTTTATAAGGTGTATAATAGCCGACTTATATATATAAAATTTATTTTCCATCTTAAAATGATCTCGATAGTGTTAATTGTTTTGAACGTAAAAAGACCATCCAAAGAATGTCGGAGGATAGCGTTCATTTTTTAAACATAAAAGACAATCCAAAGAATGTTGGGTAATCATATGTTCATTTTTTTAACCCAAAAAATTATCTTTTTGGACGATAATGTTCATTCTTTTTAGTTAGAGAGGTTATCCAACAATCATTGGAGTGTAATATTCATTATTTTGGACTAGAAAATCCTTCCGATGAAGGCTATAAAATAATATTCACCCAATAGACGGCGGTCCGTAATGCTCATTCTTTTGATTTTGAAGGGCAAACCATCGAATGCTGGTAAAAATATTTAATTTGTCATATGATTTTTTTTGGAAATAAGAACACGAGCATTTTTTAGCTAAAACTTCTTTCATATGACAAACTTTCGTTGATATCATCAATTCATCACAAATCGACAAAGAATAAAACATAACCAAAATACATTTTCATTTAAACTTTCACAGAGCAAAAAAATCAAACAAGGTAAATATATTTTTGAGTAGGTCCGACCAGGGGCCCCAAAGATGTTTAATAAGAAAAGATTACACAAAAAGATAAAATTTAAACACAAAAATTAATAAACATTAATTTTTTCCGGGAGCATCATCTCCCTTACTATCTTGTAAGGAATCGGAGTAGGAAGAAGAACTTTCTGAGTCACTACTAGTCACTAAATCTTCCAAAGACACACATACTGGACGGTGTCTTTCTATAACATGTTGCCAAGGCTTCCCAATTTCAAGTTAGGAAAACGTTCATGCATTTATAAAACCAAAGCTGATTTAATGTTAACATCTTTTTTTTCGAGGCGAGAAACGTTGTCGGTAACATATGCATCCAGACATTTCTTCTTCTTAGTTTTAAAGTCCTTCAAATATTCATTCTCTGCGTTAAGTACAACACTCTCAAAATATTGGCAAGTCGTTTCACATGAGTCAAAAAAACTGTCGAAGAGGATGTTCTGTTCCATATACTTAGTAATAAAACGCTCCCTTTCATTTTCATACTTCTCTTTCTTCTCGGAAAGTTTAGTATCCAAAGAAGTGATATTCCTCAAACGCTCAGCAGATACCTCTTTCTCGCGAGAAAGCTCATCTTTTACCTTCTTCAGATCAATTTTCCTTTGATCTCAAGCTTTCGTCTTTAAGCGGACAAGTTCATCTTTCAAGTTTTCCACCAAACCAATCAAGTTTTTCACCTTAGATCGCATTTGAATAAATTTATTTATATAACGATATTTTTGGTTGCATTTTCTTTCGAGAAGAGCAGCAGTGTGAAGCAACTTGTTAAGCGCATTTTGCAACAAATTTATGCTTGTAGACATCAAAAGCAGCTGAGGCAGGGGAGAGGTTTTCGCTTTCCTCACGAATTTCTTCTTCATTCCCTTGATCAGCAACTTACTTTCTTTGAAAAAACTCCCCGCCAGAGTCTAAGTCGACAATGACAACCTTCTTCATAGGGGGGAAATTTGGACCAGTTGTGTTGTCATCATCTTCCTCACTACAAATTTTTTCTTCTATTTTGCTTGAGAAAAAAATATTTTTGGCCTCACAGCACTTTTGCTCCCAGCCGGTCTCACCTCGACCACTGCTTTGTAGTCAGGATCCACTTAATTTTCTTCCCGGGTATTAACTCGATGTCCTCCCCGAACATCCACCTATTGGTCTTCTCGAACCTGAACCGGTTATTTTTCGTGGACTTCAGTCTGTTGTTCCTCTTGGATTTAAGTTCCTCATTCTTCCCGGAAATCATCTTCCGAGCCAGCATCATCCTCAGGCTCTTTGTCCTCGCCATTGGACTTCTAAGCATCCTGATTACTTGGAGCCCTAGCTCTGGACAGAAGATAGACCATATTTTCTAAACTTTCTAAACGTTTGAGAACAGCATCCTCCGGGGGGTATTATGAACTCCTTCAAGGATTTCTTTTGACCTAGATAATACCTCGAAAGATGTCTTACAACCGAATTCGAGGGTGTGAATCATCTATGGAATTTGTAGCTCTACTTAACCTCTCAAATATATATTTTGCAGATTTAGTATAATCCTTAAAAGGTTTGGCAATCCTTTCATAGCTGTTCACAAGAAAAAAATTTAGGTTAAGTAATTCAAATAAGTAAAACAAAATAAACGGTTGAAACGGGTACCTTTCCCGGTCCACTCCAAAGTCGACCGATGGGGCATCTCCTTGGAACTCTCAAAACCGGTCTCCCACAGCTCGGAAACAAAGATGAACTATTATTTCTATTTCTTGTCAGCCTCTAAGAAATATTTTACCACCTTATATTGCCTTGCAAGCCCTAGAGAGTAGAAGGGATAGTGAGAATTCTTGGTCACACTTGAAATTGAGACTAGCTGTTCCATTAAGAATTCAGTCTTGGAGATACTGTAGGCCATGATGTAGGCCTTATGTGTATACCACATATTGGGACCATCTTGAGATGGGGAAAAGTTCGATCAGGTGGAAATAATCCACTAAAGTAGGATCAAGGGGCAGGAAAAGGGTTAGGATTTCTTCTCTTACACAATTAACTCCTATTTCATAAGTTCTGTTTAGAGAACCAGTTCATGGTTACGAACAAAAATGGGCGTCTCTCCAACAATTGGGAATAAAATCGTGATATTTTCAAGGATCGCTCACCGGTCCTTTAGTTTCACCTCCTCAATTGCGTGGAAGTATTTGTACTTTACCCTGTAGAGTGAGAGTAAATTTTTGGTTTCGGTCACGAAGGTTGTTTCCTAAGATGTCCTCTATGTTCGAAGACAAGTCTGAGGTACGCTTCCTTTTTTGTTTCTTCTTTTTTTACGCTAGAAGTTTCTCCTCGGTAAGTTGGAGTGGTGGTGGAAATATTGGGAGCATTACAAGAGGGTTCCCGACCTTGCACAGGATGTCCGAGAAACGATGATAACGCTGGAATAACCTGAATAGGCTCCACTTCTACCTGGGCCATGAGGTCTACCCCTCAGTCAGTATCCAATTCGTCGATTATCCTATTTTCCTGTAATTCTGAGATAGACTTCAAAACTTTCCCAAGACAAATATTTTTGGAAGAAGGTTTCTGAGGACTAACCTCAGGAGTAGTTGGAGGGGTTCCTTGTGGAGTTACATGAGGCTTCATGATAGAGGGGGAAAGTTTGATTTTGATAGATCTTATAGCGAGTTCTAGGGATTTTTTTTCTTATGGCCCGATTCCTCTACTTGTCTCGGTGATTTTATCCTTATCACCACCCGTCGGTAAGAAGATGAAGGGTTTACAGTTGTTCTCAGAAGGTAGGTCACTTTTGTTTTGCCCTAAACAAGATTGACCGGGGGGCTGAGAATATAGTGAAACAGATGCTGAATTATTACCTAAAGTTCCTACTATGTGAAAATGTGACCGAAGAGGAGACTAATTTTCACGAAACATCATTTGAAAAATCTCTAGAGGAGTAGGGTGCTTTCTGATACTGGAAGTTCCTACTATGTCAAACCGCAACCAAAGAGGAAACCAGTTGTCACAAAATATCGTTAAAAAAATCTCTAGAGGAGTAGGGTGCTCTCTGATATCGGAAGCTCTCATTTCTTTAGCTCTGTTCGAAATGTTGAACCGACTCTAAAGTTTGTATCTTTCAAGATTCACAAACTTTTTAGGCATAAAAGGTTAAAAAATAACTCAGTTTGGAAAGTTATCTATCTCTATAGAATAAGCTCTCTCTTTACTATAGTGAGCTGAGTTAAAGTGTGTAGACAAGAGATAAATATTTATAGATAAGTATTAAACTTTTTCTAAATGACCTTTGGGTTGGTCCAACTTCTCTTCCGCTTATTTCCATGTTCTTAACGGTATTGGGGCACGATTCGTAAGATGTGTGACCATTCTTATTAATGTAGGTTCAACTTCCTGACATGCTCCCTCAAGTTCCCTCCATCGATAAGAATTTAGATCTCTACTTTTAGTACCCAACACTCATCTGTGGTATATCCATGGTTCCGGTGGAACTCGCATCGTTTGTTCCGGTTTGACATCGTCGGCTGCGATGTCATCCTTCCTGGATTAGCCAAGAATCTTTGATTTACTTATAGAGATAGGAATTTGATATCATAAAATAAGGGTGGTTGTATTACTCATCTGGGTGGAAGCGCTGCCACGAAGGCCATGGTACCGGGGCATCTCCTGGAATGATCATCGCATTTATCTTCAGAGGTGTGTCTTCTCCTATGTGTTGTGTTTAGGCATCCACTTCCTCGAGGTCCATGTATTTTTGCGCTCAGACTATTACATTGGCTATGATCAATGGTTCTACCTTCATGACATAATTGGAGAAAAGAATACTTAGGGAGAAGGTCTTGGGAGGCTGTCGACGTTTTCAAGTGGTTGTGATAATTGACTACTTTGATATGAAGTCCCTAAGGATTTCTTACATTTTATGTTTGAGGGTCCAAATATAATATTCCCCTCTTTTTATCTCCTTGTTAAAAGAGAAACGAGGCCTGAAGAGCTTTACTTAAGGGAATGTGTAGAGTGAGTGTTAAGGCAGTTAGTTGAATCACACCAACGTGTCGCCTTGGAGGCCGAGTGGGAACGAGCGCCATATCACCTTATCCTCGCACTGAAGGTACTCCATGATCTGTGTGAAATTACAACATGTGGTGCTCGGGGTCGTTCATCCCCGTGAAGTATTGCAACTTCAATATGTCGAACACAACCGGTGTTTCCTTGATAAGGATTTTATGTGATAATTGGGAGTTCCACACCCAAATCTATGTTGAAATCTGGTATAGCCTCCAAAGAGTCAAGGGTTATTGATCGGTCACCCACAAATAGTGATGCTCGAGGTCGTTCATCCCGGTGAAGTATCATGCGTGAACTCGTATCAATTTGTGGTCGATCTCATACCATCAACTTCCAAAAATTGTGCTTTCACCCTGATGGTTGGCCTAGTGCGACTGTCCTCTCATTGATATTGATCTAGCATCCTAGGTTCCTCATTTTAAGGTCGACCTTAGATTGATAGAAGGGTTCTGTGCCGAGATCATGATGGTCGACAGTTACGAGGTGGCTACATTGCTCCTTTACGGCCAGATTATTGTGGGTATGATCTTGGGTCATTATTTTTAAAACAGTAGGTTGAATGACATTACCAACCAATTAATTTTTTGGTAGTGGTGATGTTTTTCATGACTTTCACCAACTCGGTCACTTGTTGGGCTAAATCATCAATCCTTTCATTGGTCAAGATGATCAACCCTCATCCTCATCATCGTTATCATAAGAGATGAAAGTAATACTTGAGTGACACACGACATCATGGATGGCCCTTTGTGTTGAAAGATTCTTATATTGGATAGGAGCTCAATCTTGTTTTTAATCCCATTTATCTAGGCGAAGTTAGTTGGAGCATGGAAATTCGTTTCATGATGGCAGGCATCCTTTGTGATCTTGAATTCATTATAGGGAAATGTGAAGACGTTGGAACTTGGTGATTTAACGTGTTAGCTACAGTCGTTTCTCGATAACAAAACCAAAATGGTGAGGTAAAAACTCACCTAACAAGTATAACTTTAAACATATACTAAAAATAAGATAAAATATATAATTATCACAATAACTTAATAAACTTTCTGAAGAATAATTGTATTTTTTTCGTAAAGAGGATTATAATTGCTATAATTCTTTGTTTGTATTATTCACTCTAACTTTCACCTCACCTCATAATGATTCCATTACTCTATATATCTTGATTAGGAGGTTTCCTAAGTAGGTACCTCTCCATTGGTGCGATAGTTTTTTGCCCTTTTGGTGCTTAGTCAAAATTAGGCACATCATTTTGGTGTATGGGATCGCATGGTGTCAGGTGCTTTATCTATATGGTATCAGACACAGATTCCTTATTTCTTAAGTGTGGCATCTGTACTGTCAGTGGCATTGGAGAAGAGTAGACTTGGTCACGATGTAAACGAATGTTTGGCCATAGAGGCCAATCCCTTGGTCGTGTTGTGGTGTGCCATGAAGCTTGATTGAGTACTTGGACAATCTTCAAGTTCTTAGTTGTTCCATATACGCGACTATGATTCAATATTGAAATGGCCATATAAGCAAAGTTCTTGGTCGCGTCGTAACATGCAACCATGCATGTTTGATGAATTGGCCCATAGCCAAGTCATTGGTCATGCCATAGTGCGCGACCAAGGGTATTCAATGATTTGGCATGATACAACCACGTTTCGACAGTTAGTTGGCCACAAAGGACAAGCACTTGGTCGTGCCACAACGTGCAACCTAGTGCATTAGATGACTTAGCCCATGAATAAGTCTATGGTTGCGTCGTAGAGTGCAAATAAGCTTTAAGAATAAATTAAACATAAAGGCCAAGTTCGTGGTCACGCCATGGCGCACGACTAGGCTATAATAGTGACTTTTCCATATGGGGCAAGTCCTAAGTCGTGCCACAACATATGACTATGTATATTTCAATGACTTTGAAAAAAGGTCAAGTTTCTAGTCGCGGCGCGGCGCGGGACGGGACGATGCTTCATTGATGACTTAGCCCTTAGCCAAGCTCATAGTCTTGCTGCAGCGCACGACCACGTTTTGAATAAATACTTGGCCTTACATCCATGTCTCTAGTTTCGTTATGGTACACGACCAGCCATAAATGATGGCTTAGCTACAATAGCTAAGCTTTTTGTTATTTTGTATCGCACAACCATGCACTATTGATGTTTTACCCACAAATACAAAGCTTTGCGATCACACCTTTGTACGCTTATGGGGATGATTTCTTCATTTTTAAAAGACTTAATAAGCTAACTACTTAGTATTTATTCGTATGTCATCATTGTCGGAGATGAAATAGTACAAATAATTAGCCACACAAGACCATAAACATTCGTGTAAGAAATCAGGATAATTACATGTTGGTCATTTTAGTATTTTATGTATTTCATCTATTATTTTTTTGTTTGTTACCTTCACATTATCGTTTTCTTGTAGATGTAAATGAGAAGATAAATTTTATTTTATACCTCTTGTTATGCATAACATTAATACTTTGTCGTTTTAGAATTATTTTCATTTCTAGTTGTAATGTCTCTAGAAATTTCATATATGTAACATATGAATGTCATTAAGAATTGAGAGGGTTTTTTTTATGAATTTTACTAATGGTTTTAATTCTATGCACTTTGAAATGTAGTGCAATCCACCAATAAAAAAAATCTTCCTCTTAGAGCTCTTGAAAAGGGGCCACTCTAAAAAAAGGAATGACTTCTGAAATGGTAGTAGGGAAATTGTACTTGTATTGAGTTGGCCAAATGTTGGAAAATATCATAATTTTTTTCAAATATTTTTTCATTTTCCATGATGTAGGTTAGCAATACCCTTGAGGTAATATTCTTATGTGTAATGACTTATAACTACATTAGACAATTCCATCTCCAACATATAGTTATTCTAACAAAAATTGCATCTTCGGATCTCACACATCCAAACAAAGGTTTACTGAGTCATTGCTTATACAAAATTTCGGTTATCCACAAAAAACTTCTTAACTTCATTTTGATATGCCTAACTTTGTCACTATCTTCTAAGTTTTTTTATTCTATAAAGTATTCTCTGATAGGACACCTCCAATATTTTTCCGTTTTATCGCTTTTAATAAGAAAGACCTCTAAATCCAAAATTGTATATAATAATATGTTTGGTAGAGTAACAACTGATTTCTATTGGGGGATTATTTCTGTTGTAGAATATGCGCAAGGCCAACCATAACATTAAGAGTCACGTTCTCTTCCTTTGGGACTGGTACAAATATCATATGTTTAAATAAAGATTCATGGCGACAAAGATTTTTAGCTTGTGAAAAGGTTTACCCTTTTAGCCCCACAAATATAGACCAACGGAAGACCCGCAATTGCACCCTCATGCTCTATCTTATTGTTGAAAGTAGATAAACCAAACTGGATGGACTAGTTCATAGTTTCTTTAATGAGAGATATTAGCTAAACGCATGCCTATGAGCCCAATTTATTGCTTTTTTTCATTTATCCTGACATGCTAAGTTTATTTTTTAATTATGTTTAAATGTAATGAAAATTTTCATACACATACTTTAGGCATACCCACACAAAAATAATGGTATAATTATAAAATAATCAAAATAATCGGCTTACAATGTATATACTAGAAAACACCCTAATTTTCTAAATATACAAAAAATATAAGGGGTCGTTTACAGGTGAAAACAACCTTACAAGCATTTGTCTTGATAACATAAATTATGCCTCTCGATAGATGAGCTATATGCTCAAAACATTAATCGGTTGCGGGTCGTCCATATATGATAATCGTGTAAGCAAATGCCATATGTTTTTTATTCCCCCCTAAAAGTTCTTTGGTATTCCTCTTAAACCGCTTAACAACACTTTCTAACGTAGTTACAACTCCTCTAATATTCATACAACCTCATATTTTGCTCAAAATTTTGTTGTTAATCTAATAAGAGAATAATGAATGTTAGATTATTTTGAGATGATCTCCACACATGGAACACACTTGGTCAATCTCACCAGAAGTGGTTATGTCTGTTGTTAGAAGCCTACCATTCATCCAAGCCACATGCAAGTAAATTATTGTTGTTTAGTTGAAGGTATAAGTCTTTATAACTGAAACTTGACTAGGAAGTCTGCTACGGTTTGAGCCTTAATTGCAATTTTTGGCTTAAGTTTCATGTCATAGTCTCCTAACTCTATTGCCCATCGAGTAGTTACTAAGTATATCAAGTTTTTGTAATACGATTTCCAAAGGAATGAAGTTCTTATTATGATGGTATGAGCATGAAATTCATGCCATATGTCCCTAGTCGCGACTACCTCCCTTTCTCTAATTTTAGATAAAGAATATCGGCATCCAATAAGAACTTAATTACATGATATATAACTTTAAATACATTTATTTATTCTCTAATTAGAGCTGCAGTAAAAATATAATCCAATACTATTAACTATAAAAATAGAAACTCACCTAACTTGAGCTTTGTTAATACCTTTAGATAGGTTATGAACTTTTTTATGTTGTTGAAATTTTAATCATATGCTAGAGTCAATTTGAATCTACACACACTTTTTAATATTTCGAAGTAGGTCTAATACTTATATGAAGATCTTAAAACGAGTTTGTTTAATGCATTAAACCTTCTTACTAGTATTTTAACTTATTTTATGTTTTGGGGATGATCTATTACATCTAAGTTTGAAAGTTATACAGGGTCCAATTGTATGAATCTCACTGACCAAGTAGCTAATAAACTTTCGAGGACCTTACACTAAAGTACACTTCTCTAGAGTGATCTTTAAGTTTATTCTTTGACATTTGCAACGGTTTCGACAAGTTTTGTTGTAGCTGAGAGTTACCAACATATCTTAATATATGCATGTAAGTTTTGATCAAGTTGAGTTGTAATTTTTTTTAACCAACCTCTTATTGTGGCCCCAACGTTTTCCAACCCAAAACCCTCTCTCGATGATAAAGGTTGTGTGTTATTGATCGTCTTCGTGCATTGAAATCTGGTTTTAACTTAAATAAACATAGATAAAGAGTATAATTTTGTTCTCTAAAATTTCAAACTAATCGATATTTTAGAAAAAAAAATATTCTTCAGATAGATTTTGTTTTCCAATCCAAAACCCCCTCTCAGTGACAAAGGTCATGTGTTATTGATCGACTTCATACATTTGAAATGTAATAAAAAATATAATTTTGTTCTCTAAAAATTCATCCACAAATTTATCGATTTCTAGACAAAAAAATTCATTCGAATAGATTTTATTTTCGAAAACTACTTAACCTTTACTGAGATCAAATCTCTTATATTACCGAAGCACCATGTTAAAAGTTAAAAGTGATCGGACATGATAAAATCATATTTCATCTCAATCACTTGAACCTATTTGACCATGTTATAGAGGTGTAAAAGCTAAATTCTATTTGAAACAATAAGATATATTTTTACATGAGTTTGAAACACGACTATATCTTATATTTTCCAACAAGAAACGCGTTCTCATGTCAATTTGCATTTTAGTTAAAACTGAAAATGAAACATTAGTAAAAAAAGTTGGTTTGCACATTCAATTTCTTATAATAATTTCGATAATCAAAACGTCAAAAATTTGTATCATCCCAATTTCAGTCTTGAATGTTGGGTTGCTTTGTAGCCCATGGACTCAGAATCCTGATCACACTATTTAGCGGGAATGCCGAATTCATAATCTACCTTTTCTTCCAGTAGGGTTTTGCTGAACTTCTGGTCCGTCGTCGTTTGATTTCTTCTAACGATGTATGGATATCTTCATCGACTCTTTCATTTCGATATCTGAATCTATATGCTGTGTTTAATCTGTAACTAATGCCCCTTGATGCTTCGTTGAGTCACCTGATTTTGATTTTTGTTTCTTCAATCTGTTCTTTCTGTTTTGGATTTGTGATGCTTTTGGGTCAATGATTTACGATGCTGATAGGATTTTCAAAGTGATTCAGCTTGAATTTGCTGAGGATTTCATGATAGGGGGCTACATTTACGTCATATTAGGTTGTGTTAATGGGGAAATGATTAGGGATCATTTTGAAGATTATTCGTTTATCAGTTATTAGTTTTAATTCGAGACTGTTACGGAGTTTGACAAGGTGATTGAGGTGTTAATCTCTAAAAAAAACTCAGATTGCAGTTCATAATTCAGTAATTATAACTTTACAAGTACTTGTGCAGTTTACAATGAACATCTCAGGTGTTCATGTTTGTCATTTGTGTTTTGATCTTAGTAGACTCCTTAACAAATTAGTCTATTTTATCAGTCCCGTTGACATGCATATGATGGCGTTGATAATGTTAGATGATGAGTTTGTATGTTATTTGGTTGGAGATTATGCAAATAAATTGTTGTTTATATACACATCCATTTCTATATTTGGTCATATTGATTTTAGATATGCTTCCTCACTTCTCTAATAATCCTTGGAAACTCTAGTTGGGCGACCAGAGTCCACTGTTGATGAAGGAAGTTAGCTTTAAAATATAATGGAAGATGAGTACTTGGGAGATAGTCAATCCAGTGAGCATAGTGCTCTTGTCACTCCAAAGAGGAGCTCTTATATTTCCACTCCTAAGGGTACTCCAGGGAGGAAGAAGTTGATTCTTGATGACGAGGCAGACGATGCTGATGGTGCCAACAGGTAAAATGAAAACTCAATTCTTTGAAAGGTTGTGCTCGTTATTTTATTTTTCAATCAAATACTGAAAATGTCTTTTTTTTTCTTTTAAAATTTTGCCTTGAAAAGTTCTGCTAGTAAGAAAAAGGTATTAAGAAATGCTGGAGGTGGACTTCGACAGTTCAGTGTTATGGGTTAGTGATTCTCACATTCTTGTAGGCTATACTTGATTGATTGCGCTAATTGATATCTTAACTATATAAAAAATAGAAAGGATATTGGTAATGTTTAGTTTTCCCAATATTTTTCACTTGCTTTTGTACTAATTGCTGAATTTATAGCATTACTTTGATGATAAAACAGTTTCCAGGAAGTTAGAAGCCAAGAAAAGGACTACATACAAAGAGGTAAGTTCAGTTCTACCTAACTACGAACTGATCTTTTGTACTTGAAAAGTGAAAAAGATTTGGGAAGGTAGACTAATGGTGTAGCATGAATCGACACATGGATCATATAAGTGGTGATTCCTTGCTGAAGACAGTGTTCCGGTAGTTTACGCTTGCTTACTACACCATTGTTTTGTTTTTTGACCAAATGGTCTTAGAGGTTTAGGTTCAGCTCTAGAAGAATAATAGTCCAGTTACTCCAGTACCCTCACCTGAACTTCCTCCACGGAATGATCACTTACAGTTGGATGTTCTTGTGATAATATCTTTAATTAAATAGGTCCTTGGTTGGGTTTATTTTAGTGGAACTTACATCGAGCAACGGTAACGTAGTTGGTTTATGTGCTCCATCTTAATTGAAAGTACACTGAGCTTCTGGCTCAACAAGCGGTTGTTTGGTCCTCTCACCCACTTGACCACCTGAGTTGTTTTTGTGTCCTTGCTGTTCTGCAGAAAACACCTTTGATTAGTCTAAGCACACCCAACTGGTGCTATAGCTTGCAACCAGGCAGTTCTGCTTGTTTGTTAAGTCAAACTGGCTTATAAAAGTCTTGATCATAACTTTTTTGTTCACTATTAAATCTGATAGCTTTAAAAAGTCAGATGTTCATGATTTCAGGTTGCTGATGAAATAATTGCAGAGTTTGCTGCAGCACAGAGTAATCCAGCAGCATGCTCGGAAGAGGTATAAAAGTCAAGCCAAGCATTTAATGGTTTATATTGAGTCATGTGATGCATAACAATTCACTCCGAACTGAATGATTGTGGATGTTGATGCATTAGTTTAATGAAAAGAATATCCGGCGTCGTGTTTATGACGCGTTAAATGTTCTAATGGCGTTGGATATCATCACAAGAGACAAAAAGGAAATTCGGTGGAAAGGACTGCCTAAAACTTGTACGAAGGATTTGGAAGAACTAAAGGTTGGTAGCTTCTACGATGATGAATTGAAGTTCCTTGAACATCCTATACAATTCTTTGTGCTCTCCCTATTTCTCTCAAGTATGAAGAACAAGGACATTTTACATGCTCAAACACTATACTATTATTTTGCAGAACAGATACATGTTAAACTTTGCTAAACTCGCACTATGATTATATATGCATTGTTGCAGGCACAACGCAATAAACTACTGAACAGTATTGAGAAAAAGGCAGCATTTTTGAAGGATTTGGAAGAACAGGTAAAATACTATTGTATCTGATTTTACAATGCGATGTTGATGAAAATGAAGTGGGAACATAGTTATTCAGTTTAGTTGGCTTAAGAAATTAGATCATGTCTGGATGATGAAAGCTTATGTGATGCTTGGTTCATTCAATGTTTAGTGAGTATCTCCTTCTTTCACCTTCGTTATGCATGTCAATGATTTCTGAAGATGTTTATTTATTTATGCCTGTCTGGTTCCGGACTCCATATTCAACCAGGACGTTTTATATTCTTCATGTATTTTGAAAGAATCCCTTGAAGAGCATACTCTGGTTATGCAATTTACATATTTTAATTGTCACTTTGTATATTGTCTATTAATCTTCTTCTGAAAATAAAGGTTGCAGGTGTTAAAAATTTAATACAGCGAAATCATCAAATAGTTAAAAGAACTAAAAGCCCTACAGAAGGATTTACCTTGCCATTCATCCTGGTTCAGGTATTAATGATCTTTGTGTCTTTTCCAACTTTAATGTCGAATGTCTTTGGATTGACTTCAAAGCTTATTTTGATACACGGTATGAAGTTGGTATTAGCTTGGAAGTTCTTATCACTTTATAATGTTCGTGGCAATGCATATTTATAATGAAGTACGACAAAAAAACTTGAAGTTTTATTGGAGTCTCATAACAAATCATCTTTGAAATGTCTCAAGAAACATATCTTGTGCTATGGATAATGTCAAATAGAACCTCATATGAAGTGCCGTAGCAAAATAAAATTTTCATGAATTAGAAAAATTCTTAGATGCGACAATGGTCTTAGGTGATGTGACGCGACCATTGTCTTAATCGACCGATGGGTTATAATGAATCTATCTATGTTGTTTTATGATCATTGATGCACTTGTCGTACTAAAACTTACCATTTGATAACTAATACTAAAACTTCTTGATTTCAATCCTAAAATGAATTTGATTAGGGTCGGATCTCAAAATATTCACTTTGATCTATGTTTATATATAATACTAAAGTTATTCTCACATTTCCTTACCTATAGAATTCTCCTTTGATTTCAGACAAGTTCTAACGCTACCGTTGAGGTTGAGATTTCAGAGGACATGCAACTGGTGCATTTTGATTTCAATAGGTAATGACTTTGTGTTCATGTTTGTGCTACTTCTAAACAGAAGGCATCCAATTGTATTGTTCTTGATATTTGTTGTGGTTGATGGTGATTAGTCCTCCTAAACTCAATTACTTGATTTCTCAATTGCAGCACACCTTTCTCCTTGCATGACGATGCGTACATTTTAAAGCTAATGCATAATCAAAAGATGCAGAAAAGTATGCATCTCTCTCAAGGGTCTTCAGTTCATTCGTCTTCAAGCTCTTGTGTCGCTTCTGGAAGCATAAAACCCTTTTACTGGAACTCTGAAACGGGGAACCGTAGATGAATATAGATGGAAAATTCAAAAGCATATGATCATGATCAGGATAAATCCCTTTCTCAAGTTATAAAACAGACACAAACATGATGTACCAAATGGTGATCCTCTGAGCTATATATTAAACAGTAACTCTTTTTTTTATCCCAAGAAAATTTTGGAGGGTAAATCACAATTTCAGAGCTTATATAATGACAAGTTGTCTCCCTTGTAGATTTAAAATGAAAAGTATCAACATTATTGGATGCTAAGATTAAAATATATCTTTAGATAAACTAGGTGGCCAAAGAACTTTAAAATCTGATCGCACGACATCACACGACCAGAAGGGCTAGTAAACCAAGTCCCAATGAGTCATGCATGTATGTGTGACCAGGGGCCTTAGTGCCTAGCTGCGCTCATTTGGTTGACTAGAACGGTCTTGGCTAGATAGCTAGGGCTTGATCAGGTGCAATGAGCAGCCCAAGCACTTGGTTCCGAGCATTTGTGCGACCAGGCACAACGAGACTTAGTTAGCAGTTGTCTTAAGCTATTGGCCTTCTGTCCGAACCTGCCAAGCACCAGGCACAACGAGACTTAGTTAGCAGTTGTCTTAAGCCATTGGCCTACTGTCCGAACCTGCCAAGCGCGATGAGCGGCCCAAGCACTTGGTCTCGACATTTGTGCCACCAGGCACAACGAGACTTAGTTAGCAGTTGTCTTAAGCCACTGGCCTACTGTCCGAACCTGCCAAAGTAAAACATAAGGTGAAAGAGTATGTTAAAAAAGTAAATCATTAGAATAGATGATAAAATTGACTTGAATGGACCTTACCTTAGGGTTTGCACCCACCTTTCTATTTGACCAAATCCATCAATAGATTTTTAAAATTTTGAAATTCTGATTACTTAGACAAAACTTGTTTTTCCGGTGTGGTTAAAAGATGGTTGACCAAGTTTCCCAATTTTGACACTAGAAAGAAAATATTGAATATGTTCAAGTACGTCTAAAAGTTTTAAACTCAACAATACGATAATAAGTAGCACGCTTCCACTTGTTAGCTAAACATATGTGAACATGTTAGGAAAAAAATGATGTAAACTTGTTAGCTAAACATATGTGAACATGTTAGGAAAAAAATGATGTAAGGATGAAATGGTGATCGAAGACCTCATTCCAATGTAGCAAGTAAAAAACGTATTTTGTCATCCTCAATACGATAGGATAAGTCACCAACTTTAGGACGGTATACAATCTTGATACCGTATTCAAATCTAAAATATTGATTATTTTTATGAGATATATTTATACGGTTAAGTTTTTGTTTTTTATTACCATCTTTTGGAAGTTCGTCACGATCTAGGTCTATTGAGATTATTTTTATTAGTAATTTTAGGATAAAGTTTTTTTGTATATTTCTCTTAGCACCAACCATTGTTTCTCATAAAAAAAGAAATTTTCTTTTCAATATTTATCAGAATAAATATTGACTTAATAAACATTAAGAGTGAGAAACATATAAAATAAAATAAAATATGATATATATTAGATACATATTCAATAAAAATTGAAGTTTTCAGTTTTGGGATTCTAACGAAGATATTACGGGAAAATAAAATAAACTTTTAAAGCGAAGATTTTAGAAAAAAGGCGTAACAGAAAAAATGGGTTGTTTTAAAATGAAAAAACGATCGATATGTTATTGAATGATATGGAACGTTAAATTATAATAAAATTTACAGGCAGAATAATAATTACAAATGAAATAGTTTTAAGTCTAATTTATGACCCACAATATGGCATAAGTAGGTGTAAAAATAACGAGACAGTTTTGCGTAGTTTTATAGGCTTGGTTTGTGAACCAGTTTACTATTTTGATATTTTAAGTTAGAGTTCAATATAACTCCTTGCATAGCTGTATAGGCTTGGTCCACAAACGATTTCATTGGCTTGAATTTTAAGTCATGACTCCATATGACCACTTGTGTAATCTTATAGTTGATCGACCCGAGGTTTGGTTTGTTACCCATATTCGCTTACTTCTCGTTATACACGACCATCCGTAATATATTAGATTATCACTTGGCTTAAAACCTTTCTATCATGGAGATTACTTAGTTTATAGTTATTTATCATTGAAATCGCATGGCTGATAGCCTAGCTTGTATGAAGATCACCCGACGTATAATCTTTCTATCATGAAGATCTCTTGGTGTTGTTGAGTATGGAGGTCACATGACTCCTCTCCCTCGTGCTTGTGTTGGTGAAGTGTTATTTTACAAATAACTATATTTGATAAGGAAATATATTCTTTAAGGACCTAAATGTAATTAATAAGGACTTAATTAATAAGTTCTACTAATATAGAGTAAAATTAAGCTTTATAAGAGATATAGGGACTAAACTGTAAATATCCCTTTATGTAACCGCTCTTGTAACTAACTCTTGTAACAAACTTACTAGGCCTATTTAAAGAGGCTGAGGAGGTTGATTACACCTATGAAAGATTCAGAGGAGAAAGACAATATTCACTTCTAAAAAATCTCTCTGTTGATTCTAAGAAGATATTCTCTATTTTCTCTAGTTACTTTCTGTTCATACAAAATTGGCGCTAGAAAGAGGGGACGAAGATACCTTGATCGATAGATAAAAAAATCGAGTCTCGAGTTTTTTCGTTTTCTGAAGTATTCCGTTCGAGTTTTTTTGTTTTCTGGAGTATTTTGTTTAGATTTTCGTTGATCGGAGATGAATTCAGAAGAAGGTGACAATCCGTCTGTTCGAAAGGCTATGGGAACATTGAAATCTGATCTGCAAGAAAAAGAATCAGGAGAACCAGTTCCGATTCAATCAAATCAATTCGATTTTGAAGGAAAAATGAAGGAGTTAATAAGAAAGGTGGCAGAGCTTGATGAGTTTGCTCAAATGAAGCAAGCTAATGATAACGCTAAACTCAGGTCTGAAATATCCAGAGGTGCTCAGGATGATCAGTGAGATCAGTCGAATGACGACGATGATGTTCAAGATACTCGACGTAAAATACGTTTTGAACGTAGGAAGGAGCACAGTGGAATGAAAAAGAAGGGAAAGTTGCAGAAGCGACGAAATGTGTATTCTAGTGAAGAGGATGATGAGGATTCGGAATCGGATGAAACACCGAGATATAAGCATTTTCGAGGTCATTCAAGAGAGAGAGAATATGAATTAAGGCCAGCTAAAGTGTATAAGGAAGGAAGGCAAAAGAAGGAGAGGCGAGTGAATTCTCCTCGGAAAGTGTATTCTTCTCGGAAATATGTCGGGGAGCCAAGTTTGTATGCTACTGTGGGAATGAGGAACGAGGACCAGTATGTTCAAGGTATGGATTGGAGGGATTCACCGTTGATTAGGGAGATCAGATCTGTACCGCTTCCGAGGCGGTTTGACATTTCTAAAATTGATAAGTTCGATGGAACTCAAGATCCCGATGATCATATAGAGAAATTTAAGAACTATATGACCAACTTCGAGGACGATGATAGGCTGGTTTGCAAGGCCTTCTCTCAGACATTCAAAGGAACTGCATTAAAATGGTATAACAAGATTCCTAAGGAATCTATTGCAAATTTTAGAGACTTTTACACAGCTTTTCGAAGACAGTTTGTGGGAAGCAAAGAAATGAGAGCTAATGGAGATACAATAATACAATGTAAGCAAGTTGTGGGAGAAAATCTGAAAGATTATACCAAGAGATTTGTGTCGACAAAAGCGGGATTAGATGACTGTGAGGAATTGGTGGCTATGGCGGCGTTTCGACAAGGAATGTTTCCTGGAGATTTAGCCGATGAAACAACGAGGCGTAGAGCATTAACGTTTGGAGCTCTCATGGCCCAGGTTGAAGACCAGATCAAGGTCGAAAAGTCCACTCGAGTTCGAGGAAGAAATGTTGCTGTTCAGAAAGGGAATGCTCAGGGGGGAAATAACCAAGCGAACGCTTCGAATAACAGCTCGTCAAGGGCGAGGGGCAATCAAAATGTTACTTACCGAGGAGGTTCGAGTTCGTATCAAGGGGGTGCTAATCATCACAACTTTAGTAATCAATACCAGTTCAAACCAAGATCTAATGTATGGGTGAAACCAGAATATTATGCAGATTTGACTGAAAGTGTGGCATCGATATATGAAAAAAGCAAGGGAACAGTAAATTTCAGAAAGCCAGCATCGATTAATAGACCAAGGGAGGAGCGCAATAACAGGTTCTGCAGGTATCATGAATATATTGGGCATGATACAAATGATTGTATTGCTTTGAAGAAGGAGATGCAGGTTCTGATAGAAAATGGAAAGTTGCTGGAATATGTCAAAAAGAATGCTAAAGCTGTAACTCAAAAAATTGGTAATCCTAATTCTAAGCAGGAAACTGCACTGATGATTTTAGATGCTGCAGGTGATGAGTTTGATGTGGCTTCGGAATATGTCGACCCAGACCCTAGTCGATTGTTGTTAATGTCAGTAGATGAGCCGAGGCGTGAGGGACGTGTTCGAGATTTGTGTGCCTTCTTTGAGTCACTGACAATATTTGGGGGAGATTCAATGACTAACAACACTAATAATTCGAGGAAGAGACATATAGTGAATTTAACGCGTCAAATTGAGGGAGGAGCATCGGCACACCTAAGCAACAAGAAGGATGTCCCATTTATAATTTTCGATGGGGATGATTTGAGAGGAATTACTGGGCCACATGAAGATGCAGTGGTCATAGGAGCAGAAGTATGTGGGGTGGAGATTCGACGAGTGCTGATTGATACCGGGAGCTCTGCTAATGTGTTGTTCAAATCAACATATGATAGATTAACCGCTCCGCCTCGAATAGAAAGGTCAGAGAGAACTATCATTGGGTTTACTGGCGCAACAGCAAACGTGATAGGAGAGTTCGAAGGTGAGATTTCTTTGGGAAAAGGGCCTTTCAAAAAGAAAGTGCAAGTATTTTTTATGGTGGTAGATTGTCCATCGAGCTACAACGCTATTTTTGGAAGGTCATGGTTGGCTAAAATGTATGCTATAGTTTCTACGATTCATCAATGTTTGAAGTATGTGATCGGGGATCGAGTCGGCGTAGTTCGAAGTGATCAAAAGGTGGCAAGAGAGTGTTACGCTGCTGCGTTTAGACTACGTGGCAAAAGTATTGATGATCCAATGGAGAATTAGCAGTTTGGGGGGTTGTCTTCTGGTGGTATAGATGAGGGAATTGATGATCCGAGGTCAACCCCGAGTTCTGTTGTGGTAAGTGAAAAAATAGAAGAATACGTTTTCAATAATGACAGAGTACTTCGAATTGAGACTTTATTGTCTTTATCAATGCGAGAAAGATTGTTGAATTTTTTGTCTAAGAATTTGGATGTATTTGCTTGGAGGTCCGAGGATGTAGTAGGGGTCCCAAGTGATATCATATGTCATAGCTTGGCAGTGGATCCGAAGATCAAGCCGATAATTCAAAAAAGGAGAGCTTTTTCGTTGGAAAAATCTGAGGCCATAGTTGCTGAGGTAGATAGATTGTATAAGATGGGGCATATCAGGGAGTCCAATTATCCGAGGTGGACGGCTAATCCTGTGGTGGTGAAAAAGAAGAGCGAAAAATGGAGAATGTGTGTAGACTTCACAGATTTAAACAGGGCCTGCCCAAAAGATCCTTTTCCAGTGCCTCGAATTGACCAGTTAGTGGATTCTACTTCTGGAAACAAAATTTTAACATTTATGGATGCATTTTCAGGGTATAATCAGATTCGAATGAATCCAGAGGATGAAGAGAGCACAACTTTTATTACTGATCGAGGTTTACACTGTTATAGAGTGATGCCGTTTGGATTGAAGAATGCTGGGTCTACATATCAAAGGTTGATGAATAAGGCGTTTGCTTCACAAATAGGGAGGAATATCGAAGTGTACATCGATGATATGTTGGTTAAGAGCAAAGGTGATGATGAACACATTGATGATTTAGAAGAGACGTTTTTGAATCTCAGAGCCATACAATTGAAATTGAACCCAGAGAAATGTACGTTTGGAGTTCGATCTGGTAAGTTTCTGGGGTATGTGATTAGTGAAAGAGGAATTGAAGTGGATCCAGAACAATTGAAGGCTCTGATATCAATGTCTTCGCCTCGGAATATCAAAGAAGTGCAGATGTTAACGGGCAGGTTAGCAGCTTTGAACAGATTCATTTCTCGATTTTTAGATAAGTGCTTGCCTTTTTTCCAGGTGTTGCGTCGACCTAATAATTTTGAGTGGACTTCGGATTGTGAAGAAGCTTTTGTTAAGATCAAAAATCTTTTGTCCACTCCTGAAATATTATCAAAGCCTCGGGAAGGTGAGCAACTGTTTTTGTATATAGCTGTATCGGATTATGCAATGAGTGCAGTTTTGATCAGTGAAGATTCAAGAATTTCGAGGCCCGTCTACTATGTCAGTAAAAGTTTGGTTGATGCCGAAAAATGTTATTTGAAGCTCGAAAAATTGGCATTGTGCATAGTAGTGGCAGCGAGAAAAATGCGTCTTTATTTCCAGGCACATACGATTGTGGTTCGAACTTCCTATCCATTGAAAAATGTATTGCAAAAGCCAGATATCTCAGGAAGGATGACTAAGTGGTCTGTAGAATTAGGAGATTTCGACGTGTTATTCTCTCCTCGAAGAGCTATCAAAGCTCAAGCCTTAGCAGACTTCTTGGTTGAGTTTCATTCGAGTAGACCCGAAGAGAAAGAAGGTGAAAAAGTGAACACGAATCCCACGTGGACAGTACGAACAGATGGAGGATCTAGTAATAAAGGGTCGAGTGCAGGAGTTGAATTGGTGGCACCAACAGGAGAATTTATGTTTCAAGCTATAAAATTTGGATTTTATGCTTCGAACAATGAAGCTGAATATGAAGCTGTGCTAGCAGGGTTGCGGTTAGCAAAGATTTGTGGGGCAATATTCGTGCGCTTAGAAACAGATTCGCAGTTGGTAGTTAACCATGTTAAAGGGGTTTCAGAAGCTAAAAAGGATCGTTTGGTTTTGTACTTGCAAGAGCTACGAGGTATGATGGCACAATTTGAAAATGTCGAGGTGGAGCATATTCGAAGAGGTAGCAACACAATGGCTGATTCTTTGGCAACAATGGCTTACTCTGAAGAATATCAATGGATCGTAACACAACCACTGCCTTCGATTACATCAAACTCTGAGCAGTGTGAATTTGTTGAGGAGGTAACAAATGATTCGACGAGCATTCAAAGAGATTGGAGAACTGACTTATTAAACTTTCTTACAAAGGGAATACTACCTCTTGATAAACACTTGCTCAAGAGAATAAGGAATAAAGCTCTTGATTCCGAAGTAGATAATGATGAAGCTAGAAGAGCTGAGCTTGATTTGTTAGAGGAAAAAAGGGTCAAAGCGCATTTGAATGTGGTTCATTATCAAACCTTAATGAGAAGCAGGTACGATGCTAAAGTTAAGAAGAGAGAGTTCAAGGTTGGCGATAAAGTATTGCGAAAAGTATTTTTTCATACTAAGGACAAGAACCTCGGAAAATTGGCTCCGAATTGGGAGGGTCCTTATGAAGTCAAAATGAAGGTCAAGCCAGGTTCCTACAGGTTGTCTGATCGCGAGGGAAGGATGCTCAAACACCCTTGGAATATAGAGCATTTGAAATTATACTGTGAGTAAAATTGAACTTCGAATTTTTGCAAAACAGACATACTCTTTCCTTATCTGTTGGCCCAGAAAGGTTTTAATGAGGTGTCTGGCTAATATTGAATTTTATAATAAAATTTCTTTTGGCCATTGGTTGTTTAGTATGATGAATGACTTGTTATTTTGGTAACTTGGCAAAGACTGATCATCTTTGAAAGTTGACCAAGAGTAATTTTCCAAAGCAATAGCTTTGAGGAAACAACCTATTTCGAGGTGCCACGTCTTATGAGTGCATCTAATTTTTCGAGGTGCCACGTCTTATGAGTGCATCTAAGTTTCGAGATGCCACGTCTTATGAGTGCATCTAAGTTTCGAGGTTCCACGTCTTATGAGTGCATCTAATTTTCGAGGTGCCACGCTTTATAAATGCATCTAATTTTCGAGGTGCCACGCTTTATAAGTGCATCTAATTTTCGAGGTGTCATATTTTATAAGTGCACCAGAGATTTGAAATATTAAGAAAGTTGTTTGTCTCATTAGATAAAATTTGAAGCTTACAAATAAGGACAAACTACTTAATTAAGACACGCAAAAAACAAACACGATATATGTAAACTCTTGTTTAGTCATCCTCTTCCGATGACCCATCAGAAGCATCATTCTCTTCTGAAGAGCTTGAAGGCACTTCGAATGCCTCTTTTGGACGATCTTTCTCTGGGACTTGCTTCCAAAATTCTGTTAAATTTAGCCTTGGATAGGCAGCATGGATTTCTCGAAGAAGATTGTTAGCTGTATCGATTTCAACCTTCTTGATACCACCAAGCATCACATAGCCAACAGCAGCTTCGGCTTTCTTGACGGCAGCTTTCTTTTCTTCCTCGAATCCTGTTTGAAGCTTAGTCAATTGAGTTTGGCAATTTTCCAATTTTTCCTGAGTTTCCTTAACAAGTTTCTCAGCGTCGGTAGATTTTTTCTTTTCCTCAGAAATAGCAGTAGAATGTTGAGATTTTAGATTTTTAAGAGCCAATCGATGAGAAGCCTCCAGAGCTTCGATTTCTTCTTTATGCTTCTTAAGAAGCTTTCCTTTTTCAGCCTCAAAATTTTGAAGTGCTTTATTTTTCGAAGTCTTTTCAGATTCTGTTTCCTTTTTGCTCTTGATTAACTTTTGTGCAAGGAGCTCGAATTGTGTATGTGAATTGTTCACCTCTTCACATAATTTTTTGGCTGCAGCACTTAAATTTGTAAAAGGTTGAAGAATTGAAGTTACCTCATCGGATCTGTCTGGATTGGGCAAGTTTGATGAGTGATGACGGACAGGAACAATTGCATTAGATATTGAAGCCATGGCAGTCCCAGTAGAAGTTGATGGAATGATGTTGGTAGACTAAGAGCCTTCACCAGTGAATGCAAAATCCCCGCTTAAATTGAGATTTTCGAGGTTAAGGTAATCGTCTTCTTGGCTATCTCCTAGTGCCAATCCGCCTTGAGGATTTTCTTCAATAAAAGTTTTCCCATGCACCTCGGAAGCCAGTACCTCTTCGAGTATGTCAGCCTCGTTCTTTTCCTTTGGAGTAGTGGACTTGCTCTTTTTCTTCTTTGGAGCATTGTCTTCTTTCTTTTTCTTTTTCAGAACAGGTTCATCCTCTTCGGATATTGGGGGAAGTTGAGATGCAGGCATTTTTCGTTTCCCTGCACACTTCGAAGTTTTGGAAGGGTTAGCCTTGCTTATGTTGGCTTTTTTGAGGGTTAGTTTTCCCTTCTTCTTCAGTGGCAGGTGACTGTCACTTCGATTCCTCGTGGGAAGGTAGGTTTTCCCATCTGGTGCGAGTATTCTTTGGACTGCTATGATGGGATCTGGGGGGACATCGGATCTTCAGGGAAGTCAGCTCCCAAGGTTATGCGCCACAGATGGCTGTTGACGAAGTTGATTGGTTGAAAGGCTGAGTGAAAGCCATTTCCCCAAGCTTTCTCTGCCCATTCAGCCATTTTCTTGAAGATGTCTTTTGCAGCTTTTCTACGACTTTTGAATCTCCTCAGAATTTCTGTGAAAAGAGTAAATAGTTAGATAAATAGACTTCGTTAATTTAACTAAGCGTGATAAGATAAGGAAATATTAACAATATAACAATAATTCACTTACTGCTATCTCTCCAGGTGAGAGTAAGTTTTGAGGGGTTGTCATCGGAAATCTCTTTGCCATTTCCCCAAGCTCCTGATAAAAAGACAAACCTTTGTTTCCAAAATTTATCAGCTTCGAGGAGGTCATCGATAATCTTCAAATCATCCTCCAGTGTTAGGTAGTAGAATGGTAAGACTGGCCCATTTGAGATTTTGGTCAGTGAGATGAAGTCCTCAATTTCGAGGGGGATGCCTCCTAGCCTCGACACCATGATGGCAGAGAATAAGGTGAATAGCTGGTTTGGAGTGACTTGTGTTGGGCACAACCCAAGAATTTTGAAGTACCTTACAATAATTGGGTCGAGGGGAAATCGAAGTCCCGAGTTGAAAAGCTCGGGGTAAACTACCAGTTCGTCCTTCTGACAACTCAGAGGTGTTTCTCCTTCTACTGGTAGTCGAAGAGCCATGTTATCTGTTAATCCCCATAGTCTTTTGAGTTCTTCTTTCTCTGATTCGAGGTAGTAAGTATAAGATACATTCTTTAGGGCAAGAATGTACCTAGGACAAAGTGGTTGAAGGTTTTCCTGAACCAAAGCAGCAACATCCTCAGGGAGTGTAATGAGAGGTTTCTTTCCTCGATTTTTCTTTGGAGGGGTTACCCCGTCAGCCTCGGATTCCCCTTCGGCATCAGATTCAGTGGCTTCAGAATCATTTTCTTTGTTATTGTCCTCATCGGTGGCTTCATCGGGACGACTTCGGATTTGAGTCTCAGTTTGAGTCACAAGAATTGGTTGACTACTCTCTGGTGTAGTGTCAACCACTTCTTGTGGGGGAGGAGAAGAGGTTTCTGCATCGTCACCCATTGCTAGAAAGGTTGATTTTTTGCTAGGCCTAACTTTAACTGCTTCGGATTGAAGGATAGGTGATTTGGGTTGAAGTTTTTTAGTTGCTTCGAATTGTAAGGTAGGTGATTTGGGTTGTAGTTTTTTAGAAGTTGGTGGTTTGTCAGAAGTGACAGCTTTAGATTTTCGATGTGGTCTTAATACTGGGGAAATGGGTTGATTTCAAGGAGGAGAAGGTTGTTGACTAGATTCTGGGTTTGAAGCTAGGGGTGAAGACGAAGTAGCAAGGTTGGGATCGAAGTTACCGTATTTGAAGGTGGTAGAGGAAAGGTGAGGACCGTTGTAGATCAACCCAGCTGCTCTGTATTCTTCAGCTCTCTCTCCAATACAAAGATAATCGTAAGCACCAAATACTTGATTGCTAGAACCAGGGAAGAGAGATTTCTTTGTTGTTCTTGGTTTTCTGGGTTTAGATCTTTTGTATTTGGGATATCTTCTCATACAATAGGTATTGATCTGAGAAGTTGTTTTAATGGCTGAACAAGGTGGAGTTTCTGAAGAACAGGATGAAGATGGCTTGAAGGTTGATGAAGAACAAGATGAAGATGAAGAACATGATGAAGATGGCTTGGAAGTGATTTATCTAAAAAGTTCTCAGTGAAGGTAGAGCTGAGTATTTATAGTTAAAAGAAATGACGTTGAGAATTTGAAGAGGCAAAACCAGTGAGTTGCTCTCATTGGGTGGAATGTGAAACGTAGAGGAAACGTGTAGTGTCATAGACCTATCAAGAAGGGTCTAGTCAGTCTTTCAAGTAGGGATCAGAAAATTCGAAGCATAAGTAAAATTATGTCTCTAGTAAGAAGATTCGAAGTAAAGGCAAGGTTGCATTTCAAGTTGGCAGGTTCGAAGTGATTGGGGAATTTATTTGCACTTATTCTTAAATTCGAAGAGAAGTTGCAAGTCATTGGGCTTAATCATAATGAAGAGGCGAAATGAAGGAAGTTGTATTTACTTGGAGTAATATTCGAAGAGCGAATAGTTCTTATAAATTGTCTGTATAAGAACTAGGGGGGCTACTGATAAGGAAATATATTCTTTAAGGACCTAAATGTAATTAATAAGGACTTAATTAATAAGTTCTACTAATATAGAGTAAAATTAAGCTTTATAAGAGATATAGGGACTAAACTGTAAATATCCCTTTATGTAACCGCTCTTGTAACTAACTCTTGTAACAAACTTACTAGGCCTATTTAAAGAGGCTGAGGAGGTTGATTACACCTATGAAAGATTCAGAGGAGAAAGACAATATTCACTTCTAAAAAATCTCTCTGTTGATTCTAAGAAGATATTCTCTATTTTCTCTAGTTACTTTCTGTTCATACCAATATTCATTACTTAAACAAGGAAATGCATCTTTCATATTCGAATGTGTAGTTTTATTGTACGTTGTTTTGTAACGAATATTTATGGAATCTTCAATATCCATTTATGCTTAATGTATAGCTTGGAAAATAGAATAAAGTTTTCCATTTTCAGGAAAAGTTATATATTAAAAAGTTGACTTACATTATGCATCATTAAATTACCTCATACCATGGAACCAGAAGAGAAAAAGAGTCCACATTGCCTTTACAAAGTCTTGTTATACATTTTCAGGTGTTTGATATTCCAAGGGTGTTTCAGTGCGTTTCCCTTCATGTTTCTTCCCGATATTCCCTATAATGCCTTAGAGATTACTCTGTACGACCCATCATAATTGGGAGCTAACTTGCCTGTATTTTTATCGTTTTCTCCTTAGAAGATTTTCTTTATTACCAGACCGTGTTCTATCAGAGCTCGAGGCTTCAACTTAAAATCAAATTTTCTATTCATTAGGCTTTTATGGTCCTTTGCCCGAACCCGAGCTTGATTTCTTGTTCCTCAATCAAGTCGATATAATTTTTTCGTTCGTCATTGTTGATTCCCTCTGTATAATTCTTGACTATGCGACTGGGGATCATAATATATGTGGGCACTACAACCTCCATCATCTATACTAAATAAAAATTGGTTAATCTAATGGCCGACTAATGGTCGTCCTATACGTCGAAAATACCTCAACTAATTTATTAGGCCACTTCATTGGATCCCACGAGCTTTTCATTTATTCCATCGATAATAGTTTTGTTAATTACATTGAGTTGGCCATTTTATTGATGGTAATATGAAGTCGAAAAGTATAATTCTACCATATATCTTCTGCAAAATATCGTCAACACCTCAGTTTGGAATTGGGGTTTGTTATCTTTGATTAATATTTGAGGAATCCGAGACCTGGATAATATTTGACTTTAGAGGAAATCATAAATTTCTTAGGCCTTTGTCTTGTACAAGGATTTCGCTTCAATCCATTTTGTAAAGTAGTTAACGACCATTACTAAAAAATTTCATTTTTAGTAGCCACAAGTAAAAGTTGTCATTTTGTAAAATGAATCCCCACTAAGTAAATGGCTCATATCAGCGTATTTTTGACATTTGTCACATCCTTCGACGATGGTCTCGACATCCGGTGCTAACTTGGGCTAATAAACACCTGCAAAATTGAATTATCGGATTAAACGTTGGTGTTTATAATAGGCTACCACAACCCCGTCTTGCAAGTTTTTGAGAATAAAGATAAATTCGTCTTTGTTTAGACAATGTAACATCAGTCTAGTAGCAATTTTTCTCTAGAGGACATCGTTAGGAACCATGTACTTAACCTGTTGTATTCTCAGTATTTGAGTCACGAATTTTGCTTCAAGAATGGCCTAATTTCGCAAATAAAATAAGTACTATTGTAGCCAGTCATTAACTGTTTGTGTTGCCATGAACTTGGTCGCTATCTCGATAGTATATTTAATTGGTCTTTTTTGGAGGATAACAAAATGGTTTCCATCGGCGACTACTATTTTTGCCAAAAAATATACCGTCGACTTATCTAGAATATGTGCTTGTTTGTAATTTACTCGGTTGAATTTCTTTTTCTATTCTTGTAGTGCCTGTAAGGATCCCCCTCATCCTGTTTAGCTTTGTCTCGTATAAAACTTTCACTTGACTTATTACCTATTGTGAATCCATTCGTACATGTACAACTTTCGCTCTATATTTGCATACCAATTTCCAACCATTCAATAAGACCCCGTATTCAGCTACGTTGTTGGTGACATAAAAATAAAATTTGATTGGTTTTTTTGATGTTTTTATAGAGCTTTTAAGATGATGTGAGCTCCTCATCAATGAATATTCGAAGATCCGTCAACTTCAACCACGCATTCCAAATATGCTAAATCCAGTTGTATACCGTCTTCGCCATCGATTATGCTGCCCCCAAACTTATCAGCGACCGCTTGACTACTAATCGATGTACGAGACTCGTACAAAATCTCACACGCTCCCAACTCAATTTACCACTCCACGGGTTTTCCTAAAATATCTAACTTTTGTACTATATTATTGAAATCGGAAAGAGGTTCGTAGGAAAATTGTATGACTTTGAAAATACCTCATCATCTTTCTTTCAACCACCACGAGTTCTAGGTTTAATTTCTCGAGATTCAAATATTGATTTTTGGCGTCGAGTAGATTTTTACTTACATAATTAATTGGTATTGCTCCCATTCGTCCTCCTTAACCAAGAAGACACTCAAAACGCAATTGGAGACATATAAATATAAATATAGTAACTTATGGGAGGTAAGATATTCACTGCGAAAGGCTTCATCACATTTTTTATTCTAACCGAACTTATTTTCTTATTTGAAGACTTAAAAAGAAAGGGTAGCTCTCATCATAAGCTTTGGATATAAAGCGTGATAGTGCTGTTACACGACCTATTAAACTTTGGCCTCATTACATTATTTATTCTAACCGAACCTCTTTTCTCATTTGAAGAATTAAAAGAAGGGGTTTCTCTTCTCATAAGTTGTGGATATAAAGTATGATAACACTGCTACACGACCTATCGATCTTTAAATTTCTTAATATTGTATTGTGGTTCCATGATTAACAGTGCATTTAACCACTCAAGGTTGGCTTCAAATTCGTTCTTATTGATGATGTACCCCAAGAACTTGCCACTACGAACTCTAAATGAGTATTTCAAGGGGTTTAGTTTGAGGTTAAAATTTCTTAGGGTCTCGAATATTTTGGATGAAACTTCAAGCTGGTGATCCATGCTGTTACTTTTCATAATTATATCTTCAATGTACGCATCTATGTTTTTTCTCACCTGCTTTTTAAATATCTGATTAACGAGCCTTTGGTAAGCCGACCTTGTATTTTTCAAACCAAAAGACTCAACTGTATAGCAATACATACCTCTCTCTATCTAAAACGTGTTATTTTATTCATCATGCAGAAACATTTAGATTCATATCTCGAGCATGCATCCATGAATGATAAGAATTTGTTTCCTAAAGCTGTGCCCTCTAATTGATAGATATGAGGCATAGGGAATGCTTCATTCACACATGATTTATTAAGTTTGGTACATCCGTACACATTATCTATTTTCCATTATTCTTTCTAACCAGTATGGGGTTAGCCGCCCAAGTTAGGTTTCTTGCTTCTCTGATGTGACCAAGTCTTAACAACTTAATTACCTCAGACATCTAAGAAAAAACGACATTTGTTTTTGATGAACTGGCCTCACCCTTTTATCAATTGATAACTTGTGACAGATGATGGTCGAGCTAACTCCGTAGATCTTATCAACACTCTATGCGAAAACACCTGAATTCTTCTTACTAATTCTACCAATCTATGCTTAAAATTGGGATCTAGTTAACTCATGAGTTTAATGACTTGCCTACTTTCTATCGTTTTTTCAACCACTTCACTAGAAACATTTGTTCATTGAACCGTTTCTTGGGTTGTAAAATTCAGTTGCAAGTTTATCAACCTCGTTAGGTCAATAACACCTCTCCGTGTTTGTTGGTTGTTATTGATCCACCTTGCAGGGTATAAAAATATCTTATGATACCTCTGTGGCTACCTCTGATTATCCTTACTAGGTTTCCAACAAGGTATCATAAGCACTACAAGAAAGAATAAGTCAGTACCTCGATTATGTGCAATCAGGATCGTCATACAATTATGTTATACGAGCTAGGGGCATCAACGATCATAAAAAACGTCATCGCAATCTTCTAAATGCTACCATAACGCACAGTTATATGGATTCATGTTTGCCAACACAACTAAACGATTTTTCTTCACTGTTGACCAATTATTTGTTGCTCGGTTTGTAAAGTGGTACACGGATCATTTGTAACTGGTTTTGAGAATAATGTTGGTCGAGCTGCCAGTGTCTCCCAGAATGTGCGAAACCATGATCGCGACTTTATCCAAGTTAATTATAAGATCTTCTTCGTGAGAGTTAAAAACACCCCACAAGTCATCATCATTAAAAGTCAAGTTGGCTACCAGTTTCATGCAACAGTGGTATGATGACTCGTCCACTAGGTGAACCTTTAATTTTTTTCTTATGTTTATTTTCTAGGGTTTAAGTTTGTCCCCGTTAGTGTGTCCCACCAAAAATAGTATACATCCACTATTGTTTCCCCATGTCTGATGAGTCCGGATAAATCCACCACTGCTTACCGAGATATCCGGACAGGGGTAATTCGGACATAAGCCACCCACTGAACTATCCGGACATGACAAAAGTATAAAATAATTAAAGATCTTTTGACTAAGATAGATGCTAATGAGCTTATTAAATAAATGGGTCTTTAAACTTGACCCAGATTTATGATTTGATCCGAAAGCCCATGGGTCCATAATTAAGGGTATAAAATCTCAACTACTTTCATTAATGAAGGTAATGAACATTTAATACAACAAGGCAAGTTAAATCTCTCACTACAAAACACCCAAACATTTAATACTCCAAAAAATCTCCAAAACACTTGAAAAAATTACCATTAGCGTAAAATTAACCATACCAAATTGGCGACCACAATGGGAGGAGAAGGTGCCTGAATCTAGCATTCAAAACCAGCAAGAAAAACTAGTTCGGATGAATCCAGACGAGCAAGAAATTCCACCACCTTTGGTAGAGATGGTGAGAGAAAACAATGAGTACACGACCGAAGAGCGAGAAAGGTTAAAAGCTGAAATAAAAGCATTGAGGGCCACTAAAAAGGAAGAGATGGGTTTAAAGGAAAAGTCAAAAGCATCAGCCATTCACCATACTGACAACCCAAGGGAGAACGACCCATCAGCAAAGACTCATTTGAGCACAAAAAACCCATGTCAGTTCCAAGAAGTCTCACCGGTCCAAGCCGGTGGAGAGCTCAAAATCTGAGTCCTCCAGTAGCTCCTCGAATGAGGATGAAATTGAGGAGTATTTGTCATCAAGCAGTGATGAGGGGAGGTGCAAGAAGAAACAAAAGCTAGTAAAAAAATATTCAAGAAAGAGGGATAGGCATGGGAGGCTAAAGAGGCATCTGGGAAAAGGGTCATCTCATAGCCACAACCATGTGGATCAGCTGCTGATGGATCCTTTTGCTTTCCATAATGAGCCAGGTAATTTTGCAACATCTAATGAAGACACAGTTTTTAGTCGTAGTCAAAATTGGAGGCAATCACCATTGTCATCCAAGATACTGTTCGGAAACCTTCCTAAGAGGTTTGACAGTACTAAAATGGAGAAGTATGATGGGAGCAAAGATCCGAACAACTATCTGGAACAGTTTAAAAAATTTATGTTGAATTTTGATGATGATGACAAACTTCTTTGTAGAGCCTTCTCCCAATATTTTATGGGAAATGCTTTGAAATGATACAACAGCTTGCCACAAGGTTGTATCAGAAATTTTGACACGTTTTGGGTGGCCTTCCGAAGGCAGTTTGTGGGGAGTAAGGAGGTGAAGGGCAATGGAGATACTATTATCCATTGTTCCCAAGAGCCAAATGAGTCACTGAAAGACTATATAAGCCGGTTTGTAAACATTAATAATGGTTTAGATGATTGCTTTGAGCAGGTAGCAATAGATTCTTTGAGACAAGGTTTAAACTGTGGGAATTTGGATGATTAAGTAACCAGGAAGAAGACCATGACTTGGGGCGGTTTGCCGAATCAGGGGGGAAAGCAAATCAACGTAGACTAAACAAAGAAGACTAGGGTACATAGGAAAGTGAGGTCTACCCCAAACCAGAACCAGTCTGGATATAAGGCCAAAGAAACCAGATAAGGGCCCAATAGGGCCAAACAGACTCAATCCCACCCAAATCCAGCTCAGAGCCAGCAGTCCAGAAATAAACGAGGACCTTGGGTCCAACCGGAGCGGTTTACTGAGTTGAAAGAGAATGGGGCAACCATTTATGACAAAACAAAAGATGAAGTGCATTTTAGGAAGTCGGCAACGCTTCAATCTCCTAGGGAAATTCGTAATACTTGTTTTTGCCAATATCATCATGATATTGGCCACAACACCGAAGATTGCATCGATTTGAAACAAGAAGTACATAATATTATTGAAAGGGGGAAGCTGGGAGCTTATGTCAAGAGAAGAAGTGGAAACAGGCCTGACAATGCTCACCGGGCTGGCCCGACGAACAATGCGGGGACATCTGCTCCGGAAGAGGCTATGGTAATCCTTGAAAGATTTGATGTCGAATCGGAGTATTTGGATCCTGATCCAACCCAGAATAAATTGGGGGTTATAACAGAACAAACTAAGACATTGTCCGGACTCATAAGGTTTTTTGAGTTACTTACTATATTTGGAGGGGACACTATGACTGCGCCAACTCGTTCTTCAAGGAAGAGGCATGTTCACACTCTAGCTACTTAGTTAGAGGGATGCATGCCTTCTTATCAATCCCAAATTCCTTTTTCCTTTATTTTTTTGATGAATATGATCTAAGAGATATAGTTGGTCTCATGAGGATGCTGTGGTGATAGGAGCTTCAATTGGGGGCAACGACATCAAGCGAATTCTGATTGACACTGGCAGCTCAGCCATTATTCTCTTTTTAAGTTCTTATAAACAAATGAAGAATCCTGCAGTGGTTCAGCATTCGAAAAACTCCATTGTGGGCTTCACATGAAACTCTGTGGATGTAATCGGAGAATTTGAGGAGGAGGTATTGTTGGGCAAAATCCCTTTCAAAAAGATGGTTAGGGTGTTATTCGTTGTGATAGATTGCCCCACATGTTACAATGCGATCTCTGGGAGGTCCTGGCTCTCTAGGATGCATGTTGTGGCTTCAATAGTCCATCAATGTTTAAAGTATGCAGTTCAAGGACAAATGAGAGTTGTCCGGAGCAGCTAAAAGATAACAAGAGAATTTAATGCAACTGCACTTGCCCCTAAACTCTGGGGGCAATCCGAATTAATTGAGATTAGCAGTTGTTGGGTCCCTTTGGGGGTGAGGGTGAAATTGATGAACCCAGAGAGACCCCTGGTGTTTTGATACCAATTGAAGAAGTTGAAACCCACTCTCTGGCTGAAAGAATGAGTGTTAAAATTGGCTCGAAGATGGCACCAGAATTGAAGAAAAAATTGTTGTCCTTTTTAGGAGATCACCAACATGTTTTTGCTTGGTGCAATGCTGATGTTACCGGAGTACCTGCAAGTGTTATATCACACAAGATGTCTATCCGGAGAGATGTTGCACCTGTTGTGCAAAAAAAGATAGATTTTTCTAAGGAGAAAGCTGATGTAATAGCTCAAGAAGTTAATCGGCTTACCAAGATGGGACACATAAAGGAGTCTCAATATCCTTTATGGACAACCAACCCAGTGTTAGTATAGAAAAATAATAGGAAATGGCGTATGTGTATCGACTTTAGTGACCTCAACAGAGCTTGTCCAAAAGATCTCTATCAAGTCCCCCGGATAGATCAGTTGGTAGACTCTAGATCTGGAAGCAAGTTATTATCGTTCATGGATGCCTTCTTCGGTTATAACCAGATATATATGGATCCGAAGGACCAAGAACACACTACCTTTGTTACAGATATGGGTCTCCATTGTTACAAGGTGATGCCTTTTGGGTTGAAAAATGCTGGGGCTACTTATCATAGGTTGGTGAACAAAGCATTTTTTATCAGATTGGGAGAAATATGGAAGTACATATTGATGATATGATGGTGAAAATCTTATAAGAAGAGTTGCACCTAACTATTTTTTAAGAAAATTTTGCCAACTTGACAAAGGTTAGTTTAAAATTGAATCCATAAAAATGTGTGTTTGGGGTGCAGTCTGGAACATTTTTGGGTTATGTAATAAGTAAAAAAGGGATATATCCTCATCCGGACCAGCTCGATACCCTTTTAAAAATGGACCCCCCTCGAAATGTTAAAGAAGTACAAAGGTTGACAGGAAGATTGGCTGCATTAAATCGTTTTATTTCAAGGTCTTCAGACAGATGTGCCCTGTTTTTTCAGACCTTGAAGGGTGCTAAAGACTTGAAGTGGTCTTCACAATGCGACCAAGCATTTGATGAAATAAAGAAGCATTTGTCTTCTCCCAAACACTTTTTAATCCTGTTGGCGGAGAAACGCTGTATATATACTTAGTTGTGCTATAAGTGCAGTACTGATAAGATAGGTGGACAATTATCCTTGTCCGGGGTAGTACATCAGCAAGAGTCTGATGGATGCTGAAAAGAGGTACCTAAAGCTTGAAACGCTGGCACTGGCCCTGGTGATTGCTGCCAAACAAATGCGACCATATTTTCAGTCTCATTCCATCATCGTCCGGACATCTTTTCCTTTGAAGAATGTTCTTAAAAAGGCAGACATATCAAGCAGGATGACCAAATGGTCAATGGAATTGGGTGATTATGATACAAATTTTTTTCCCGCGAACTGCAATCAAAGCTCATTCTGTTGCTGATTTCTTGGTAGAATTTTTATTCGAACAGGAGTACTAAGCAAGCTACAGAAGAGAAAACTAAAAAATAGTGGTCTGCCCGAACATATGGTAGATCAAGTACAATGGGTTGTGAGGCTGGGATTTGTTTAACCTCTCTGTATGGTGATAAGTTGTACCAGGCTATATGTTTTGCTTTCAGGGCTTTTAACAATGAGTCTGAATATGAGGCAGCTATAGCTGGTCTAAAGTTAGCTTTTCTATGTGGGGCTAAAAGAGTTAGATTAATGAGTGATTCTCATCTTCTTATCCACCATGCTCAAGGTCAGTCTGAAGCCAAGAAGGAGCAGTTGATCAAATACTTGTTCATTCTTAAAGAAGTAGCATTTAACTTCAAAAATATCAGCTATGAGCATATTCCTAGATCGAAAAACACATTGGCAGACTCCCTAGCAACCATAGCATAATCTGATTTCTACCCATGGATTCATGTACAAGAATTCTAATCCATACAACCAAATCAGAGCAGGGAAGAGGAGGAGAGCTTAAGTGTACAAGTGGTTCAACCCAAAGATTGGAGATTTCCCCTTCTGCAATACATCTCTGATGGAATTTTGCCTCCGGAGAAGGCTATAGCAAGGAAAATGAAACACAGAGCTCATGGTTTCTTAATCATAAGAGAGATTCCTTATAAAAAGTTGTTTAACAGACCTCTCCTACGATGTTTGGGGGTTGAAGAGTCTCAAATTGTTTTTTCTGAACTACATGATGGAGAGGGATCAACACACTGTGGCTATAGAGCTCTAACCCGGAGGGTTTTGTTGGTCAGATACTATTGGCCTTCCATTATGGCGTATGCTAAGGAATTGTTGAAGAAATGTGACCCATGCCAAAGATATGGTAACGAAATTCATATCCCAGTTGTTCCTATGGAGTCAATTTCTGAGCCAGTGCCTTTTGCTCGTTGTGGGACTAGATTTAGTTGGACCTCTACCAATGTCGTCCGGAGGGTGCATGACTATTATTGTAGCCATTGATTATTTCTCAAAGTGGATAGAAGAAGCCCCCTTGGCATGAACTACTTTGAAAGCTGTTATAAAATTTATATTGTCTAACATTTGTTGCAGATTTGGGGTTCCACAAAAGATAACCACAGATAATGGGCCACAATTTGATAACAAAGATATGGAGAATTTATGTGCCTCCATCGGCATTTAGCATTGCTTCTCTTCTTCTTTCCACCCACAAGAAAATGGTCAAGTTGAAGTGGCAAACAGGACCATTCTGTCCGGTCTGAAAAAGAAATTAGAAGGAGTGCATGAAGTGGCCAAGCTATTTGCAAGAAGTATTGTGGGTGTACCAGACTACTCCTGGAACTACTACACAAAAATATCCTATTGCCTTGGTGTATGGGATGGATGCAATTACTCCTATAGAGGAAATTCTACCATCATACAGGGTCCACAATTATTCCGAACATGCCAATGAATTGACAATTAAAAGTCAGTTGGACTTAATAGAAGAAAGAAGAGTTAAGGCTCAACTTAAAACCACCCATTACCAAGGCTTGATGAGAAGCATATTTGCTTCCAAAATCAAGAGAAGGGATTTTCGGTCAGAGGATAAAGTATTAAGAAATTATTTCTGGCATACTAAGGAGAAGCAGTTCGGAAAACTAGCTCCGAACTGGGAAGGCCCTTATGAGGTCTTTGAAAAACTTAAGCCTGGGACATATAGGCTTCAAGACAAAGATGGAAGAACCCTAAAGCACCAGTGGAATATTGAACACCTCCGGTTATATCTGCAATGAAAGTTGTGTAAATATTTACTTGTTTAAAGTCCATGTAAATATTAGGGGGCATACTCTTTCCTACCCTAGTGGAGCGGGGAGGTTTTAATGAGGTGTCTAGTTTTTTCAATGAAATATGATGCCTTCTTAAAATATTCGGAGTGATTTGATTACAATTCCTTTCAACTCTTCAATTTAATACTAAGGATCTTTGACAGATTGGATTAATCTGGTTGAATGATGACCATTAAACACATGTCATCGAAGATTTTAAACACTCTCATCTTAAATATTTGTAAAGTAAATAAGGGCTCTTTAAACATTAGCCATTAAAATTGAAATCAAGTATGAAACAAAGAAAAAATTGAGTAAGATAAGCCGGTCTGGGTAAAAACCGGTTAATGATATTTGAACACACTTGGCCATCCAAGGAATTTAAGTTTTGAGAAAGCCTTAACCGGACTCAAACCGGACGCGATTGAAAAAATGTCTTGGCCATCTAAGGACTTTAATAGTTCACAAAATAAAGAAAACAAAAAATATAGTTAAAAAACTCAAGGCTTATTCCCTTCAGATGTTCCTACGTCACCTCCTTTCTTAGTGCCTTTGAGCTCAGCACTTGAACTCTCCCCGGTTCCTTCTTCTTCATCGGTGGTGGAATCAATTCCACTAGAGTAGTTCTTTTTATTACCATCTTCCATTGTGTCGAATGAGATGTCTTCATACTCTACATATTTCCACAAGGTACCAAGCGTCCTCTTCGGAAATGTCTGGTGGAAAAGCAGTACCATGTCAGACTTCACTTCGGCATACCTTTTTTCTAAGGAATCTATCACCCCGTTGGTGTATTCATCGATGTTCGCCTGAATTCTTTGGTCCTGCTCTTTCACCAAGTCTTCTTTCTCCTTGGTTTCCTTGGACACAGCCTCTTCAAGAAAAGTCTTTTCACCGGACAAGGTCTGAATCACACCATCTTTAGTCTTCACATCTTACTTTAAGGTGGAGAGATCTTTCTCCAAACTGGAGCACTTAGTTTGGAGCTTTGTGTTAGCTTTCTCTGAAGTGGCCAGCTTGGTTAACAGATCATCCTTGTCTTTCTTGAACTCTTCAAGCTCCTTCTTTAGTGCCTCAATAATCTGGTTAGCATTGAGGAGGTTAGTTGACAGAGTCTCTTTGTCTGTGTTGAGGGTGTTGATGAGGGAGGACTAATTTTTCACTTGCCTTTCCAAGTTAAGTACTGGGTGAATATGTCCCAGAAGAGAATGAGCCACCACATCGTTCTCCCTGGAGATAGTATAGGACTAGCCATTGTAAGTCACCATATTAGAAGAGCTTGAAGGACGGTAGGGGCCAGCGAAGTCATCTTTCTCAGAGTCATTGAAATAAAGGTCAATGTCTTGGAAGGCATTGATGTCTACTCCATCAATCTCTCCTCCAGTACCTTCTCCGGATTGCAGTCCGGTGGGAATCTTCTCTACTAAGGTAGGATCAATTGGGTCTGCTGGAGGTAGAGGCTCCGAAGGGCGAAGGATTACTTCTTCCCCTAAGGTGACCTTTTTCTTCTAAGCAGTCCTCTCATCGCTGCTAGCTCCCCTCTTTCGGTCATTTTTAGGGGACCTTGGTGGATTTTGCGATTCACCTGCCTCCTTAACAGTCTCGTCTTCAACTACCTTGAGCAAGGTAGTATCGATACCTCTTGGGTTCCCCGGACCGGTCTCTTCAGCAGCAACCCAAACCGCCTCTGCTGCAGCCTTCTTTTTCTTTCCCTTTCCTTTCATCTTGGTAGGAGCTTTGGCTCTGGAGGGCAAGGCCAGTTTGCCATCTTTTTCTTCAGTTCGCTTAAGGATGACAGCTGGGGGAGGTGGTGTGGTCAATTCTTCCCAGGAGAGATCTCTCCGGCCTGTGGTATTCCACAAATGGGATCTCACCAAATTGCCCGAAGTAAAACAGTTGTGGAAAGCATTCTCCAAACGTTCTGCGACCCACATATTCAGCTTGGCACATGTAATATGCCCCTCATCCAGATAACAGGTGTACTCCTTCGGTAATACTGACAAGGAAGAAATTAATGATTCAGGAGTGAAATTTGTAAAAACGATAACAAGATTAAAGACTTACTTGTACTCTTCCACCTACTAGTCAGCATGTTAGGGTTAACCTTGGCTTTGATTTTTCTCCCATTCTCCCATGGCCCACTCATGAATAAGAACTGAGTTTTCCACTTCTTCTCTGACTCTAACAACTCATCTACGACTTTGAAATTGTCTCCCATGTTGTGGTGATAGAATTGGATGTGATGATTTTTGCACAGACTTGCCACAACGGCGAATTGCTCTATAGGGAGAGGAATGCCGGACAGCCTTGATGCCATTATGCAGCTAAGAAGGGAGTACCAAGCGTTTGGACTTAACTTGCTTGGGAAATGTTTAATCGGGTGAAAATACTTGACGATCTCTGGGTCTAAGGGGAATCTAAGCCCCTAGTTGAACAACTCGGTGTAGATGACAATTTCATTGGGTTTGCAGTCCATCGGAGTCTCTGGTGTGACTGGTATCCTCACCTTCACTAATTCTGGGATCCCCCACTTAGTCCGGATCCGGCCCAGCTCGACAGTATGAGTATAAACGTAATGTTCTGCATGGCCAACAGATACTTCACATTGACCTTCTGAGAGCAAGGTCCTACCTTGCCCTCCAAGAGTGGCGCATCTTGATCTCCTTTTGTATGTTGTGTGGGATAAGAAGGGTTCATCAGAGGATTCTATTACTCATTGTGTTATGCTGTCTAAAGCATTCTACCAAGCCCCCATTTTACTACATCGAGTAGAGCTTTCTGCTAGTAAAGTGCCTACCTTGATCGAACAAGAAGTTGAGGTCAAAATATTTCTTTACGGATAAGGCATGGTCTTCTTTTTTCGACCCCAGTTGCGGCCCTGTTCCCTTAGATTTTTGCCAGCCATGTTTGTTTTCTTCTTTTGTTTCTAGCTTTTGTTTTTTTATGTGCAGCCAAATTCTCCAAGACTAAAAAAGATTCAACGTTGTACATATAGTCCTGGTTCAACTATCGATATACCCCTCAAGGGTGTAATTTTGATGTTGTCGACCTGCGATGTCATTACATCAACTTTCAACAAGTCGACAATATTATAAACTCCAGGATTTAACTAAATACCCCCCAATGTTGACTCTCCAAACCAAGATGATGGGTAAGTCTACTCTGCAAGCCACTTGTCGTGGTCGATTCACCGTATTGGGTGCTCCTAAGGCTTCATCATCTCCCAAATCATCTCAGACCAAACGCCGGCATACTGAAGACTTTCCTGAAGGGGGTGAGGGTCACCATGGTACGGGTCTTGATATACTCTCCCATCTCCGTCTTGTTCTTGTTCCTCCTCCCGGGGTCCATCAGGAGATAACACGTTATTGTAGTTGTAACCCTTGTTCGAAGAGAAATGCAAAATTTATAGTAAAAATAGGATGTTGAAGCCCTCTTACACGCTCCATAGTCATAAAGCCAATGATAAATTCAAATGTGAGGCAGTACTGGATAAACTTCTTTTTATAACACCCCGCTTTTCCGGTTGCGAATATGTTGTAAATAGAAGTGTTTTGGTACCAAAATCTGTCTTGACACGTTCCAAGAAAAGCGGATCATTATTACCACAGGATTGCAACGAGAGTTTTATTTTGTTAAATAATTTTCCTGTGGATATGTATTTGCAACGGTGTTGTTTTAATGTTTTTGTTAATTAATAAAAAAAATCGGGTTGGATTTTCGTCGCCATGGACCGTTACAACATTTAGCCCACTAATTAAATTTTTAGATCGCCCCTAATATTTACCCCAAATTAATCCTCTCTATTTTTTTTATCCATCAAGTTTACCCAAATATTTTAACGTGTCCTAAAATCAACCACTTGCCAACCTCTTGACCCTTTGACTTCCCTCTCTCTCATCTACCCATCGACCTCTGCTCTCTCTCTCTCTCACACATCTTCAATTTCCGAGCGAACTTAACTATGCCCTCTCTGATCTTCGAAACCCTTCGAACTCTTTTCATGTTCTTTCAAAAACCCGAATCTCATCTTTCGCCTCTCTCATCTTTCAGTGGTGGTCCTAACAGTCGTTCGAATGTACGAATGCTTTCTCTGTCTTGTTAATTAAGTTCAATTTCTGGCCAATTCCTTTCTCTTTCTCTATTTTCTCTTCTTTAAACCAGTGTACCGTCTTAGCGTAAGTTTTAATTTTGTTAAATATTAGTTTTTGTTCAGTTCGATTCGACGTTTTATTTGAGTTTACAGTGGTTTATTGTTTGTTAATAGGTTGGTTACAGTGGTTTATTCTTGTATGTTGTAAGAAGGTGGGTTGCAGCAAGGTGTTGAATAGAAATAGTATTGACAACAGGTATTGACTGTCTATCAAAAGTAATATATTTTCCACTGTATTTTTTAATGTTATTTACTACAGTTTGTTGATTAGAATGAGTTTACATGTCTATGTTTTGTTGATTGTCTCTTCGCAGCAACAAAAGTCTACTATAAGGGAAGTCTACAAGAAGAAGAAATAAATTAAAAATGTAAGATTTATGTTATGAGTTTTAGTATTAAGTGTCGTTTATGCAGTAATGGTGAGAGTATTACGTTTCTTTCAATTTAGACTTGTTTATTGTTTTTTAATATATTTGTGTTGTTGTCTATTAACACTATGCTTTTCTGTTGCACGAACGCGGGTTGCAACAAAGTGGTCAAGAAGCAGACGATCTGTCATCAAGAGATATTGACTCTTTTAACCTATGAGTTTAAGTATTTTGCTTGATTTATGTTCTAAATGTGATTCTGTTGTGTTAATACTCTATTTTAGCCAAATTTATAATTATAAATCTGACATTTATATTGTACTGATGTTGTGATTTGTTGGTTAGTGAATATGTATTGTGTTTGTGATTTAGTGAGTATGTGTTAATAATGTGTTTGTGACTCAGTAAGTTTGTGTTAACACTCATGTATTGTGTTGATGTTGTGAGTCAATAATTTAATACCTATGTGTTAATATTGTATTTGTGATTCATTAAGTTTGTGTTAACAGTAATGTATTGTGTTGATGTTGTGGGTCAGTGAATGTTGAATATCATGTTGTATATCATATATATGGTTTGATCTTCTGTTTTTAGTTGTGTTTAGGCTGATGTATGTGTGGTATTTTCAAGGCTATGTTTTTTTTTATGGTTTGTGTATCTACTTGAGTTTACATATCTGATTAGCTGCTCGAATTTAACTATAACAATTTAAGTGTAAAAAAATAATATTTTTTATTATAATGAGTTCATATGGTGGGAAATCCTTTATGTTTGTTGTTGTTATCATGTTTAATGTTTCAAATTTGTTTATTTAACGTTTTCAATTATTTTTGGAAAGTATGGCCAATAAGAAGAAAAATCTAAAAGGTAAACAAGCCATGCCAGATAAGCCGAGTAGGTTACTGTTCGTTTCGCTCCCTCAAATTCGCAATCGTTCTATCAAACTCCGTGATGAAAAATCCTCGCAAACCCCATCTAAAAAGCCTATGTCGGGGAGGGTAGCTACTGTTCGTATTCAAACAAGACAGAGTACGTACCTCGAACAAATTCCCATCTCTACTCCTACTCCCACTCCAACTCCAACTCCCACTCTCACTCCAACTGCCACTCCAACTCCCACTCCCACTTCAACTTCCATTCCGGCTGCCAGTCCAACTGGGGATGTTTCTGCATCTGGGACCTATCTTAGCACTTCATCGGAGATAGAGTCTAGCGACTCTCTGCTGGTTCCCAGTCCTTCTGAACCAAGCACATATCACCAGCCTCATTCTCGAAGTATAGTTGAGGACTACGAATCTAAACAGAGTTCAGAAAAAGAGCAGGAAGATGCCGATGAGGGGGAATATAATGAAGAGAAGGCCGATGATCAAATGGATTGTGGAGAAAGAGGAGGGTGGCGCCGATCAGAGGAAGTAAAAACAAGAGCAGGCTGGTGTTCAAGAGGAATCTAGCGGACATAACATTGGCGTTGATCAAGAAGAAACGGTGAAGCATTGCAAATGCCGTGAGTATGCTCTACCTAAACCAAAGCTCACTCTGAATCGTAAATAAGTCACCATCTATGAGGACAAATAAGTTTTTTTAGTAATATACAACTAGATTTATTTCCATCTAAGTATTGTTTATTTTTTCCTAAACTGATTATTTTTTCGTTTCAGGTCACGACCATAATGGATGACGAATTTGGGTGTCATAGGTATACTTCTTTTTATTGGAGAAAAATCATTTTCTCTTATGTTCCTTATCTTGTCGATCGTAAGGCCATTCACTTGACTAAGAAGTTGGGTAAGTTTGAGCGTATTAAGTAGATCCTCTCCTGATAAGTATAAGAACACGAGCAGAGCCTTGATCAATGAGAAAGACCACCCCATGACCAATGTCGAGACTATGAATATCGCTCTTATGTAACTCAAGCAGTTATTGGAGACTCGTGCTAGCAAGGCGGTGGTGCAAAAAAATCAAACGGTTAAGCTTGGGTTTAATACTTAAGATAAGATATTTCTCCTCTTCTTTAATATATTAGAGCTTCATGGTAGAAACATGGTCATTCAATCAGTTAAGGAGAAATATGCCGACCTTGACCTAGGGTCTAAGCTGGAGGCTCTTACTAATTTTTACTTGACCATTGCTCTCAAGATGGAACCTGTTTCCCTGCCCATTCGTACGAATTTGATATCCAAGAGGTTGAGACCGAACGTGACACCACGACCTCCTAATCTATCGGCTATTTTGCCTCCCACAAATTCCTTAGCCAACTTTTGGATGAACAACTCATGTGTAGGGTTTAGAGTTTAGGATTTAATTTTTAGGTGTACTGAAGAGGTTCTAGCTGCCTCGAATTCTTGCAGGGCCACTTAGTGTTGAGGAGAAATAGGCTAATGCTACTCGGGGAATGGCCCTAATCAAAGAGTGGATATTAGTTGCATGACGACCATGGTCTGAGAAGAGAGGATTATTCAAAAGGTGGAAGCTAGACCAAAGGCGGAACGTTGAATTTAGGTAAGGAAGGTCAGACTCAAGAGAAAGTACGGACGAGCGAGGAAGGTGATGAACCAAATTCAGAGGTCATGTCTTAGTCTTTTGATTCATTGGTGTTTTTGTCTTGATGTTTTTTCAATTTATTTTTTGTTAAAGGTGTGTATTGCGAGTCTTTTATTGAATCCGTGTATTTTCTTAGTTTGTTTGAGGCAGTGTGTTGCCTCTAGTTTGGTTTATTCGTATCCTCCATTGGAGGAGTATGTTGACTTTGATGAGGGAATAAATGACAAGACTGAGGAGTCTTGGATCTTGAATCTGATGTGACTAGAGCTCAAAATGTAGAGAGAGAAAGTAAAAAGAGAATATATTAAAGAATTATCCACCTACCAAGACTAAATGGATCCCCTTTTATAGTGGGGAAGGTGGGACCCATTTATGTCCTTGGTAGTCTTTTATTATTTTACAATCAGTCCTTTTTCAAACTACTTTATTTACACATTGCCTTCTAGTAAATAATAAATACAATAACGGGCATATTTCCCCTATCTTTTTTGCAATTAACTTCTTTTCTACTGGGATCGGCGAATTACTTCCTTATCAGTAGCCCCCAGTCTTCAAGAGCGTCGGGAATGAAGACTTGTAAATAAATTATTTCGAAACGCCTCTGACCACTATGACTTGGTATCGACTGACCACATTGCCTCGGTATCGGCAGTCCTCAAGAGCGTCGGGATTAAAGACTTGTAAATAAATTATTTCGAAACACCTCTGACCACTATGACTTGGTATCGACTGACCACATTGCCTCGGTATCGGCACGGCTCAAGGATATTTCCCCCGACCGATCACTTTCTCCTAAGTGAAGAACGACCCTCTGTATTTTTATTAACACTTCAGGGACGGCTACGAATCGCCCCCGAGGCTAAAAGAATTTATTATGGGTCTACCACTGACCCCAATTAACAGATTCCCCATGGGCCCAAACGGGTAATCATGCCTTGGAAGAAAAACCAAGTATATGGGGCCCATCTAGCATGCCTATCTGTACTAGCCGGTGCAGACCTACGATGCTAGCCTTACAAGACCCTATGGCGTGCTCTGTTGGGCTGAATCTGCACGTGTCATCCCCTTACTCAAAGCGTACTCGTCTGCACATCTCTCCAAAAGGCTCTTCAACTTCCCGCTGCTTTTTGCTGTTTGGACTCTCCTATGCGTAAAGTGGTTAAGGCAAGCTGCCTATAAATACCTCATTCACAAAATCGCTCTCAGAGAAATTCTAGAGAGAGAAATCCCCCCCTGACCATTCTAGAGAGAGAAAGTAGTGTTTATGAAAAGTAAGAACCCGAAGCTAAAACAGAAACCGAAGAAGAAGAATGAGTCTGTGTTTGGGTTTATCGACTGGGCTAGTATTAGCGATCGAGTTGAAGAATACCGAGCTGCGGGATTAATCTGGAGTTCTGACACTAAGCCTTTCGCACCCGTGCCTCTCCCCCACGACCCTGTTCTACCTAATCCCATTCTTGTTGAATCTTTCATCGTGCCCGAACTCGCCGGCGCTCAAACCCCCGAGGCCATCGTCATCCCCTCCAGCAGCAGCTCTCCACACTTCCCTATCTCGCGGTCCAACCACCCGATGCCTTTGTCGGTAAATTCTCCTACCACCTTAACCCCTTTTCTTCCTAGACGCCAATGAAAAACTAGGTTCCTTTCAATGGGAGATTCCAGCACCTCTACTTCACCAGCGGAGGGTATCTCTCTCAAAATAGTCCAACTAACCCCCAACATTCAAGGGTACCGGACGAGTGTTAATACCGCATGTACCCCTTTAGGCGTTGCCCGAAGGGATCTCGACCGTTGGAACCAGGAAATCGATCGTGCTCGCCAAGCGCGAGAAAATGAATCAAAGCTCGCCCGCACCGGTAGTAGCTCCAGCTTTATAGAGCCTCTTTCCCATTCAGTCGATCCTGAAGCGGCCGACTCCCTTATGCCCGATGTTATCCCCACAGAAGACGCTAACGAGCCCGAAGCAAATGACTTAGCCGGTTCGGGCAATAATCCCTCAGCGGAAGATGGAGCGGGGGAGGGTGTTGCCGTTGTTGGTAACGCTGTTGCTCCTCCCGAGGAACCCCTTCCAGCAGAGATCGAAGCAGTCATAACCACCACTTACCACCGGCTGTTGCCAAGGGACAACGTCATTTCCCTTTTTGAAAGAAAATATCTCTACTTCTCTGCCGTGGAACAAGTAGAGCTTCTGATCCGGTGGGGGATCCCGCAGTGCATCTCAGTATGATTCCCCGTTCCTAGTGAGACGCCCGTGCACGTTCGGTCGCGGGAGATCGTCATCTTTTTACCGAGCTCTTCAACTGGGGCCTCAAGTTTCCTCTAGACCCTGAGATCGCTCTATACTTTAAGAAAATTGGCATCTGCCCCTCACAGCTAACGCCCAATACGTGGTATATGCTGATGTCATGTATAATGGCCTCTCGTCTGTCGGGTCGGGTTATGCCAATGGAAGAGTATATCGCCATGTCCGGGATCTCTAAATCTCCCAAATCACCTTTCTTCTACTCTTCCTTGGCCAACACTTGGAAGATTGTAAATGATTTCCTTGAGGGCGACAAGGGCTGGAAGCATCGGTTTGTCTTCCTCAGTGGCTGCTGGGAAAACGGTTGCCCATATACTAAGGAGAACCCGAGGCAGTTACTGACATGGGTTCCCGATGGTAATCATATTACATATATATTATTTTTTTTAAAGAAAAATCCGACCTTTTGTGCAGTGTCGAAAGGGTTCACCCAGGAGCTGAAGAAGGACTACTTCAAAGCTGGCAAAGTAACCTTCCAAATTTTGAAGGACTTTTCCAGGAAGAACTGGGGTCAGGTGTTCCACCGCGCCTTCAAAAACACGAATTTGATTATGAGCAACCTCTGGCGTTGTTCTGATGAACTGCTCCCCTTGAAACAGTTGCGCCAACCACCCAGCTTGGTGGATTTGGTTCCAAAGACAGACACGCCCGACGCACACCTGTTTCTTCCCAAACGCAATAAGGCGCCTACCAAACGCTCCAAATCGGACGAGGATGCCGAGTTGGCGAATGTCGAGATAGCGGAGGACGATGCTGTAGGGAAAATGGCTGGGGTTATTATGAGGGTGATGAGGCCCACCGGTCTGAGGAGCTGACCAAGAAACGGAAAGAAAAGGCTGAGACTAATGGTGCCCAAGCCAAAAAATCGAAACGCCCAAAGAAGGAGAGTGGTCCTGCCGATGCTTCCGCTCACGTTGATAATACAACCATCCCGGCACTTTTTGAGCAGTATGAGGAGGTCAAGGTGGGGATGTGGCCGCTCCCGCAGTAGTACTGTCTGAGAAAGCTCCGGTTGTGGTGATTCTTGACGATGATGAGGGTGGGAGAAAAAATGCTGGTCCCTTACAGGCAGCGAGAGCTGACGGGGCGTCATCAAGTGGTACCAAGCTGCTCGTGCTGTCAGTTCCTGGGAGCCCTCATATCTTCGCTTTGCGGGTAACTAACGGGTTATCCTTGTCTTTATATAACATGATCGTGCCTCTGGCAATGAAAGAAAGGCGTGCAGGAGAGAAACTAACGAGTTGCTCGGTGATCTCTTGCTTCTTCTTGTGCTTTTCTTCATAGGCTTGTAATGATCCTTGGAGTTCTTCAATCATCATCTTCTCCAAGTCTTTAGTTTCCTCAATCGTCACGACGATGTGCTCAAATTTGGGATCCAACGAGCGGAGTATTTTTTCGATTACTCTCACATCTTCTAAGTTCTCGCCATTTCTTTTTAATTGATTAGAAACGGTTGCTACTCTTGAAAAATATTCCGAAATAGATTCGGACGCTTTCATATGTAAAGATTCAAATTCACCTCTTAATGTTTGGAGACGTACCTTTTTCACCTTTTCGACTCCTTTGTAAGAGATTTATAATTTCTCCCACGCTTGCTTGGCGGAAGATGCGCTTGAAAGTTTTTCGAAGCCATCATCTTTTAATGCTTGATAGATAAGGAAGAGAGCTTTTTTGTCTCTCTTTCTTGAATCCTTCAACGTTGTTTTCTCCTCTTGAGCAAGATTTGCTTCATCTTCGGGTTCGTCAAAACCTTTTTCGACGGCATCCCACACATCATGTGCTCCAAGGAGAGCTTTCATCTTGATACTCCAATTGTTGTAGTTGTTGTTGTTGAGTGTTGGAACTTGGAAGGATGATACACCATTTGCCATATTTTTAAATATGTTGAATATTTAAAAACAAAATTTCCAATATGTTGAAAATTTAAAAACAAAATTTTGGGATAGAGCTTGTGGCTCTGATACCACTATGTTGGCGGAAAATATAAAAATAACACTCTCTTTAAAACAAACAAACAACTTTGATATAGATAGAAAAGGAGAAATATTACAAAACACTCTTACAACTCACACTAGAAGAGAAAATATTTTTCTAACACTCAAGAGAGCATTCTTGTCTCTCTTTTCTCTCACTCTAATTTTCTTTCTAACTTTGATTCTTGGTGTGTTTGTGTGATGCTCTAGATGGTGGGAGAGCTCCACTATTTATAGGAATATAGTGGAGACAAAGATCCACCATCCAAGAGGCTTTTGGATACTAACACACTCAACATCAATACTACACTCAAAGTTAAGGTGTTTCTTTCACTCAATTTAAAAGTGTGTCTCACAATGAAGGTACTACATCAACTGCCTACAATAAAACATATGATGCTCGAGTTGTCGGTCCCATTACAATACTACAACTTCATGATGTCCAACATGACTGGTGTTTTTTCTATGAGAATCTTGGGTGACAATGGAGAGTTCCTCACCTTTATTGTATCGGCAAAGACAGGTTTGGCCGTCATTATATCTCGCACCGTACGGTCCTCTCGTAACTCAGAAGAGTTTCTGTTGGGAATTTTGTTTAGAGATTTCCGAATAAACTCTAAAGTCTTGTTTTAACAATTTCAGATTGAAATTATTTTGGTGGTTCTCCAAAATTTTCAACCGGATAAAATCAGAGCGTATGCATTTGAACAACGAGAATGAATCTTTTTGTTATTTTACTTTTTCACAGAACCATACTTATTTATTCAACAAAAATACTCCAACTGTAAAACAGTTTGATGTCCAAAAACGGTTGAAATTTCAAATGATAAACTGACTAAAAATTCAAATTCAAATTCGAATTATTTTTCCAAATTCAAATTTTCATGAATTTTCATAATAGCCTTATCATTCAAAAATAAATTGAACCCGAACAAGGATCCCCCATTGGACCCACTAATCATAATATATTCTAACAAGCGTGTACTCCACACTCTCTGACTTGCTCGATAATATATTATGACTACATTGGTCGACTAGTTAATCCAATTACACTAAAATATCCAACAATCTTCCCCCATTTTTAGCAATTCGCGATTAACTAAAACAAAATCACAACAAATAACAAATTTATGCATAAATGAAATATCGTAACGATTGACTTTCGTATTAGTATATTACACATTTCAAATATTTGAATATCAAGGTATCACTAAGGATTGAACCTTTACTATCCATAATGAATACTCGAAGATAATATACACATAAATTTACATTCTTAATTGTTCTTACTCGACACTATTTTTTACTAGTCTTGCGTCATTATCCTTCTTAAGCATATCAAAGCCAAGTCCTAGCTTCTTGAAGCGGCTAAACTTCATGCTTAAATATGTAGATCTTTTACTCTTGGACATGCATATGAAATTTTTCAAAAGAGCTATTAAGAAAATAAACCTCAACCTCCACAACTTGCATGTCTGAACACATACTTTGGGATAATAGTACTAATGTGTTCCAATCTCTAGATGTTAAGCTTTCCACATTGATTCAACACCTAATGTCATATGAGATGGGAATTGGGTATCTTAACATGAGAAATTTTAAATGGACTTTAATCACATCCCAATTACCGATTGTGCACAAGATCTTTACTCAACCCTTTGGTTAAATAATCGGTTAAATTATATCGAGTTCTTACAAACTCTACTGATATAACATCATGCGTGATGCGTTCAAGAATCATATCGTGTCTAATACCTAAGTGTCTAGACATATCTTTGTAAACTTGTCTATAGACATTGGCCAAGGCAACTTCATTATCATATCCGATAGATATAGGTAATATCGATTCGGGCCACAATGGAACCCATACATTAAAGTTCTTAGCCAATAAGTTTCCTTATTAGATTTTGCTAATGCCACAAACTCTGATTCCATTGTTGAATCAATAATACTAGTTCGTCTCTTAGATGCCCAAAAGATAACAAGTCCTCCAAGTAGAAATACACATTCACTTGTGAAAGAGTGGACTTCCATATTCGAAATATAACTCGCATCCGAATATACTACTAAGCTTTCCAACAACAAATTCAATATATGGCCTACCGCTAGTCATGACATACATATACGAAGAAGCCTCTCAGCTTCTTTGAAATCCTTTATCTCAAAACTCGACAATAAAATGTCTTAATTTTATTAACTTGATTTGGTTTATACCAAAAATCAACATGTCATCGACGTATAATCAAATCATAATTCATTTACGAATAACATCAAAATTTATCAATATCGTAAATTATATTTTTAAATAAACTAAATATAAATTCCACTACTATATAACTTGTACTGCTATTATATTTAAACCTCATATAAAGCTAATGCATACTTTAAACCATTATAATAGTTTAATTTGCATTCTTATAAAACTGTAAAATAGTTTGTTAATAATTAATTCAGTAAGAGCTTATATAAGCTTTTCATACTGAATTATCAGAGTTACAACAAATATAAGACAAGAGCAGTACCGACTAGTAGTATACAGAGATCGAGGTTGCATAAAAATATATATTTAACGTTGCACAACAGCCATAGAGTGCAGCAAACAACTTTGCAACCTTTCTTCGGCATTATCCGAACAACAATTTGTTCTCATTCAAAAAGGTGTAAGTGGACACTTCCAAATTGTTTGGTGTAGGTCTCTTACGGACTCTTCCAAAACCATCACAATGTGATCCGTGACACAGACAAAACCATCCTCAAAAGTCACCAACATTCGGCAATGATATACATCCAAAATATGTACAAACTCCAACAACAATCAACCGTTTTGGGTTCTTAACCCTGTCGGAATCAGGTTGTGGGTTACGAAGAGGCGCCTTGTCAACACTGTTGGCCATCTTGATGTCATTTTCAGTTCGACTTCTGATTAAAACAAGCTTTACTCGCCATTTCACAATAACAGTGGCACCTGGATCGATACTGGACAGATCCACCTCAAGAGAAACCAGTGCCAGAACATCCTTAGTGGCAGACATGCTAACCCCATGGCTTCAGGACCATAAGGCAAAAATATGAAGCCTCTACCTGTAGTTACTTCTTTACAATTCGTATTATATTTTCAATGTTGCAGTTAGAATCTTTATCAAATCTCCATGCCAAAATCACTTTTAAGTACGATATAAAAATTCACTAAAAATGGTAGCAGTTCTTCTTTTCAGTTTCTATTTCAAAATCAAACTAATGCAAAATTCATAAACAGTTATAACCGATTGAATATATTTTCCATTACATACAAATTAATTCAATAAGTGCTATATATGATTTTAGAATTTTGTCACTACAGTGAAACTCCATTAAAAAACCAAGGTGTTCTCTTACTCTTAAAAGAAAACCACTATATTATTAATAATTTGCATGCAAAGTCTTATAATCGTTATAGTCTTACAATTTTGCATGCCACTGTATATTTTCGTAAGTGCGGTAATATATTGAATACAAATGCAATTCAAACACCGCATTAAAACATATGAAATCTTACGTTTTTACACGCAAATGTTTTCTATTCATGCTTGCATCAAGTCAGATATGGAACAACGCTTCGGTTATTAAACAAACCGATTTTTCATGCAAAATCATACAAGCGTACAAATCCTTTTATAACCTGATATGGGTAAAGTTTACCAGCGTAAACAGATGGTTTATAAATCTTTTTATTTTTCCAAATTCTTTTAAAATATCTTTCTTATTTAATAACGAACTCCATAAAAATCAATATTTTTATAGGATTATCACCATTTTATAATGTGAAAACTAAACACCCAGAAATCCAATAATAAGAGGGAAGAAAACAAAACTTACATGATGATGATCCATAGTTCCAATGCTTTATACTTGATTATGGATTCAATTAAAGATGACAAAAAATATCTTCATTCTAATCTTCATGCATATCTCTGCATAAAACAACAACATGCTTTATACAAATATCTTCATAAAACAAGAACAATTAATTTCAATCATTTGTTGAGTATTTTATTTAGAGATTTCTGAATAAACTCTGAAGTCTTGTTTTAACAATTTCAGAATGAAATTATTTTGGTGGTTCTCCAAAAATTGAACCGGATAAATTCAGAGCGTATGCATTCGAACAATGAGAATGAATCTTTTTGTTATGTTACTTTTTCACAAAACCATACTTATTTATTCAACCAAAATACTCTAACTCTAAAACAGTTTGATGTCCAAAAAACGGTTAAAATTTCAAATGATAAAGTCACTAAAAATTCAAATATAAATTCGAATTATTTTTCCAAATTCAAATTTTCATGAATTTTCATAATAGCCTTATCATTCAAAAATAAATTTAACCCGAACAAGGATCCGCCCATTGGACCCACTAATCATAATATATTCTAACAAGCGTGTACTCCACACTCTCCGACTTGCTCGATAATATATTATGACTACATTGGTCGACTAGTTAATCCAATTACACTAAAATATCCAACAGTTTCTACGATATATATTTCCACTCTTTTAAAATGATACGCGTGCCCTCCAACCAAACTATCGTCGGTTTGCTATATATGGATTTTGTGGCTACACTTCGACCTCTTCTTCTAAGTTTGGGGTGCTCATTAGGATGAGAATAGTTGATCATGACGTCCCAAGTTTTATATTCTCCAATCAATGTTGGTGGGGTAGAAACGATTGTATTGGAAGATATTAGTGTTAACCATTACAATGTGAGCATGTAGAGCCTCTCTTGTTCGATCGTGGTAAGCGTGGTCGCGTTTTAGACCATTATGTCGGTTTGGCCCGTCAGAACATGAAACATGAGGTGTTTGGTGGTTGGTGGTCCCTTGAATCCGGTGATGCTCTTCACATCCTGGATTAATTCGTTGACCTTCTGGACTAGATCATCCTATAACATTCGGTACACCAACATTTCTTAACTTATCCTCATTAAAAACTATGAATTGAGTTGGACTTTGATACAATTGAGTAGACATTGTTTTTTTTAAATGTATGGTCAAGCTAACTATATGGCTTTTTCTAGAGCAGTTTGAGGGATCTGTCACTGTGTCCCCGTAAAAAATAGTCAATGATTTAAAAAATTGACACAACTTGGAGACCTTTCCACCATTTTCACAAACTATATTCACTCGACCGCGATTTCGATCAGGATCCAAATACTCTGAATCTACATCAAATTGTTCAACAATCACCATTATAAATTGTTGTTTGGGAGCTTTTATGTTTTGCCATCAGACAATAGGTAAAGTTTGATGCACTATACATGTACTTGGCAGCGACTTATAAAATTAGTTAGCTTTTCATTTTCAATTAATGATTGTATTTCTTGCTTTAAAGCGATAAAAACCTTAGTACATGCCCCCATATCATTGTAATACTTGTAGATTCGTGTATTTCAATTTTCTCTTGGAGTTTGGATGGGTGGAGGACCTCAGAATTGCACATAATTATTTAATTTTTCATAAGTCGTCGTTATATTTTCACGTAGTTCTTTGAAATTTCCAGGTTGAATCCATTTATTTCCTCTAGGTCTGAATAATGGTCCCTATATAGATTGGCTTGATCTGGGTCAATACAAAAAATGTCTGGAACCCTTCAGAAGATTTCTAACAGTAGCTAGTTTCTGGCCACTATTTTAAAAAGAATTAGTGGGGGAAATTCTAGTTTGTCGTGGTTATCTTAGTTTTTTAGTTTCGTTTACTGTAATTTGATTTCCCATCGTGTTTAATAAACTATTTAAAGTCTTCACTTTTTTACGAGTAATTGCACCAACCAACTCTCCAGCTAACAGCCATTTTCTAAATGCAACTATAACTACTTGTTCGAAATATTCTGCCCATTCATCTTTGGTATTTACAAAATTTTGGGTATAATCTTTCAAAGTTTGAATGAGGTATTGCCAACGATGGATTATAGTCTCTCCATTTCCTCTAAGCTCTTTGCTCCCCACAAACTGTTTTTGGAAAGCAATCCAGGACATGTCATAGTTTTTTATCGATCCTTGTGGTAATCCATCATACCACTTCAAGGAATTATCCTTAAAGGTTTGAAAAAATATCTCTACACAACAACTTGTCATCATCCTAAAAAATCATTATAAAATTTCCGAACAGTTGAAGATGGTTATCCTGATATTTACCCCTTCATATTTTTCCATTTTTAAGATATCATAACGCCTAGGTAAATGGTCGGACAAGATTTTCGTAGATAAAGGCGATTGCCTCCAACTGTGTCATTGACTGAACATGTGATCTTCATTATAAGTGGCAAAAAAACCTGGCTCATATTGAATAACAAATTAATCACTCAACAAGATGTCTATGTTATGATAAGCTGACTTCTTCATATTTCCATGATATTCTTTATAATTCTCTTTAACCTTTCGAGATCTTTTCTTTCGTGAAGAATAATGCGCACTTGACTTATGGTGTTCGTTCGAATATTTCTTAGATCAAATATTTTTGCGGTGGCTTTTTATTTATTTATAATAATTATCATTGCTCGAAGAGGATGAGGAAAGTTTTTACTCTGTGTTAGAGCCCTCATTAGACTTTGAAGCGCTAAAATAAAGTTTGGCTCGATACTTTTTTTAGAAGCTTGATATGATTTAAGATATTGTTCCCATTAGCACCTCTTCGAATTATGTTATGGATTATCATCTGGCTCACTGGATTTTGATACTCTGATGAAATCGTCCGCACTAGATCCTTCTCAGTCTGTCTCTGGACTCTCAAAGCCTCAATTTTTCCTCGCAACTAATATTGCTTCTCTTATATGAGAAGCCTTTCTTCGATTTTGTTTTTTTACATATGATGTGTGAATATGTTCTTCTTCAATCCTAACTCCCAAATTCTTGGAAGGAGGGTCTATCTGCATTTCATGATCTATTCTCCGAAGAACTTTGAAGGAAAATCTTGTATGTCAGGTTTTGTATTTTACTATTCGGGTACTTTACTTGAAAGCTCCTACTATGGTCGCCAATTTGATAAGGACAAATTTGTTCGAAGGGTATTAAATTAATATGGCCAATGTGTAATAAATGTAAAATGAAAAGTAGTTAGATAAGTGAGTTGATTTAGTTATTATATGGAGAGAGAAAGATTCATCCCCTTTAAATATAATCTCAAAAAATATTTATAGGCTGAATTTAGCCTAAAGGGCCCAATGGGCCAAATCATAGTCTTGGTCCAAGCCCAAAGACCAAAAATCCCATTAAACATTATGATGATAAACATAATATAAACTAGTAAATACATTATTATCGAAATAATTCAACCAAATGGTTAAAGTAAGTATTTTCCTTTGGTGAGATTGACCCTCGACGATTTCCGACCCTATAAAAGAGATCTCCCTCTAATATTTCCGACCTTATCATCAATCTTTGAATTTCACCATTTATTTGATAGCAATCTCCATTAGAATACTCATGATCGTTGTGATATGCATAAAAATATTGATGCTTTCTTTTATTAACTGGTTTTAACATGTCATTGAGAGTTTGGTAATTTATTTGATCTCTAATCTTACTATATATGACTGCCACAAGTGTGTTCACTTAAGTAAATTTTTGCTTTAAATTGTCATAATAAAAACAACGTGGTTTATTCATTGGATTCCTTATGATTTCCAAAAACAAAATTCCAAGAGAATCTTTTTTTCTTTCCCTTAGCTTCATTTTCACTCTTTCTCCTTTCTTTGTATTTTCTACCTTAAGATACATTTATGTTCTTACTAAATGATATCACATATATCTTATAGGAAACATTATCAGATATTCGAACAGATTTCTATCACAAGGTATAACCCTCTTAAACGCCGTTAAAGAAACATTCTCATTAGAACCTTCTAATGTAGTCATTTCCTTTATAAACGTTTGGACATAATCTCTTAAAGATTCTTCATATTCCTGAAATAATGTTATAATATGATACCCTTCATATTTTATTGATTTATGAGAAATAAACTAATTTCAAAATGAAATTCTATAATTCTCCAATACTATCAATTGATCCCGCCAAAAACTTGTTAAACCATGACAAAGCCATCTCTTTAAACATTACTGAAAAAATCGAAATAACAAGATATCATCTGGATTAAATCTTAACATAATATTTCAAAATCATTCGAGCTAATTCTCTGGATCTATCCTTCCATCGTTTTTTTTCATTATATAATGATCAAATTTATATGGTATATTTCCTTCAAAAAATCTATCATGTTAGTGGATATTCACCGACATTTCGTATCCAATTTGAAATCCTTTAATAATTGGTCAACACAATCGTCATCAAAACGGTTGGTATGTCCCGACATACTCAAACAATCTTCCGGATATTCATGACCATGGGTGTTGTTCTCTCCTTTAAAACTTGAATCAGAACAATCAGGTTTTATAAACATGCTTCCCCGTAGCAGGAACTGAGGCTCTGATACCAACTGATGCATCAAAATTAGAAGAAGAACAAACGGATAAACGAGACCCTAAGATTTCTAAAAAACACTGGTTCTCTTAGATTCCAACTCTGAAATTTCATTCACTAAAAAACTCAACTGCCTTAACATTAGGATAGTAGATGCTTTATAGAGAAGACATCCAAAACCCTAATAAAATATTCTAAAAAATAAATAAAAATATTAAAAATAAAAATCGAATCAAATATGAATGCAATCATATTTGATTCACTAATTAAAATATTTTTTTAAAATAGAATAAAATGAAATATTAGAAATAGTAAAATAGTAAAATAGGGTTTTCAGACCCTAAATAGTAGAATTTGAGGTCCGAATTTCATGAAAGGTGATGTCACGCTTTTGAGAATTATTGGGATTGTCGAGACGTTCAATTTGAGTACAAATTTCTCCCAGTTTTAACACCTCAAAGACAAATAAGGCCAATTTGCGTCTGTCCAAAACATATACATAATTATGGGTCATTTGGCCTACTTCATCCTCTCCTAGTTGAGAATAATTTTCCCTTGAATTCTCAATGTGATCGTCATTAGTCGGCTCTCCAACTTCTTCACTAAATCTTGTTTTTGTTTGTTTATAAATTTTGTGTGTTATATGTAGCCAAACCATAGTAAACAATTTATTCTTTTACAATGATCGTCGGCGAATTAATGTCAAAGTACCAAAACGATATGGGTGGTTGTGGTTTTTTAGGCTTCAAACAATGAATAACATGAAGCCCTAATCCACTAATTTCCAATTCGAAACCACACATCTTTGGGATCATCTCCTTCTGAGAGTATATTTCTGCCAACAAATTCAAAATACTGTAATCTTCCACTTTTAATTTTTTATTTCTCGTTAACCATCAACTCAAACTCCTCTTGGTTCTATTATAAAATCTAACCTTTTATCCATTAAAACACTACTTTTTTATTCTATCAATCTCTTTATAATATCCAACACAAAAATACCATCTTCTATTTTCCTTACACGACAATATACATCCACAGGGATAACAGAAAATACATGGAATACATATCTGCATGATAAAAACTATTGCTTTGCGGTTCTTTTTCAACAGATCCTCGAGAGTAATGTAGTTTGGTGTACCGAAGCTTGAGACAATATCTCTATCTACAAGTTTCTCATCAACATTAATTAGATCTTCATTACCCCATTCATCATCATACTCATCATAGGTCGTCTTGTCAAATATCGATCTAGATGCAACTTCAAAGATATTATTATCGTCCTACTCATCGTATGAGGTCTTGTCAAACACGAATGGATCCTTCACATGACGAAATCGTTTTTCTATCAATTTTTTCATAATCCTAAATACAAAAATCGAATTCTCAATTTTTATTTTTGAATCAGAGAAAGTATCATCAACCAAAATTTGACCAATTTCTACATTAGAAATCGGAACAGACGAGTAATTGTTATTTTTTACCTTATTAGAAGAAAGTAAAAAAACTCGATTGCTCATTATCTCATGAGACAACATATCAATAAACAAGTTTCTCTTTGATCCGACGATTAATAGACAAATTGAAGTCCTCTAATAATTTGAGATGTAGAGTGAAACGCAAAGAAGCCTAAAAGGGATAAAACTCTAATTTTTTATTAATAAAAAACAAGTCCCAGAATAATGAATAGAAGATAGGTTTATATAGAGTTCAAGCAAAACCCTAAAACTAAAAATATGAAAATTACAAAAATAGCCTAAAGTATTAAAATTGTGAAAAAAGAGGATAGATGAGCCCGAATGCCCAAAAAAGCCCATAGCTCACAAGCAAATCTCGTGACTTGCGTTCGTGACGTCGTTTCCTTCAAAACAAGGTGTTGTGGGTCAAAATCTGACACCGGAGCTCCGAACTGTCAATTCACCGAACTGTCTGCATCATTCCCGCCGGGGTAGAGAAGCTTCGCCCTCGAATCTGAACCGGTCTCCCCATCAGAAGAGTCACCTGCATAAGGAATCAGATGCTTAACATTGAAAACATCAGTCGTGCGGACATGGCTAGGCAAACGTAGTCGATAAGCATTTGGATTGATCCGCTCCACAATCTCTACTGGACCAATCTTCCGGGCGGCTAGTTTATTGTATTCACCAGCAGGGTACCGATTCTTTGTTAAAACTGCCCATACATAGTCACCAACTTCGAACTGAACAGGACGACGATGAGAATCTGCCTGAGACTTATATTTGGCGGTGCTCAAGACCAACTGATCATGAGTCTGCTGGTGGGTTTGGCGAATCTGTGAGACAAGTTCCTCAGCAGTTGTATGAGGATGAATCTTGCTAGCCAGTGCTAACAAGTCTACTAGACCCCTAGGCACAATACCATACATCACCTGAAAATGACAAAAACCCGTGGATCGGTTAAGGGCATGGTTATGGGCGAACTCCGCCTGCGGTAAGCGCTGATCCCAAGCCTTCGGATGATCGCCTACCAGACTGCGCAACAGGTTACCGAGAGATCGGTTAACCACCTCTGTTTGACCATTCGTCTGAGGGTGGTAAGCACTACTGAAGTTGAGCTGTGTATTCACCATACGCCATAAGCTGCGCCAAAAATGACTCACAAACCGGGTGTCACGGTAAGAAACAATGGTACTGGGAAGGCCATGAATACGATAAATCTCCCGAAAGAAAAGCTGTGCAACACACACTGCATCAGATGTTTTTCTACATGGGATGAAGTGTACCATCTTAGAAAAACGATCAACCACCACAAAAATAGAATCGAATCCACGCTGAGTCCGGGGTAAACCAAGAACAAAATCCATACTGATGTCGGTCCAGGGCTGAGCAGGAATCGGCAGGGGTAAATAAAGACCTGCATTTGTGGATGTTCCCTTGGCCAACTGACAAATTCGACTACGGGCGACAAAACGACCAACTTCCTTCCGCATCGAAGGCCAAAAATAGGATGACGACAGCAACTGGTATGTTCGATCACGGCCCACATGACCTTCATTATGCAGCTCCTGGATCAGCTGAGGACGCAAACTACAGTCAGGGATACACAGCTGTATGCCACGAAAGAGAAAGCCATCTTCCAATAAAAAATCAGAATGTTCACCCTGCTGAATCAATTTTATAACCTGAGAGAAGAATGGGTCAGTAATATAAAGGTCAACAAAAGAATCAAAGCCATGAACCTGAACGCGCATCTCAGTCAACAGAGTGTGATGTCGGCTCAAAGCATCAGCAACCCGATTCGTAATACCGGCCTTGTGCTTGATGACAAAAGTGAACTGCTGCAAATAAGCTATCCAAGCAGCATGTCTATGAGATACTTTGTCTTGACTACTAAGGTACTTCAAAGAGTCATGATCAGTATATAACACAAATTCATGCTGAAACAAGTAATGACGCCAATGTTTGATAGCCTGAATTATCGCATAAAATTCAATATCATAAGTACTAAATCGTAGTTTGGTATTTGCTAATTTCTCACTGAAGAAAGCCATAGGACGCCCTGACTGGGAGAGAACTGCCCCAATACCAAATTTAGACGCATCACAATGAAGCTCGAATGGCTGTGAAAAGTCGGGCAGCACCAAAATAGGCGCTGTAGTGAGACGCCGTTTAACTTCTACAAATGCTGCATCAGCATCTTCAGACCAACTAAATTTTGTACCCTTCATGCAATCCGTAATCGGGGCCATAATTCTGCTGAAATGGGGAATAAAACACCAATAAAACGATGCTAAACCATGAAAACTACGAACCTCAGTGATGGAAGTAGGTCGAGGCCACTGGTTCACAGCAGCAACTTTGCTCGGATCAGCTCGTAAACATCCAATAGAGACAATATAACCCAAAAATTGGACAGCTGGGGACAAAAACGCACATTTGGCAGTAGCAGCATAAAACTTGTCTCGACGCAACACCAATAACACCGCACGTAAATGCGATAGATGCACAGAATGGTTAGAACTATAGATCAGAATATCATCGAAGTAAACAACAACAAATTTACCGATGAAAGGCCTCAATGCCTGATTCATGATACGCATGAACGTGCTAGGCGCGTTGGACAGGCCAAACGGCATCCCCGTCCACTCAAACAAACCCTCACGCGTCTTAAACGCCGTCTTCCACTCATCACCAGGACGAATCCGAATCTGATGGTATCCACTCTACAAATCAAGCTTGCTGAACACAGAAGCACCACCCAACTGGTCTAATAGATCATCCAGGCGAGGTATAGGAAACCTGTAGCGAACAGTTATCTTGTTAATAGCGCGGCTGTCCACACACATACGCCAAGAACCATCATTCTTTGGTGTCAGTAATGCCGGAACTGCACAAGGGCTGAGACTTTCCCGAATATGTCCCTTCTCCAACAAATCCTCCACCTGTCGTCGTAATTCTTCATGCTCCTTCGGGCTCATTCGGTAGTGGGGTCGATTTTGGAGAGCAGCACCAGGGACCAGGTCGATCTGATGTTGAATATCTCTCAGAGGAGGTAACTCGGGTGGCAAATCCGCTGGAAACACATCTTCAAACTCCTGCAACAGAGACTGAATGACAGGACTATGGTCCGCCTTGGAATTAGGCACAACAGGGTCACAGAACAATAGGAAAACCACACCAACCTCTTCCATGGCTGTCTGAAAAGAAGCACGGGACAGCAAAGTCGATGTGGGAGGAGTAGAGTGAATGCTCAGGGGTCGAGGCTTTGCTGGCATAAGAACGATATTTTTTCCCCGAAAGAGGAATGAGTAGGTATTTACACGCCCATCATGTATAACAGACAGATCGTACTGCCAAGGATGGCCAAGCAGTAAATGACAAGCATCCATAGGGACAATATCACAAAAGACTTCATCATGGTATGTTTGCCCCACAGAAAAAGAAACAAGCACGCGCTTGGAGACGGTGATATCCGTACCTTTACTTAACTAGGCGAGCTTGTACGGCTTGGGATGCGATTCTGCCCTCAACCCTAGCTTCGAGACCGCTGCTTCGGAGACGACATTGTCGCAGCTCCCAGCATCAATGATGAAGGTGCACACCTTTCCGCCGATCGTACACGTCGACTGGAACACGTTACTCCTCAGCCAGTCGCTCTGCTCAGGAACGCGAGGAGACATGAAAGTACGGCGCAGCATTAGCACTGCTCCAACATCGCCAGTCACGATTTTTTCCGCATCCTCAGGCAAGTCATCATCGTAGGTATCGAATTCCGGAGGGCCATCAAGAACAATAGGATTCGGTTCAAACGCCTCCTGAGAGAAGAGACCCCTAGCACCCGCAGCATTTGGACACTCTACTTGACGATGCCCTAATTCGCCACACCCATAGCACCGTAAATTGCTTGAAGAACGGCTTGGTGCACCGCGCCCAAGAGGGATCTGATCGGGTGTTGGGCGGCGCCCAGGAGGGATCGGATCAGGTGTTGGGCGGAGAACTGGTTTAGACGTCGAAATCCCTGAAGGAGCACCGGTCCTTACGCCAGTCTGGGTCCGGCGAGCCGACTCCTTTTCTGCCTGGAGGGCACGCCGATGGGCTTCAGAAACAGAGGATGGATCGAACATATTCAGCGTATCTTGAAGCTGAAGGCGTAACCCGCCAATATAGCGGGAGACCCGCTGGTGCGGCGACTCAGTCACATCTGTACGAGCCAGCAGCTGATAGAATTCTTCGGTATATTCATCCACAGATCTGGGTCCTTGACGAAGATTCTACAGTCGCTGGTAGAGTTCCCGCTCGAAGTTGTAGGGAAGGAAAGCCTTGCGGATTTTTCTTTTGAATTTCTCCCAAATCTGGACATTATCCTTGCCTGCACGCGCGCGGTTCTGCTTCACCTGCTGCCACCAAGCCTGTGCCCTACCGCGTAGGTGGATGGTGACTAATGCGACCCTTCTCTCCTCCGGAACTTCCTTGAAGTCCAGGACTTCCTCAATCTGGGATAACCAATCGATAAGTGCCTCTGCCTTAAGGCTGCCATCAAAGTCCGGGATGTCTATCTTGAATCCAAGCTCCCAGCGGCGGGTGTGAGAAGTATTCTGGTCGATCCCCTCCCCAAAAGGGTTATCCATACCCTCAACCTCTGTGCCTTGTTGCCTGACGTTCAAATCAGCCATCTGACGCGTAAGATCGGCTACCTGACAGCGTAGGTCAGCAACTTCACGATCATCTACATCACTTGTATCTCTAGTCACTCTAGCGCCACCGCGACCGCTGGTTCTTCCTCGTACCATCTCGCAGGACTGTTTGTGTCTGATACCACTATGATATAGAGTGAAACGCAAAGAAGCCTAAAAGGGATAAAACCCTAATTTTTTATTAATCAAAAACAATTCCCAGAACAATGAATAGAAGATAGGTTTATATAGAGTTCAAGCAAAACCCTAAAACTAAAAATATGAAAATTACAAAAATAGCCTAAAGTATTAAAATTGCGAAAAAAGAGGATAGATGAGCCCGAATGCCCAAAAAATCCCATAGCTCACGAGCAAATCTCGTGACTTGCGTTCGTGACGTCGTTTCCTTCGAAACAAGATGCTGTGGGTCAAAATCTGACACCGGAGCTCCGAACTGTCAATTCACCGAACTGTCTGCATCAATTTGTCAACACGATCGACATCGAAACGAGTGGTATGCCCCCGCATACTCAAACGATCTTCCCGATCTTCATGATCATGGTTGTTGTTCTCTCATTTAAACCTTAAATTATAGCAATCAGGATTTAAAAACATGCTTCACCCTAAGTATGAACGACATCATAAGGTTTATATAACACACCGGTTCTCTTAGACTCAAAGTATGAAATTTCATTCACTAAAAAAACAATTGTCTTAACATTAGGATATCGGATGCTTTATAGAGGAGACATCCAAAACCTTAAATGAATATTATAAAAATACAATTAAAATATTTAAAATAAATGTCAAATCAAATCCGAATGCAATCAAATTTTATTCACTAATTAAAATATTTTTCTAAAATTGAATAAAATAAAATATAAAAAATAGTAAAATAGTGTTTTTGGAACCTAAATAATAGAATTTAAGGTCCAAATTTTGTTAAAGCAACTGTCACATTTTTTAGAATTGTTGGAATTGTTGAGACCTTCAATTTGAGTATCAATTTCACCCAGTTTTTATACCCGAATGACAAATAAGACCAATTTGCGTCTGTCCAAAACAGCTACATAATTGTGGGTCGTGTGGCCGACATCAATTATCCTTTAACCATTATGAGTATTTAATAAATAACATTTTCTATGAACGTCTTAATATTCTTAAGTTCTTTTCATCTTCAATTAGGTGTCATTTTCCATCGGCTATGTGTCTATATGAACTTTACCGATGCTTTTACCAATTTTCATTTTTTATCCTTCTTCCGCCTATCTTCATAATTTTGTCTTTTTTTCTTGATGCTTTCATCTAATTCTTTTAATGATGCCTTGATTCATATTAATTTACCTTTCAGATGCTTTATACTTCTTCCTAATATTATTCTTTCTTAGATTAATAAAAATATTGTCGATGCTCGACGCCAATTTTAGAACTTTACCATATAATATCAATCTTTACCTCTATGCATGAGCGACATATATCTTTATCATGTATGAATTATTGTATGAATTCATGTTATTTCCCGCATGTACCTTCTAATATTATCTTCATTCCATGCACAAGTTTTTTGTTTGTGACTTATACTTGGTCATTTGCTTATAGATGGAAGAGAGTATAGATGTTATGTGTAATATCTTTTGTTCGATAATACAACAATATCTGATCATTATTGAACTATACACCATTATCTAGTGCGAAGAGTCTTGGTATGTCATATATACAACAAATGTTAATTTTTGGAAAGTTGATAAATTCTTTTACCGTGAATCTCATTCGTGATGAGGGAAATCCTTGTCAAAGAGAATACAAATGATGAAATTAACTTAACTACTCATGATATAGAATAAAATCAATGGTATTACTTATCATGGTAAAAATAAATTAACCTCCAAATGAAGGATTACACCCATATTTATAATGTTTTTTAGGTCTTAAATCAAGGAATGAATGATATGTATCTACCAAGACACGTGACATCCTCCATTATAGTTGTTTTTACAAATCTTACTAAAATACCCTCTAACTATAAAATAATACACTAGAAGCTTCATGAGTAATCTTTTAGCCACATAAGTTTCCTTTTTTCTTATAAGTTTCTTGATTATTCCTCGTCTTGATTTATCTTTCTTCTCATATTCATCTGCCTTATTTTTCCATATTCATCATTATTTATAACTTTACTTAGCTATTATCATTTATGTTATTTTGATTTATCATTCTTCACACCATAGTTTAGTTTTTTTGTTTCCTTATTCATAAATCGTCCAAATCCTCCCTCATTACGATTATTTACCTTCTTCGTATATTTACTTTAACTCATCGTAAATCTCATAATTCATTTATCATACCTAGTTTTACTCGTTAGTTGTTATCCATTTTTTTATCCTCCTTAAGCAGTCAACAATGATTATTAGCCTGTTATTATTATTATTTGTATTATATCATAATAGATAGTTATTGCATTACTCATGTCCTTCAAAGGGTTGTCATCATACCTCTAACATAACCTTGTAGGTAACGGTATAGACCCTAGCAATATATACATTTTTAATGGCTCCCTCTAATACTCTAATGAAGTTACACTTTTTTAAGTATTATTAAAATATTTTATTAGATAATCATTAATCTATGTACATTGAATGATTTCTTGAGTATCAATAAATTAAATTCCAAATTTACCAGTCTAAGATAATTAATAAATGTGATGTGACTCGAAAGCGGTTAAAGTTTCTACACAAATCTTTTACGGATGTAACTTTTGGACCATTGATATACTTTTGATCCATCTGCTCAGATGAACTCATATTATCTATATAAAGTCAAATTTGATTTCAATAACTCCTTTTCAAATTTCTAACCCACTTAGACTCATTATCTATAAAACATACTCTCTTTAGTATTAGTGAAAGTATAGACTTATTTGCCAAGCCATCGTATTACCTCATCTTCCAACTTCCAACTATACAACAAACATATTTTACTTTATATTTAAAACACTTAATTTAATTAGTTAGTAGTTTAATAACGGGTGGTAAAAGTCGACAACCCTTAGAAATTATTTGTTCTTCAAATAACATGTTTGTTCACCAATCATATTCATAAAATAACCAACCAAATGGCTTGTATGTGATTTGAAATAGTGAATCAACAATTTATCTAACAATAATTTTTTTTAAAACACCATATCTTCGATAAGGTAGCCTTTGTCAAGAAAAGTTACATTCCCCTTAACATATTTATGGAAGTTAGTAAATATTCATTAAATGTCACCCATCTTCAAACATTAAAGTCGAACATTGTTTCCTAATCCACCAAAAAGTATACTATATACCCATCAAGTGTTCTTCTTAAAGATGTAGTAGAACAACTTAACTTTCTTAAAGAAATTTTTATAGAAAAAAAACCAAAATATATTCTTATGTTGACATAAGATATAGGTGGGAAATTCATCAGGGTATACCCATTCGGTTACCCAAGGAACGACAACTTTCACATTATATTGTGGACGAAAAAAGCTAGTATCTTTGACAATTTACTCAACTAACTTAAATTTTCAATTTACCATGTGATAACTGGATTCTTTTAGTTTGTATGTATTTTATCATCATATTTGACTCTTAATAGGTCGACAACATTCATCAACGTGAGATAAGATTTGTATTTTTTTATTTTTTCTTAAATAATTTTCCTAATCGAAAGAATATGAATAGAAACATTTAAGATGTAATTAATATTTTTTTTATTCTTAACTGTTATATTTTTGTATTCATCTTTTACTTAAAAAATAAATCATTACGTTTTTTTTCTTTTCACTTCATGTATGTTATTAATAAAATTTTCTCTTATCTTGATTATGATGACCTTGGTATGGAAACAATTCTCATATGCAACATTTGAATTCTGGAAAGATGATTATGATTTTAATAACAGTATATAATTTTATTCTTTCAGGTTATTAGACTATTAACGAATGTCGTTGTGGCTGAAAATGGCATTGTTGTTACCACATAAACAATGGAAACCTTTTTTTATTTATTCTCTTGGGTTTGGAAATAGATATGACATAAACCTATCAGTTCTTGTTAAAAGGAAATCATCTAAGAAGGGTCGTGTTGATGATAACTAGTTAATGATTGTCCGAAAAAAGAAAATGAATGAGCTTCTAAAAGAAAAAAAATTCACTTATACTGCTAAACTTTAGAAACTGATAAATTTTTTCTGTTATTCTTTCAACCGCTACTAGTTTTTTTGTTTATCGTAACAAGAATACAATCATCTCGTATTAAGAAAATACAAACTATCAAAATGACATATAAGAACATAACTGGATTATCTATTTATAAGAGACTTAATTGGATCGTTAATATTTTTAGATCCATATTTCACTTAATAATTATTTATCATTATGTCCAGATGGGTTGTACACTTCTGCTCCAACAATTTCTAAAATCTTAAAAGACAAAACTGAAATTACCATTAGAGTTACTTTTCTATTCTCATTTGTATTTTTTACATGTATATATTATTTCTATCATACTTGAACATACTTTTATTTTCAAAGTTATTACAAATCTGTAATATTTATTAATAATACTATGGTCTCCATCGGATCACGAACTCTTGCATTTTCTAACCATTTCACCAATTTCGTTTGGTGAAGGGTTTAGTTCATTGACGTTGGAACTTAATGATCTGAACAAAAATATTTGTCTTCAAAGAAAAACTAAGATCAATTAGTAAAGACAAGTCTGAAGTTGACATTTCCATCTCTTTTTACAAACAATTATTAATACTAAATATCTAGAAATAAAAAATCTGGAAGGAAAAATCAAAAACTTTACTAAAAAAAACAAGAAATGATTAACTCAAGCAAAAATCTATTATGGAAAAAACATTATATTTTTAACAAGATGTGTAAAAATATTAATTATGGGAAGTCAAAAGTCAATCGCAACTTGAACTTAGGACCTCATAGAAATTTTTTTTTCCATGATGAATATCATATATTTTCATCAAATAACGAATCTTTAGAAGATGAAAAAGAAAAAAAAAGTCACCTTTCTTTAGAAGACCATCATGAACTATCTCGTTTAAAAGATATTCTCATCCAAGATGAAAAAAATGCACTTTGCACAAAAGATTGTACCACTGAATTTTCAGGTAACAAATAACTTATTAAATTAACATGAAAAAATCAACACCATAAAATTGTCCTTTTTTATTATAAATTAGTTTTTTGGTATTCTACGGCCTTAATCTTTTTTTGGTCTTCTACAACCTTAATCTTTATATAAATTAGTGAAACAATATTTTTTATCGGATAACATTTGGTTAATATTTTATTACTTAAAAATGACTTCAACATTGTTCATATAATATCTCGCTTGTAATGTTATTTTCATTTTATCAATTTAACTCGGTTAAAAAAAAATTAACTCGGTTAAAAAAATTTAACTCGTGAATATACAAGCATGTAATTTTTAGTTTCCGAAGAAGAATATAATTGTATATAATCTTCATGTTTAGATTTACCTTTATACAATATAATTTTCCTTGTAGAACTTCTGAGTTTATCACATCATCATCTTTATTCACTTGTATAACTTATGAGTTTATACAATATAATTTTCCTTGTACAAAAACTTTGTACTTTATTTGATTTATTTTTCCGTTTTTATTACTTGGTTCAAAACCTTGCTTGCATCGCCTCTTGATCTAGAACGTCATTGGTTCACTTATAGGCATGTTTGTTACTTGATATATAGTATGAGCGTTTATAGACCCTAGTGTGGCCTCCTAATCTTACAAGATTATTGACTTGCTTTATAACCATGTTTGCTACTTGACATATAGTTCAGATGTTTATGGTCTCTTGAGCTGAAGAGAGCATTGACTTGGGTTATAGCCATGTTCGTTATTTGACATATAGTCTGAACACTGATGATCCATTGCATAATCTGATTATCTTTACCGATCATAGATTTGGTATATATTCATATTCTCTATTAATAAGTAGCCTTTTTTGTTACTTAATTTATCCCTTCTTTAAAATAAATGTAGTCTTAATTCGTCAAAATATCACTTATAACTTTTGCATCATATTTAAATAAACCTTACACTCTTACATCCATATCTCTTCATCTCGGCATCAATTTATATTCAATCATGTAACTAGTATTCATTTTTTGTCTTGTACTTACTTTTAACTCAATGAATCTTTTTCGTTTTCAAGTTTTGAAACCATTCTTCTTATTTTTATACTAACTAAAATTTTATAACTTTTAAGATATTTTATAATTACTAAATTGCGGACTATCAAACTTGTTATTCTCGCTTAGTTTGTTAAACTTTTTTTAATTTTTTTTAACTTTCAATATTTATAACAACTACCTTCAATCTTCATACTACTCATAAATAAATAATATATATATTTGATAAAGAACTATGTATTAATATTAGAATTTTTTGTGTTTTTTATAAAAACATTATCGTGCCACCAAATGGGAAAAATGAGTACAAAATTTTCTTTTGATCTTTGAAACAATTTTTTAATACTAAATCTCTCTTCTTAAAAATCTTTTCCTTCAAATTTGAATCATATATAATTTTGATCGACACTCGTTAATGTTTTGTTTGTACTTGTGCCTCATTTCTTTTATCAAATCAGGAAGTATTTATTTTAGATGAATAAAAATAAATTCTATGACTTATAATCATTATCAATATTGGCGCTATCTCTTTCATCCAATAAACTCAAGTAAAAAAATTCTCAATATTAACTACTTTTGGGGTCATCCTATATTCTCATAATATCTTATATAAAAGAATTTGATCACTTGTCTATATGAAACTCACTTTACCTTTTAATACAAATGACCATGGTCGTATTAGTAACTTACGCATAACCATTTTATTTTGGGTAATATAGGGTAAAATAATATTTTTGTACATATGGTCTACTGAAAGTTGTGATCATATCATTTTAAAACCGAGGTCCATTATCGTTCATTAATATTCTAGAAACTTCACACTGTTTTAAAATATTATTATATAAAACTCACACAATGTTTTATATAGTTTCATGCTAAAGGTTTCGCTTCCACCCACTTATTAAAGTAATCAACTTCTATTATTCAAAAAAATTATATTCTGGTAGTGAGTGGTAATTGCCCTATTAAATCCATCCTTTATCATATAAACATGCAGAAGAAATTGTTTACATATGTTCACTAAGTAAATTACTTGTATTTGTAAATCACTGAGAATGGTCAAAACTTTGAACCAAAGTCTTACCATCAACCGCTAACAAAGATCAATAATACCCACTTAATAGAAAATTCCTTATTAACCATGCATATACACAATAGGCTCCAACATTTCCTTCGTGAAAATCTCTGAAAATGAATAAAACCTTGACTATACATAAATACTATAACAATGGTCTTATTTTAGTTTTTCTATAGACCACTTAATCAAAAACTAAATATTTGTTTTCCATTATTCTCAATCTCCGAGCTTGAGATTTATCCTTTTGTAATACAAAAGTTTTAGAAATATAAAGTTTTCTTAACGTCTCTATTCATCAAATTTAACTAATAATACTTCTAAATTTTAAACTTTTACTTTCTTTAAACGATGCTCTTGACCTATCGCCAAAAGAATTTCTTCCAGACACCCAAAATTCTAATGCTTTACTACTAAATAAGCATTAGAATTTTGTTGACATGGAACTTTCTCATATACTACAATATTAGATTATTTTTTAACACCTCTGAATATATCCGCATATGTCTTAATAGAATTTGGGAGGCGAAAATTGATCAAATACTTTGTGCACCACATATACAAGCGAATTTTATTCATGCTAAAATTGGTTAGTATTATGTCTCATGATTTGTAACTAAAACCGAAATTTAACATATTCTTGAATTTTTTTCTTCACGTGGTGTTTTTAAAATAATATCAGCTCCCTTAATATTTGATCTAGATGCCTCACCTACTCGTACAACCCACTTTAATTCCTCTAATGAGATTTCTTCCAAAGTTTCATCTTTTCCATTTTATCTTTCTTTCCTTAAATCGTTAATGAAGTCTACCACCGTTTGTATCTTAATTGTTGTACGGGCTTCATAAATAATTTCATACTCCTAAGTTCTATAGACCATGGTGTTAGAAAATCTAAAAAATTCAACTTCTGCAAAATACTCTTTAAAGAAAAATACATACAAGATATAATAAAATAAATTTGAAAATATTTGCACATTTTTATTGCATATATAACCAACGCCAAGGCTAGCTTCTCCAAATTAAGGTATGATTTTTCAGCATGTACTAAGCTTTTCCTCATATAATAAATCAGCTTTCGGACTCAATCTCAAACCAACACGACATTTACTAGTAAATTTTATTATTATAAGTATACATACAAAGGCCGCCCTTTTACTGGTATTGATAAAGTTCTAGTGCCGTTGGATATTATTTTAACTTGTCAAATATTAACATGTTCACCTTTTGAACAGAACTTCTTCGCAACCATTAAAATTTCAAAGAAAACGTAACTCATATCCGACACTTAAGATATAAATCGTGAAAACTGCAAGATGACCTGTTAATTTATAAACTTATTTACTAGATTTAGGTGGACTCATAGTTAAAAAATGTTTTTAACTTTACAAGATTGGCTTCAATATCCATTTACTAATCACAAACCCCAAAAACTTCACAGTTTGTACATTTAAGAAACAATACAAAGAGTTTAATTTCAAATTATATTTTCAAAGTTTATGAAAAGTTTTAGATAATTTCATTATATGCATAGCCTCATCATTAATCTTTATAATAATATTATCAATGAAATTTTCCAAATTATTTCCTGATAAGCAAAGATATGCTTAACAAGCCTCTACTACGTTGACAATTCAACCCTCTATTAGTCACACGTGCTGTATTTTTTTCATTATTATGATCCATCTTAATCTGATTATATTCTGAATAAGTATTCATAAATGATAATATATTAATGTCATGTTATAGCATCACCCAATTAATCAATATAAGGCAAATGAAATACATATCCATGACGTAATTTATCTGAATTTATAAAATCCACACAAATATTTTATTGACAATTTTTCTTTTTCACCAATACTTAATTTGTTATCCATGTCATATATTTAAATTTCTTTATACCACCCACTTTCAATAATCTTTCAAAAAATTTACAATATCCTCAGTATTTTGTGGATAAAATTCATTCGCTTTTGTCGAATAATTCTAAGTTGTTTTTTAAGTAAGTAACTCATGACAAATAATTGATTTATTAGCTCCAATAACACCATTAATACTTCACTCGAACACATCAATGTTTAAATTTAAAAAATGACAAGTTAAAATTCAAATTATGGACATAATTGACTTCTAAGTTTTGTTACCTTTCTATAATTAATTTTTACATCAACTGTATCATCTAAGGCTCGATTAACTACAACGCTTTATAGGGTTCGTCAACCTCCCCTTCTTGAATTTCCACTAAAGGGTTATCATTTTCTATCAACTGTTGATCTTTTAGTATATTATGCGATTGCTGCAATACAATAGTATCCAGACTAAGAGATACTGAGTAACATTCTTTTGCTACTCTTTGACTTCTCGTAATAATTCCAACTTACTTTAAACATTAGTCATAGTCTGAAGTAATTTCTTCAATTTTATCTAGATATTAACGATTTATAATAACATGGTACAAACTGGGAGCATTCACTATCATGAATAAAGTGTTGGCTGTCTTTTTAGTTTGATCGTACCCCCACAGTTACCAGTAATTCTACTTCACCAACATAAATATTTGATCGTCCAACAAAGCTTACTAAAGTTTGTTCAGTCTTTTTATGTGGATCTACTTTGATGTTTTTCTCGTAACCTTTTAACTATAAGATATTAGTTGAATTGAATCTATCTATCATAACTATCTTAATAATGACCCCATCAATATTGAGAGTAATCAATAATGCATATTCATGTAGGGTGACTATACCTCTTAGGTCGACAAATAATTTAAGACTAACAATAGTACATGATACTTATTTGTATACAGTGCTGATTCATCTAATATGGGCCCTTTGAAATCTATCCTGTAACGCTTTTTTGAAGATTGAGAACTTTAAGCTAATGGTTGTCCTCCATATATAGTAAAAACTATTTGTTTGGTAGTTTTATGACATTTTGGGACTATTATCTTTATCTCTTCATTTTTTTCTTCAAACTTCTTATTTTTCACGAACTCAACCAACTATATAATATCAATTAATCTCTTAATTTCATCTCTTGATTATAAACAATATTCAGTCATATGACCATGATCGTTATGGTAAGAACATAAATATTTTTTGTAGATCTTTTATTATTTGGAGCAAACACGCACGTGGAGATCAATAATAAACTATATATATATTGTTTATCATATATTATTTCATTATCTTATGAAAGCGATGTAACCTCACGTTCATATGATCATAATATAAAAGTTTAGTTCGGTTATATTGCACTTTTACATCCTCGTCATTTCTTCGCTCATCACATCGTCTTCTATTAGACATCTTTGTTCTATGATTTTGTGATTTAATTGGTAGAACTTCACACCATTTTATTTCCTCTACCTTGATAATCATCTCAAATCATCTTAACAAATATCTGATATAATCCACTAAAAATTTAGTTGATTTTTCATTGGGAGGAAAGTTTCTAAAGCAATATCTTATTGACATTTTTCTAGACTATTAATTTCTTATAGAAAATTAAACATAATTTCTAAATGAATCAATTTTCTTATGATACAACGTCCATATATAATCCATGTCTCTCTTGATTAATTAATTTTTATTAAATTGAATTTAAATGCACTTCATAATTCCTTAAACCTATGTATCCATCCTGATTCAAGGTTATTAAATTATGTTAAACAATTACTATTAGACGTCATAAACTAATCAAGGAAAAGAGAGTGTCATAAAGATTCCACCCAAACATAGTATTAAAAAACTGTTATAAGTTATGTTGGATCTCCAATCCAGTTATATTTGTCTAACCTATATGGATCAAATTGCCTAGGTAGTTCTCTTCCAAAACTTTATAAGACAATGCAGATTACACCAGATTATAGAAAGCTAACTTTGGTCTTTTAAATATTATTTTCTATATATTAACCATATCTTAAAAATATTTTTTTGTGTTATTTTATTACTCGAATGCTCGTCATCATAACCATTTATGTGTCTTTTTACTTGATTTTCATTATTTTGAACTATATTATCATTAACACACAAATCACTTTAATCTACATCATGTGTAGTATTATTTTTTAAAGTAACAACTAAAACACATTAGACTTTTATTACATCATAACTCTTCCCTCCTCGTCTTTTTGAACTTGTAACAAATTAGATATGTGATGTTCTTATCGCAACACATTCCTTTGTACCCATAAAGTATGTAAATTAGAAAGAATTGGAAAATTACCTTCATTTCATGTTGGTAACTGTTGAGAAAACCTGGAACCAATTACATTACCTTGAATTGGTGATACCGCTACAGGTTGACATGTTATCGCTATTGATGGGTTGCCTCATACATTATTATTCCTACACATTGGCAAAGAAATTCTAAGATTACATAAATAAACATTGAAGATCCATATACATATTATCCTCAAGAATGATCCAGATTGACTCTTGAGTTAGTGCTTACCATTGGTACGAATTGTAACTATGCAAAGTTTCCCACAAATGATCCCAAATTTGATAATAGAACGCCTCTTAAAAAATAATTGCAATTAAGAAATAGATTGAAGTACGCAAAACTTAGAATAAAATCAATTCTATTACTTTATCTCATGAAAAATCATACAAAACTTCAAATGAAGGATTACACCATTATTCAATACGGTTTATCTTGTCCAAAATCAAGGGATGAATAACACGTATTTACTAAGGCATGTGACATTCATTCATTATAATTCTTATTACTATCAATACTAAAATACCCTCTAATCGTTTATAAAATTTAGGTAATATCAAATAATACACTAGAAGCTTTCTTAATAATCTCCTAGCCACATAAGCTTTCTATTTTTCTTTTAGCTAATCGATTATTCCTTAATTTTATTTACCTTCTTTTAATCCTATTATGAATTATCTTATCTTATTCGTCACTATTTATAACTTTCCTTTGTCATGATTAATGTATGCCTTGTCTTGATTTATCCTTTTTCATAACATGTTTTGCATTGTTTTTCCTTATTTATCATTCCTCGTAAGCATGTCTTGTTATGATTATTTAAATTCCATACACATTAACTTTAACTGGTTATATTTTTATTAATTCATTTATCATATATATGTATATATATTCACTCAGAGTTCTTATAAATTTTTGTATCTTCTTTATGTCGTCTTTATTTATATATTTATATAAATATCTTTATCAAATCAATAATCATTTGTAACCTTTTACTATTTAAAGTGTGTCATTATAGTTTGTTATTCTATAACTCGTATCCATCATAGGGTTACTGGAATTACTTTGTATGTAAGCGCATAAAACATAGTGGGATATACCATCATCAACTAAGTTCTGCTTCCATCCATTTTTAAAAATCATCCAAAACCATGAATACATATTGTATTCCTCCTTAGGTATTTGGGAGGGGACCTATAAGGCCAGGTCCCTATCTATCAAAGGGGATTGCTTCTAATATAGTTTCCAAAAAACAACTACGAGTTGAATTATAGTAACAAAATGCTAAAAGTTTCATAGTATCTGAAAATATTATTTACATATGCCATGATTGTAGGATGATTATTCCGTGTAATGCGTTATAGTCGTCTTTGGCACTTCCTTCCCCATAATTGAGTTTTTCCAAAAATTCAATTTATTTAGGTCGAGAAAATGAAGTAAAAGTCTTCTGAGACCTTTTTTATATACAATATTGGTCATCCACACATATCTTATTGATATGATCTTAATTTTCAAGATTTAGCCTTATCTTCTAGGATTTTACACTCTGCTTGGTATGCCTTGACATGTGATCTTTAATCTGTCTCATATTAAATAATCATTACTTCAGATATTGAATATGTTAGCAAGAGTTTATTTTGTAAATTAACTAAAAGATTTTTTTAAAATATCACCCATGGGGTGAATCTGCACAAACCAGAAAGGTGAGAACATCAGATGTATATTTTTCTGTCCTCCGTACTTGTTTCGGAGGTCACTTTATCAAATATTTTTTCACGTCTGCAAAGTTCTTTTAAATTTTGAATATTTTTCCCTTTTTAATATCTACATTTCCATGGCCTGGAAGACTACTAACCGAGAATATGTTATGAGCTTTACCCTCCTCGTCATTAAATGTTTGTGAGTCTTAACTTAGTTATTGCAGCCTTATACTTTGTGTCATTGTTGGAGAGAGAGAAACCAAATTTTATTACATGGGTCATTATTTCTTTTTTTAAGGGATATTATTTATACCCTTGTATTGAAACTCATGTCAATGTTACCTCCATCTATTTTAACCTACAAAGTTTCCTCTAGATTATCTATCTAATGTAATGGATTTCTAACTAGACCTCAATTAAAACTCTGTGAAGTCTTGTGCCTTGATTATTATCATCGCTCAAATCCAGTATTCAAATTCACTAAATACACTAACCATCTGTTAATTTTTCATATATATCAGGTTTCTATAGTATTTTGTTGAGGGGAAATATATTTAGACCATTATAGTATATGCCATATCTTCCTATTGGTTACTACTAAATCTATGATAAGTTTCTCTAACTACAAATAGCGTATCTCGGTTTCTAGCCTAAACTTACTAACATAATATATAGCTCATAGTGTAGTTCCATTTTTGTATACTAGAACTTCACTAACAACATAATTTGAGACAACCAATTATATAAATAAACTCTCCTTGAACTTTGGTTTTGTAAGTACTTTTGGTAAGAACATGAACTTTTTGAACCTATTCAAGGTCTCATCACATATAAGTCCAATTAAATCTTTTAGCCTTTTTTAGTTTCTAGAAGAAAGGTTGAGACTTGTTGGAAGAGTGTGGGAAGAGCCTGTTAAGAGAGACTAATATTCCTACCAAAATATGAATTTATTTAATTTTTCGTGGTCGCTTTATCGCAACTAAGTTTGAAAGTTGTGTTAGATCCACTTTTATCTATTTCTTACTGACCAGGTATCCTAAGAACTTTATTGGTCTCACATTAAAGGTTCCCCTATATTGATTTAGCTTTAGGTTGACTCTTGTGAGGTTAGCAAAGGTTTCGACAAGTTTTGGAAGATAGTTTTCATCATAATTGTTTATGACTTATATATATCATTAATATAGGAATATGTTTTGGTCAAATTGGTTTTAGAAATTTTTATTAATCAACCTCTAATATGTTTATCTTGTATTTTTTATCTAAAAGTCATAACCTTTTTAACAATGCATCCATCTCTCTATAATGAAAGTTGCATGCTCTTGATCTGGTTCATGGGAGATTTTATTATTGCTCGAATATGTATCAGTGAAGGATATCATTATGTTATCTAAAATTGAAACTACCATTTGATCAATTTTTAGAAGGTGAAATGGATCATTTAGAGCCTTGTTCAAGTCCACAAAATAAACATACATCATCCACTTATTATTATCTGCTTTACCCATACTAGATTGGATGTCCACACATGGTGACATGCTTTCCAGATATGCCTTATTCAGTCCAAATATTTAGCTCAACTACTATACTATATGTCTTCTCTATCAATAATGGTATCTTATATTTATTTAATGGACCTAAACCTTGTATTTATTTGATGTATTTCCTTCACACCAGTTCGACTCCTTCAAACATCGAGGTACACTATCTCTTCTAGCTTTATGTTTTTTCTTAGATTTGCAAGGTTGGTCATTCTCTTCTTTCAAAGAGCCTCATTACATTTTAAAATATGATCCAGATATTTCAACTTCCTCATCACTAGTTGTGACATACCTGTGTTTATCTTTCTTTTCCTTTCGAGAAGAATGGCGTTCTTTTGGCGCTTCAAACCGCGCCTTTTTTTGTTCGCCTTTGACTTGATGATCAGTGCAAGATCGATCAGATTGACTACCAACATCATTTTAGTCATTCACTTGTCTCATCTCAGATTTCAGCCTAGCTGACTGAATCTCCTGCTCTCTCTGGTTGTATTTCTCGTTCAGATCATTTATCTTATCCAGAAGGTGATTCATTCGCAACTCTATTTCAGATTGAGTCTGATGAATTAGAGTAGATCCTTCTTGTCTATCATTTGTCTTTTATAAATCCTTTTTCAGTGTTTCAACAGCTGACCGAACTAGCGGGTCGTTTTCTAGATTCATTTTAAAGTTTTAATATTGTTTTTCAAGATTTCGAAAATTCAAAATAGTAAATTAGGCACCAATCGTTGATCAGGTCCCCAGCGGAGTCGCTAATTTGGTGAGTTTGATTACTTGGATTGTCTTAGTAAATTAAGAGAAGTCATATTATAAAGAGAGAAACAGGTTTTAGAAAGAGAAAGTTATATTGCCAAAGTGATCTATCTCAAAAATCCAAGATCTTTATTAGATCAGCTTTGGTCTTTATATAGAGACGCGAAGACTTATCTCTTCGCTTAAACAGTTATATAAAAGGAATAATTATATGTTAGTCCCTTACTTCAATACAAAGTTTTAATTTCTTCATCTAACTTTATAATCTGTCATGAGAAGTTTTATCCTTTACATTTCCTTTATTAAACCTGATATCTATGGATAACATGTAGAAGATTATCTCACTAAATACTCTAGTTACAATATTGGCACTTCATGCAAATACATATGTTCTTTGATAATCAGATTTGTTTTTGTATAGTATACCTCGACCAAAATAGATGACTTTATTTTCTTTTAACTTCGATTAATTCCACTTTTTCCCTGGCTTTACTAGGTTAGGGGCCTATGGGATCATCCATATATCAAGGATGATCGGGGCTTATGGTAATTGATATTTTGTTTATGGAAAAGGGAGGCTTAGTATACTACCTTCCATTATTTGATTCTTCTTGATCAAACTAACCTTTTCACTAGCTATGTACAGAAGGCATTGATACACTTTTGTTGCTATGTCATGCATTTGGTCCACCCAGCCCATACCAAATATTCGGTTATATGAAGAAGATGCATCTACCGCCATGAACATGAACTCAACCTTAATTTTTTTAATCTCTCTAGCCTATACCACATCCAGTTTTAACTTAGTCAACATATTTTTAAATGGTGTTAGAACGGGAGCACTATACAGCTTTCATAAGTCTTTTTAAACAATATATTAAATGAATTACCAATATCTATCATGATCATCCTAACTTTACTCTTGTTATCTTTCCTATAATTACAATTGTGTCCTCATGCAATGTCACAACTCATCTAAGTTTTAGATTATTTATATGTCTCGTCTTAGAATATTAAGTGATACTTGAAAGTATAAGTGTTCCCCCTTCAAGAATTATAAGAAAGACTTTCTTGTTTGGGTTTAGATCCATGTACTCTTCCAACTTTATCTGTGGTTCTCATGTTCTTAGAGATATCGACATTTCAGAAATTGTTGTAACTTATTATCTTTCAGCCCTACTAGATGTTGACATTTAGTTACAACCTTTTTCGGTTTGACTATTTTTATCTTTATGATAAACTCCACAATATTTCCTTTATTTATGAATTCATGTAATTCACCCTTTAGAGAAAGATAGTCTCAAGTATAATGCCTCACATTATTGTGCTTTAGATCTTATGAACCATCATAATTTTCCACCGTGTACTAGTTAAATTTTTTCGGTAAGTTTATATACAAGATATCTGATGCAAGTGGGGATTCAAAAACGTTGAACCTCTTTTCAGTAGGTAATGAGCCAGGATAGTTATCGTTCATCGGACATTATTGGTTTGGTGCCCTGAATGTGAAACTTCTTTTGTTTACATGCTTGTAACCTTGAAGAAAAAGCGGTGGTGGTGATCATGCATAGTAAATACTTGGAGGACTTGTTTGAGGAACCATTGAAGGGTTCTGCTAGTTTGGTTTATTCATCGGTGGTGTCTGAAAAACGTTTCGGTGGATAGTTCATTCTACTTGAGCAACGAGCGGATAGTTTGGGTTGTCATCTTGCACTAGTCGCGTTTGGTGAGACTCGGATGCACATATTTCCCCATCCATTTCATTATGATAATTAGAATAATATGTTTTGATCCTCCCTCTAGGCCATGAAAGATCAGAGTGATGTCCATAATTTTTGGTTATATTGGATGACTCACAATTAAAGTATATTTTGGAGAGATAAACATATTTGTGAGTTGTAGAATCCTGCCAGTGGTGTCTGAGCATGAAAAAAGATGCATTATCTATTTCTCAGCTTTGTTGTCCTCCTTAGGAAGATGAACCACGTAACGTAAGCGATGCGCCATGGTAACATCATCCAAAATATTACAAATCATTTTAATTTATATTAGGTGCTCCTCCCTCGTATAGTCTAACTATTGTTGGAAGTATTCATGGAGAGTATCAGGTCTTTATAACATACAAAAATCTAAAAAATAGTTTTGTTTGAACTTACATATGAATGACAATGTCATAATTTTATAAATTTTTTAATATTGTCGCTTTTTCGGGATAATCTTAAAAGGTATGAAAAGTGTTTGTAACGAGATTTGAGTAAATATTTTTATTATAAAATTAGTTTCTTACATAAGGCGTCGATTTAAGCCCGAATGAGGCATAAATTGTTAACCATGATTTTTAAGGGTTATTAGAGTAATAAGCTGAGATTTTTCAAGTGAAGAATAATGCAAAAGATGGGATGGAAGTAATGGCGTGTGGGAAAACCTAATATAGAAAAAGGAACTATATAAGTTGAAAAATTATACATTATGAGGAGTAGAGTTACTTGTCTTATAACTAAAAAGTTAGTTAGTATTTTTTTTAAGTTAAATAAAAATTTATTAAAAATAAGGACCCGATTAGAAGGTTTTACAAAGATGAGGACTATAACTGAATTTATATTTTAATTAAATCAAGCGGCGCCAATTTACTCTGAATTTTTTTCCTCCATTGAGTTTGGGTGAAGCAATTCACATAGAGTTTTTATGTTCAATTTCTTGTCCAGCTTTCTACTCAGCTCGAGCTTCCTCATCGGTGGTTCATGGGCTTTTCTGATTTCCCTCTCCATATGGTATCCTAAGATTATTGAAGAAACATAGGATTTGTGAAGCAAATTCATTGTTCTTTAACATTTAGAGGATGGCTGCTTTTTGAGTCAAGGTTGAATCTGTTCATCTTAAGCAGAATCTTTCGATCTCTTCTAACTGAATTTGTTGTATCGTCAGAGCATTCCATCTGGAGAAAGAACTAGAGAGTTGTGTTCACTGGAGAAATTCATTCAGGATTCTTGCAATTTAATAAAGGTAAGGATTATTTAACTCTTACATAGCCAATTTCGAGACTTTCCAGAAATATTATTTCTTCCATCTGAGATGGAGGTTTAAAAGTTATGCACTTCATCTTCATCTTGCATTTTTGGGTCCATCGAGCCAGCCAATCGGTTACTCGATTTTGTTTCATATAGATGTGATAAAGATTCATTTTATTGGTTAAGTGAGATCGTATGCTATTAAGTATTGGTTCTAAATGATTCGGATAGTTCCGAGATAACATTAAAGCGACTAGAATTTCTGAATCAGTTTCAAAGTCGACTTCCATGATTCCTTTGATTTTGTACAGTTCTAGTCCATTATAAATTGCTCTTGCTTCTGCCTTTATAGCTAAAAGTTTTCCATAGTTGTTTACATATCCAAGAATAAAGTTGCATTGATTGTCTCTAATTACATCTGCTCCACTTGCTTCACTATTTAATAAGCAGCTTGCGTCAGTGTTAACCTTAAATCTATCATTTGTAGGAGGAGACCAGGACAGGTAGGACACTTTCTTCTTATTTTTTGGGTGGTTGATTCATCAAAGAGTGATTGTTTCCTTCTCAATTTAGTTGCAGATCTTATTCTTCAACAGGTTTTAATAATCAAGATTCATTGGCATAAATTTGATGTATTTGATTGTTGTATTTACTGCTAGTGTGTTCCCATTCATCTTGTTTTTGTTTCGTTGCTGTCATATCACCCAAGTTATAATTATAGGCATAATCATTTAGATGTGAATCTTAACAGGTGCAGACCAGAACCATACTCTAAACATATTTTTTACTATCATGAAAATACATATTTCTACTTTAAGCATTCTTGCAAAATAAGACTGGATTCTCCACACAAATATACATGATATGAATAGATGATCTTTCGTTTCTAGATTTTGACAAAATTGACATTTTGAAGCAAGATTTATACATTTCACTTGAATTATAGAGTCTATAGGTCATTTGTTTTGCAGTAATCTCCAGGCAAGGAATGAACATTTTCTTGGAGATATCTGATTCCATACATAGAGTGAAGATCTGTTATTTGAATTTCTTATGATCTCCAAAGTATCTTTTATATTGAAGATTGCATCTTTCTATAGAATACAAGTAATAACATCTTTAGCTTGATCATTGATTCTAAGTTTAGTTATAAGGATGATGTTATAGTCAGTTAAGAGTGGCTTCATTTTATTCGAATTCCATAAATTGTTGTCCCACAAAGAACTAACCAACATGACTTTAAACCATGTGTTATTACAGTTGGAATTAAGAAAAACGAGAGGAGGTCTATCATACCAATTATCCAGCCATATGTCAAGATTTCCTTTACCTATTGTCCACTTTATGTTTGCCTCATCAAAGTCCTTGATTTTGGATAGTCTTTTCCAAGTTTATGAACCTTAGTTTTGAGTAGTCTATCTGGAGTGGATGGTTGCCTTTATAATAGATGTTGTGAAGTAGATTAACCCAAAGTGAGTTGTTTTCTCTGAACTTTATCCATAGCTTGCAGGAGGAAGCTTTCTGAATATCTTGGAGACTACTAACATTGTGCCCTCCTTCACTGATTGGTTTAGATATTGCAGACCATAAGGACCAGTGCAGTTTGTTTCCTTCATTTCTTGATCCCCGCAGGAATTTGTTCATTAGTTTTTCTATTTTGAGATGATAAAGGTGGGAAACCAGCAACTCTGAAGCCAATAGAGAGGAATCGAAATTTGTACAAAGTTAACTAATGTAAGTCGTCCTCCATATGATAGTTTTTTCCTTTCCTAGCTTGAAATCTTGTCTTTGATCTTTTCTAGGAGAGGTCTGAATTTGGCTGACTTATTGTGTGGGCTGAGGGTTTTCACCAGGTAAGTTGTATGTAAGTAGATTGTCTTGAAGCTTGTTTGAATATTAAGAGATTTTCTTCTAAGCTGAGACATATTGTTTGCTGTAATTATTTATGTTTTCTCTATGTTTAATGCTTGGCAAAAAGTATCTTGATATATCTGTAAGAACTTTCCAATTTTCTTCAAGGAGGAGGTCAGTCCAATTGAATGTGTTATTTTCCATAAATTCTAACTCTTTATTAATACTAGTGTAAGAGGGAGAAGAGATTTTATATGTGAAGTAAAAATTATGCAAATAAGTTGATATCCTCGTCATTAGTACATTGTTTGTTGTTAATTTTTATTGTTTCATTTGCTTTGTTCTTTTATTGTTTCTTTCTTATTGTGAAGTAAGATTCATTGGCTTTCTTCTTTTATTGTTTCTTGCTGGTTTTAACTTTTGGTCCAATATTTATAGAAAATTGGGGTCAATTGTCTTCTTTTTCAGGGTGGGAGTTAGTGGTAGACTGCCAATGTTATCTTTGTCAGGTGATAGGTTGAGAGATGATAATGATTTAGTTTCAAGTGTTTGAAAGAGATTGTAGTCATCATCTAGGGATTTGATAGCATCAATAATGCCCTCCTCACATGTGTTTTCTTCTTGTTATTTTCTTCTTTTGTAGCGTTCTATTGGTTCTTCACTGATTGAGCTGAAGTCCTTCTTTGTCTCTTTTGAATATTGCTTTACTGGGTTTTTGTTGAGTTTCTCACTAGGATTGATAATAATGGACTTGAGTTTGGTTTTCTACGCTGAGTTTTGTATCTTTTAGACTGGTGGATTCTTTGGTATTGAGTTGGGCTCATTCTCTGGCTTTTGTCTGTTGTTGGATCTTTTCATTTCTGATTCCTGCTTTAATTTGCTACAGAAGGGCATGTCATGACCTACATGAAAACAATTTTCATAATATTTGGGTACATCTTTGTAGTTGATATGAATCCAGGTGCATTTGTTGTCTCCAAATCATAGCCATAACTGGTGTTGCAGTTTCTTAGAGATATCAATCTCTACCCAAGCGTAGCAGGCATTATACATTGCCTTGTTCTTTGGTGGAATCCAAGATTTGATGGGATTTTCTATTGAAATTGCTATTAAGGTAATGATGTCTGCATTATAGAGATATTGAGGCAGTTTTTCAATTCTTATCCATACTCGGTGTATTGGGCATTCTTTTTTTGTGCTGAAGGATGGCAGCCATTTCAGTATGTGCATGGAGTATTCTCCTACTGACCATACACTTCTTGACCATATCTTACATATATATTCCTTTAGAAAAAATTTAGTAAACAAATGTCTTGAATCCCAATTAGAGTAGGAAAAAACACAGTCAAATTTCCGGGCTTCAAAGAATCTGTCTAGGACTTATTTCTTGGGCATACCTTTTGTAATTTTTCCTATTATAGTGTATGATGAGGTAATTCTGTAGAATAGATTCATTGACTTGATCATCGAATTGTAAAGAAATATGGTCATCTTTGTATTGTGTGTAAATTGACTTGAAGACAACGGTTGATTTTGGTTTTTGTACTACTGCAGAGTATGATTTTAGGTTTGTATAGTTTGCTGGTTGTGGCTAATAGATCTTCGTTGTTTTTCGTAGGTTTGGGGCTGCAGAATGAGGAAGAGAGGAAAACTCTTCATGGAGTTGTTGTTCTGCATCACTCTTATGCTGCATTGTCTTGCTTTGTTTCTAAAAAATAGCAAAGAGCCATGGATTAGCCGATGAAGCAATGAGTTTGATTTCTTGAAATTGAAAAATCTCTTCTAAGCTCTCTAAAAAGTAAAATAACCAAGCGAAAATGATTTTGCTAAAAACCGTAAAAACCATCCACTTTTAAAAATGAGATAGTATTTATAGCCATAAATTTAGACTTTTGATATTAGATTCGATAACTTAAAATTTACCTTATATATTAATTTTAGGGAAATTGTACTTAAAGTACCCACTCAACTATTCAATTGTCACTTACCACCCAAGGTTTGATCAATTGTTACTTAATACCCATCTCAACTACCTTATTGTCACTTACAACCTAATTTTATTTTAATACCCTAACTACCCTTAACCCACTATATAAACCTTATTTTCTGTTTTCTTTCTATTTTTTCTAGCTTTTTGAAGATTTGAATTTGTTAGCCGCTCTAACCACCTAACCCTACCAACCACCACGAGCTGGGTTGAAATCACATTTTCCGGTGATCGGAAGCTGCTAAAGGTTTGTTTCTTTATGTAAGTTGTTGTGTTAGACCTGTCTAACCTCTGTTTTATACGTACAGGAGTTGATCGTCGCTTTTTGGAATCTTATAGCTTACAAGTAATCGTGTTGCGAGCTTTTTAGGTAATTACCTACCGATTTCGAAGTATCTATTCGTTTTCTCTGTTGGAATAGGTTATATTCTACTGTTTTTAGATGCCATTGCCTGATTTCGAGCTTTTCTCTGTTTTTTTTGGTAAAGTGATCTGTTATTGTTTAGTTAATATTGTTCGTTATATAGTTCGTTATATAATTTGGTAGTGCTTTAGTTTTGTCTTGAATGTGTAGATTACGAGTTTTTAGGTCAGTTAGAGTATTGTATTTCGAAACAAATATCAGGACCGGTGTTACATAGAAATATCAGGACAGGATGCGAATAGCTCTATGTAGATATACACAATTCGCAAGATAGGATGCGAATTGTTTGATGGTGCAGTAAATAATCTGCACAGTTTTTGTGACTAATACCAAATATCAGGACTTTATTACCTACAAATATCAGGACAAGATGCGAATAGATCGTTGCAGGTATACACAATTCGCACCTTAGGATGCGCATTGTTTGATGCAGTAGTAAATATTTTGCACCTAGTTTTTGTGACTAATAACAAATAACTTGTATTGTCCAGGTTAATAGATGTCTAAATCACGAGTTTGTATTTTTAAATATGGTCACCAAACTACAATTGTGCCTTTCACGGAGTTTGAAAGCTTCGAAAGTATCCAAGCTTATGTAGAGTATACATGGGAGGAGCTTGCCACAGGTGAGTACCTAATTACTTACTCCTGCGGGGATCACAATAATTGTTTCTGTAATAACCAGAATGATTTTGTTGGGTTGGTGTTATATCTTGATTTGGAGTGTTTAAAACGGGTTAGTTTTCTCATAGAACAACACGTCTTCGATAAGGGTTCTGGTAATAAAAGTTCTGTTGATAAGAGCTCTGGTGGTAAGGATTCTGGTGGTAAGCGTAAAGAGCGTAGCTTGATTTTGGGAGAACCATCTCTTGATCAACTAGTTAGCGGGGAGAGTAGTAACGGTTTAGTTAATTCTGATCAGAGGAAAAAACAACTTGCTACTACTGGTTGGGCTGATGCTATTACAGGAGTGGGTCAAGCTTTTTAAGAAGGTGCTGCCGGTCTGAGGGTATCCTTGTGCAAGTTTGCGTTAGAGCATGGTTTTTCTTTCAAATACCTGCACAACACAACAAATAAGATCACTGCTTATTGTGAAAATAAGCTCACAAGTGGGTGCAAATGGAGGGTTTATGCATCTATTGACGCAAGCACCGGCCTTATGACGATCAAGAAGCATTTCCCGTACCATACTTGCAGTCCTGTTTGCTCCCAGAAGCATAAGCATAAGCGGCACAGGCATTTAACATCAGATTTGATTGTAGAGGAAATTCAGGATTCTCTCCGGACCTGCCATTTGTTGACGGCCAAAACCATACAATCGACTATCAAACAAGATTACGGTCTTGACATCTCTTATCGTTTGTCATGGAATGCTTTAGAGAAGGCTAGGCGGGGAGTTTTTGGAGATAGTTCAAGTTCTTTTAGTTTACTAAGCGGATACTTCAAACGCTTGAAGAGCCGGGATATTACTTCAGACTGCCAGTTGGAGTTGTCAGCTGGAAACCGATTCAAGCGCTGTTTTGTAGCATTCGGTTTGTCCCTTAGTGGTTTTCATTCATGCCGTCCGATGTTGTTTGTCGATGGAACCCACTTATATGGCAAGTACAAGGGTACATTACTCACTGCTGTAGAAAAGGACGGAAACAACGGTTAGTTACATTTATCTTGTTAATGAACGATATTTTTGTGTGAAAATGCTGATTCTGTTCGTAGCAGATGATGCGAATTAAAAAGTGTTGTGATCCTCACATTTCGCATTTGAGGCTGCGAATTATGCATGTTGCTGAGTAAACTGTACCTACATCGCAGCTTGAGTTAGGTATTATATAAAGTTTCCACAAGCTGCGAATTCACATGCCAAGCTGCGAACTGTTTGCATGAGCAATTAAAATGTCACACATATTTCGCATGACAAGCTGCGAATTGTTCCAGGACAGCATGCGAATTGTTACTCATTCTTAAACGTTTGCATACTGTTGTAGTGTTTATTTGATCTGCCTTTTTCCAGGACTATTCCCTGTTGCTGTTGGTGTAGTTAGCATTGAAGATTGGGACAATTGGATGTGGTTTTTGGGGTGTTTGAAACCACATTTGCTGGATCGCCAGATCACGTTTATTTCAGACCGTCATTCTGGTATCGTTAATGCTGTTTCTGTCTTGTATCCAAACTGATATCATGCGTACTGTTATTTCCATCTCATGCAGAATTTGAGAGCCAAACTGGAACATACTAACAGGGAGTATAAGAAAAAGATGTTGAGTTTCTTCCACCGTCTTGCTTATGCTCCCAGTCAAGAGCTTTTTAAAGATATACTAACAGGTTTTCTATGTGAAGGTGGTGAGAGAATGAGTGATTTTATTGCAAATTTACCCCCTGAAAAGTATCCGCAGGCTTACGTAAAAGGGAAGCGATACGGCTCTATGGCTTCTACCGCAGCTGAATCGTTCAACAATCAGATTAAAAAATATTGCGGCTTACCAATTGTTGAGTTTATTGATTGGATTAGAGTCTTTCTTATGACTCAGGTTTCCCGGAGATACGAAGAAGGTCTCAGCTGGAGTACTAATTTGGTTCCCGAGTACGAGAAGAAGCTAAAGCAGAATGTTGACATGTGCCGAAGTTGGGTAGTACGTAAGTCCTCTTCCGCCATGTTCGAAGTCTTTTCGACTCCTGTGGCTGTTGTTAATCTGTTGGATTTCAAATGTTCATGCGGATCATGGCAACAAGAGTGTTTTCCATGTGCTCATGCTCTAGCGGCATTACAATACACCGACCAAGATCCATTGACTGTAATAGAACCCTTCTTTACGGTTAAGAATTACAGGGAAAGTTACTCTTTCAGCATACCAGCTATAACTGATTTCGGCGAAGGGTCCAGCGCTAACGATCCGTGTTTTGTTGAAGTTCTACCTCCGAACGTTAAGAGACGCTCCGGAAGGCCTAAGAAAAAGTGAATCCCTTCTAGAGGAGAAATCTCAACCAAGAAGATAAGGTGTGGCCGATGTTCGAAATCAGGCCATAACCGGAGGACTTGTGATGTTCTAGTTTAAGGACATTTATTTTTGTAGCATAGTTATTGTTCTGTACAGCAAACTAAACATTTGTACATTCCTGTGTTTTTGTATCTGCTACTATTAGAGTTGTAAGCATTTCGCATCCTGTGCTGCGAATCATGTACAATATGTTGGTGTATTGTTACAAACATCTATCAGGATTACATGCGAATTATGTGCAATTATGTGAAATGTAAACAGGATGCGAATCGCTGGCAAAATCATATCAAACATTTATCATATCTTACGTTTCGCATGATATGCTGCGAAGTAGGGCCAAAATTTTGATGCGAATGGAGATCAATTAGAAGTCCTGATATTTGTCATATGATAAGCTGTGAATTGTCATTTATAAAAATACCAGGATCTTCAGTAAGGTTGAAAATAAGTAATATAGCAGGTTAACATGCGAATGAAGTGCAAAATGTATTTGGATGCGAATCAGTTATATCATTGAAATTTTGTAAACAAGTTGGATTACAAAAAGGAGGATTACAATATTTCCAGAAACTAACAACTGTTTACACATATCAGTACAAGCTACTATTGCTAGTTAGTTGCATTTCAAAAAAACAAAAAACAAAAACCAACTCTAGCAGTTGGTAGAGGATTCATCACCAACTGTTTCCTCTTTCTCCTTTTTGTGTTGATCATGTTTGTCTTTCTCCTGTTTGTCTTCGACTTTCTCTTTCTCTTCCACGTTCTCTTCAGCTTCAACATCAACGTCCATCATGCTTAAAATTTTTGTCCTTGATGGACCAGCTTCGTCTTCTCTCTTCCTTTTGTTGTTTCGAACCTCTGTCGTTTGAGGTTGCACCTTTTCTGGTTGAGGTGCAGCAGGAAGCATTGGAACCTGTTCTGGCTGAGGTTCAGCAGCAACCTGTGGAACAACTTCCACTGGTTGAGATTCAGCAGAGTAGTAGTCATCATACATGTCTAGTTCGAAGACAGAGACTGGGCTTGGGGGTGGTACTGCTGGCATGATCAACTCATCACTCCAGTTAACGGTTAAGGATGACCAGGAGTCTCCCAGAGAACCAAGTGAACCAGAGTTTGATTATGAGGTGGTTGTTGTGGTGGTGGAAAAAGACATGACTGTTTGAATTCGAAGAGAAGAAGAGGTGTTTTTAAAAATATATAGAGTTTGGTGTAAAATTAGCCTTTGGTTACTAGAGGTTTTTATAGGGAAAGGAGGTAATCATTACATAGCCTCCATGTCCAATCAGCATTTAATGAATTATGTACTTGATTAGATTGTTTTTTGTGTGCTCAATGTAGAAAACGTTTACCAAGGCATAAGCCACAGCTTGTTCGTATCCTTCCACTTTGTATTTTTTATTTTTTTATTCCTGCACCAGGCTGCGAACTGGTTTTAAGCTGGGATTCCAGGATGTGAACTGTGTGTGAAGTGATTACCATCTATCAGGTTAGGCTGCGAAATATTTGATGATAAGTTAGGATGCGAACTGTTCATAAGGATTTAGGCTGCGAACTGTTCATACATACCAGAGTAAACTACCAGGATCATAATCAACCATTATATATCAGGTTATGATGCGAACTATAAGATAAGGAGTATTCAAAGATGTGAAAATGTAATTTGTTTATGTATGCACAACAAAACTAAAAATTACAACAGACATATGTATTTACAAGCAACAGATGTATTTACAAGCAATACACGAATCAGCCATATGTGATGGTGTCTATGTCATTTAAAAAGTAATAGAACATTTCTGCTCTGAAGGCAGTTACCATATCTGCATCGTATTTTTTCTACACTGATCCATGCTCAATAATATCCCTTGCATATTTGCAGACGAAGACACCACAGTCCACGCTGCCTCGCTTTTGTTGTGGGAAGCCTCTTTCCACTTTCACCTTCCACCCTGTAGTATATTTGGGTAGAAATCCTCTATCCAACAAATATTTGATCTGTGTATAATAATTAGTGTAAGGAATATGCACAAAAACAAAAACAGTTGGTGACATACAATTCGCATCCTCAGGCTGCGAATTATATGACAATAAATCATACACAATTCGCATCTTAGGGTGCGAATTGTATGACAGCCTTGATAGGATGCGGATTTAGTTGTGGACAGGCTGCGAAAAAACATCTTGTTTACTCACAATTCACAGCATACCAGATCTCATTTCGCAGCATGCATACTTAAAATGTGTTAAGATTTAAGTGTATAGTTTGGAATATTTACCAGTAGTGCAGGTGTTCTTGTGGTGGTGTCTATGGCATGAAGCTTAGGCAGAAGTGAATTGTAGTTTGAAATTGTTCTTCCGTCAACGTCGATGACGGGCAACGTCCAGTGGTTTGCATTGTCCTTCGACTCGGTGCACACTGGAACCATGATGATGTTGGCATTTTTGCGCCCCTTCCTAAAAGCCATGTCCACCAGATTTTCCACTTGCCACCCTACTTTCATTTGATGCTGCATCCAAGCAAGAGTATATTAAAGTGATAACATTTCTGAGAACTTTGTTCAATTTACGTGAGCTAAACTTACCGCAGTCATGCCCGAAATCAGTATGGCGTCGTGATGCTCTCCTTTAGCTTTAGTGCATGGAACTTTGTAGTCTGCATCTTCAAGCATCTTTCGAATCCAAGCATCGATAAGCTAACAAAGGAGTTGTAGATTTATGTTAAATATAGAATACATATTTGAAACATTGAAAATAAAGTTGGTTGGCAATTGGATACCTTTACGTCCAACTCCAGTTCTAAAGGTAGTGCCATGAGATCACTCGCTTGCACCCTGATTCTGTACGTAAACTTAGACTCCGGTAACTGACATACCACTGGATCAGGGGTGTCGCTCTCGTAGGCTTTAACCAACTGTATTTTGTGGTATTGTGCCAGATCGATACGGTCAGTTACTTTGGTTTTCTTTGGCCAGTCGCTGTATTCTACTACTGGCGGTTCCCGCATTGTAATTATGAACTCTTCTTCTTCCTCTGCCACTTGAGGCTGTGTTTGTGTCAGTAGCGCAAAACTTGGCTGCTCTATCTCTTTACTGGGCTCGAGCTTAGTAAATAACAAAAATCAAGAGTAGAAGGGCGTCAGTGGTTTATAAGTGCAACGAGTCCAAATAGTTCACAGCTTAGGCTGCGAAATTTAAGGTTCCAGTTAAATAAATTTATTATTATATATCAGGGTAGGGTGCGAACTGTTCGAGGTTCCACTGAATAGTTTGCATCCTACCCTGATATTCGTTTGTAATACCCCAATCAGCATTAGACACAAATCTTATGTTATGATGCGAAATCATTATAAGTAGGCCTTACCGCACGGTCAGCGACAACCACTGCCGTTGACTTGTTCGGCATAGGATCTGGATCGTGTCGGCAGAAATCATAAAAGTCATCCTCCGACATGTTCTCCAGAGACCGTTGTATTATAGAATCGTAATATACATTATCAATTTCATTTATAAATTTCTGCGAAACTTGAGTGTAAATACCATCAACAAAAGCATTCGGTAAACCTACTGTGTTATCGTGGGACTCTGGAGCTGGCAGTTGATTTGTTATCGGGCCTACAGTTTGACGTTGGCTTAGCAATTCTGACTTTGCTGACAGCACCATTGGTCTTTGAGGTTCCACCGAAGAAGTGGTTTTGTCTTCTAAGGATGGTCCTTCCTGGCTGAGTAGTTCTGTCTTCTCAGCGGGATGGACAGGTGCTGACTCTTGAGGTGCTACCTCTTGAGTTAGCCTTTCTCTCTTTGCCAAGGTTATCTGTTGCTGTTGTTGTTGTTGTTCTTGTTGTCCTTGTTGCTCTTGTTGTTGTTGTTCTTGTTGCAAGTCTTCGTGTTGAACCTGTGGCTGCTGGGGTTGTTGCTAGTGGTGTTCTTCGTGTTGTTGTTGATGTGGGTGTTCTTCTTGTTGTTGCTGTTTGTGTTGTTGTTGTTATTGATGTTGTTGCTGTTGTTCCTATTGTTGTTGTTGTTGTTGTTGCTGGGGGTGTTGTTGTTGTTGTTCTTCTTGTTGCTGTTGTTGGGGGTGTTCTTCTTCTCGTTGCTGTTGTTGTTGTTGTTGTTGTTGCTGTTGTTGTTGTTGTTGCTGCTGGTCTTGCTGTTTCTGCTGGTGTTGTTGTTGGCTTTCGGTCTCCTATTTCATACCAAAAAAAACAAAAGGGTGGAAGGGTTAAGCATAAGTTAATCATTGTGTAATCACATTTCGCATCTTGACCTGATATATATGTTATACATTCCTAACAATTCGCAGCTCAGCATGCGAATTGTGTAATAACCAAACCACCAGTTTATTACATAATTCGCAGCTCAAGCTGCGAAACGTTTGGACAAGACTACACAAGAGTCCTGATATTTGTTTGATAACATCATATCATCTACTTACATTATCTACCTCCTCTGTATGTGTCTCCATGATGGGTGAATTGTGGGCATCATCATCCCTTTCTCCCGGCAGTACTCCATCAGCATGGTGCTGATCAGCATTAGACACGGATGCTTGCTGATCAGTGGATTTTTGTCCCTCTGGAAGTGCTGCTGGTACCTGCTTTATTGGGCTTTCAGTACGGAAGATTGGCAAAGAGATAGCATTGTGGAGTTGTTGTGCTTCAAGTTCCACTATCTTGCGTTTCAATTCTTTCAGCTGCAAAAATGATAGCAAACTTTTTATAAACATGTTAAGTGCTGATTGTAGTGATTATTTAAGGTTCAAGTCATACTTACTTCTCTGGCTTGTTTTTCTATTTTTCGTTCGTACTTGTTCTTGTCGGCGTATGTCTTCAAACGCTTTGATTGAGCAGCAATATCGGGATTAGGTTCTCTGCGTTTGAATAAATAATCACCGATCATTTCACTCATACTGGTTGTGTCGGTGTCGGAGGGCTCTTGCCTGGATTTGCCTTTCGGTTGTGGTGGAATCATTTTCTTGGGGAGTCTTGGTGGTGGAATCGATGGCTCGGGTGGTGTTGGGTGTTCGAGTGTGGGAGACATCACCTTATTCGTTACATTCTGTGATGCTCATCTCCTTTGTTTTGGTTTTGATGCTGTGCTTTTCGTCCTCTTCCTATGTCTTTCTTCCGGTGAAGTAGGTACCGTTACTTCTGCATCTTCACCATCTTCTCTTTCTCCGAAAGCTTCAATTTCAGCCTCGGTAAGCTGTAATGGACCTTCTAAAACCTACCAACAGATGCACATGTAGACAAACAAATTGTTTTTTATAAACAGTTCGCATCATATGATGCGAACTGTGTGGTTTTAAATCACATTTCGCATGCTAAGCTGCGAAATGAGCATGGGACAGTATGATGCGAACTATATGTAAAACATATGATGGGAACTAAGTGTGAACCATATGATGCGAACTAAGTATAATACATATGATGCGAACTGTGTTGAAAATGAAGCTGCGAAGTAAAATTCATATCAGGCTGCGAAATGATTGATATATTTTTATAAGAAAAACGCATCATATGCTGCGAACTGTATGCACCCCCAGTTCAATACATATATAAAGCTTATACCTGGTCATTATCCAGGTAGGGTGTTCTAATAAGATATGTCATGGTTGATGCTTGGCACTCTAACCCCAACCATTTGAAAAACCTTGGTATCGAGGTTGGCTTCGCTACCTCGTGGCCAATTGTTGTGTGCTCCATGATGAAGGGCTGCATGGGGACAAGTTTTATCAACACGATGCTATGTACATAACTAATTTTTATATTGAATAGATCAATCTTACAACTACAAGGGCGACGCAACCGACGACTTTATCAGCTCTTTCTACTGCTAAGCAACTCCTGATAGACTGTCGAAGCTTGAACAGAATCGATCCAGTCCAGTCGTAATTGTTTATTCTATTGAGGTCTTCAACGTAATAAACCGTGCTCCAGCCCAAGATATCTCCAGATACGGAGTAGAATAATGTGGAGCACAAAAACAGTATCAACAGCCTCGCCACGTCTTCCAATTCATGCTCCCCTCCTTCGTTTATGGCCTTCTCTATACCCTCCTGTAAAACCAATGACAACATGCTATGTTAGAAATGTACAGAATCTTTGATGTAGCCCAGAAAGTCCAAACAAAAGCCTTGTTTATTTTATTTTATTTTATTCAAATATCTTATGTATTTAAATCAAATCTAATTATATTAAGATTTGATTTTATTTTATTTTATTTTATTTAAGAATATTTATTTTATTTCCTTGTATTCTAATTTAGGGTTTTGAGAAGCTATTATATAAAGCCTCTTATGCCTTAAGTTATTTGAAGTTTTTGGAATAATAGATTTTTTATCTCTGGAAATTTCAATTTTTGTTACCCTTAGATTAGGGTTTCATCATGTTATCCTTAGATTAGGGTTTCATCTATCGTTGTTTCTTCTTCTATTTCCGCCGCGTCATCAGTCTTGTTTTATAAAGATGAAGTCCATTTTAGACGTACCTTTATAATGGCATTTGTTATTGTTTTGGTATTACTAGCTGCTACTTTCCTGCCATTTTTTACCATGAAGTATTTCTTCATCATCCTTGATTCGTCCTCCTCGCCGGCTGCATACTTGTTGTGAAAACCGCTGGTTTTTGTTAACTCCATTTTTTTGGTGCCATGCCTCAGCCCGAATATGATCTTGATATCGTTTTCAGTTAGCTTTACATAGTTGTTGCCAATCCTAAAGGCGTCTCTTTCCAGAGAGAATTTCTCGAGGATATACTGAATGATTTGGTAGAATTTTTTCCTTGGCAGCTCTTCCTCATTACGGATTTCGAACGCCATTTTCAGAAGCGTGTAGAAGGGTGTGTTTCTTGCAGCTTCAATGTGTGCCCTTGTAATACGCATGTCTTTGAGTAGCTTTAGAAGGCTCACCAACCCTGATCTGTAGTAGCTGGGTTTTGTTGTCATGCTTTCTGCACAAACACAAATCAGTTGGAATGTCACAAATAATTCGCATCACAAGCTGCGAATTGCACTACATATAAATATTGGCTTAACAGACAAGCTGCGAAATAAGATCTGATATGATGCGAATTAGGTAGCTCAAGCTGCGAATTGTTTGTAAATAAGTATAAACATACGATCGAGCTGCGAATTGCTTGCATTGTGGGTGATCAGGGTGCGAACTGTTACAATTTTTACATGCACGTTGCAGGGATCTGGGAATTATGCAACAAACACCAAAATCAACAATGAACTACCTAATGCAGATCTAACATACATAATATTTCTCAGGAGAGTATCAGTATTACATGCAACTAAAATTCTACCTTGGCTTCGACTATAAACCCATAAACTGAGCAACTATCGTCAGTAGATACTTCATTCTAGTTTAAAAAGCAACGCCTATCGTGAATTAAGGGAAAAAAGTGGTTCAAATTTGCAAAAACGCAAAAAAGAGTACACTTTCCACGATAATGCATACCTGTTAAATTTCACCGGTCGGAGAACGAGATTCAAGCTTTCAGAGACGACTTCACGACAACTTTGTCGAACGAGATTGAAGGTGTGTAGTCTGTCTGAGTAAAAGAGGCTGACCGGTGCGATAGTGTCGAAGGTGCGAACGGTGAGAAGCTCTAGGGTTTCTGGGTTTGAGAGAGAGAGAGAGTATCACGAAGTCGAACGGTTTGTTTTCTGGTGGTTTCTAAAATTAGAATTTTGCGTTTGTTTAGGGTGATAGGAAGGTCGAAAAGTGGGTTGGAATTGAAAAATGGGTATATATAGTGGAAGAGTATTTTTGTCCAATTTATTAGTCTGGGTATTAAGTAACACTATGTTAAAAACGGGTACCGTCGGGTAATAAGATAGTTGAGTGGGTATTTTCAGATACTTTTCTCTTAATTTTATGGCACTAAAATCTTGTTACATTCAAAACTTTATTTAAATATTCAAAACTACGCGACTATAATCACCACTATATCAAGTTTTTGTTTATTAAAAACTTAAATTAATCATGCATTAATTTATTTAAACCAAAAGAATAAAAAACTTAAATTCCTACCCTTTTTTATGTGGTCAACTGATATTTTAGTCAAAGGGTGTAAGTGGCGGAACCAGGACTCCAGGTTAGGAGGGGCTGAAGTATTACATAAACTAGATATGTTTTAAAAAAAGAATTTCATTCACCTCGTACTTTTAATTTATTTTTTAATAATTTATCTGGAAATCATGAATATTTATTGAAATTAAATATATATAAAAAATTATACATTTGATTTATGGGGCATATGTCTAAATAATCTTATGATTATATATGAGTTAGTACGAGTGATAGCATTTATGTATAAAATCAAAAGGCTTAATACTAGTTGAGATATGTTCTTACTTATTTGTCATTGATCCTTCTCATACCTATCCGAAGTGGAAATTTGGTCGCACATAACAAATTCTACCACTTTTACCACCCCTCAATTGACTTACCTAATGCTCCCTCTAATTAGGTTGTTTCATGATTCATATCTAAGTCATAAAAGTTTTACAATTGATATATTTGTTCACTCTTATTAGAGCATCTTAGAAGTTCCTTAGGTCACTTCAATTAATCAAGTGACACAATCTTTATACACTCTAATAAAGTCACTCCGTTTGATGAGCATGACTGATGGTTCATTATCTTCGACATCCAAGAATTTCATCCATATCACGTTTTCGTCTGGGTATGGAGCTCTAATACCAACTATTAGACCCAAATAATAGTATATCAACCACAAGCGAGATTCCGATTTATTACCAAAATAAAACCAGAAACCTAATCACTGAAAAATAATCAACGGTAAAATAAATCAACAACCATAACATTTATATGAAAAGATCACTTCGTTCTGAAGAGTAAAAGACCACGAGACTTATGAAGATTCCACTAAAAACACTTCTACTATTATGTTAAGTTGAAGGTAAAAGTATATCTAATTCAATATAATAAATATCTACAATCCACCAACAATTTTAAACATAATAAACTAACAAAAATAGAAACAAAAATGAATAATATTACAAAAACTACTCCATTATTCCAAAAATGATTTCTCCCGAACCGCAGCATAAAATAACAATCCAGCCGGACATATTGAAGCTTTATATGTCCCAAACATGCTGTCCAAATTTCAGCCAAAACCGACACCGTTTGACCATTGATCAAACATTTTAAACATAACTTCTTTAAAAATTCCGAAAATAAAAATTTCCCCAATACTAATCTTCCTTGAGGCTTGGGGGGGCTCGCGTCCCCCCCCCTTAGCCCCATAGTAAATCCACCACTGGGTGTAACGACTGAATCCACGTGACTATAAAGCGCGTGGATGGAAAAGACATGAATAGCTAGAAGATATTCCATGCAAATATAAAAGCGAAGAAGGACCCATCAAAAAGGTTCATTCGGTCGCGACACTACGCCTCTTGTACACCACAGGTCCACAATAAGCACCAAATAACCAGGTTATTTTATTTATTTTTGAATATATTGTTCGAATAATTTAATTTAGTTAATTTATCATACTCGTTGATAATCGTGATGATATATTATTTCGAGTAGTAACTTTGTAATAGTCAATTTAAAAAAAAAAACAACTGCATAAAATATCCAATATATTATAATAATTACTTTATTTGTTTTATAATATGTCTCGCTTCAAATTTATTCAACAATATTAAAAAATTAATAATGGTTTTGAAAAAACAATTTGTTGGTGAAGATAATAACTCGTGAAATAGATAAAATATTTTATCAGTTGAAAATGAAAATGAAATATATTTAATTAATATTATATTAAAAAATGAAAAAAAATATTTATGATAAAAAAAACTTCTTAAACTGTCACATAATATGAAATAGATGGAATATAACGAAACCAAATATTAGATTAAACCAGCCATGTACCAATTAAGTTTACGTAGATTTAAGGATCGCTTTTTAGTTTAATTTTATAGTTATTCGGTCTTATGAGTATATTGGGTTTGTGTTATCCTGTAGACATAACTAAAATTAAGGGTATGCCAAAAAAAATAACAAAAAATAAATATTTGGGTATTACATAGTAAAAATATATTAATGTTTCAATAACAACTCAAAATGAATATTTATTTATAGTCCAAACGTAAATGCATTCTCTTATTACTCATTGAAAGAGCTTAAAAATATCTTGATAATTTTGGATGATACTTAAAAATTTAAGTTTTTTTCCATGATTCAACTCTAAATATCCCCCTATTTAAATATGTTATTTGAAGATGATGGATCACTTGTAGAAGGAGTATAAGTAGGTTCTTCGGATGGTGCTTGAGTTGATTCATTTTCAATAATAGAAGTATTAGACTCATGAAATCTAGGAGTAGGCGTAAAAGACTTCTGCAACATTCTATTTAAAATATGGACAAATAAAACAAAATTCACTAGTAATATGAGAAAAAATATATTTATGATTAGTAAATTACCTAAATGTGATTAATAAACTTATATAAATCATTCATGTATAATTATTTTATTTAAATATAATTATTTTATTTAAATATAATTATTTAATTAGTAAACTTGGTATAAAAATTTATTACTTAAATACAATTAATAAATTATATAAATATGATTAATAAACTTATATAAATCATTCAATTACAAATTTTTATTTAAATATAATTATTTATTAGTAAAGCTGGTATAAAATAAGTTATTACTTAAAATAAAATTAATAAATTATCTAAATATGATTAATTAATATAAATAGAATTGGGTTCATGACTTCGAGCGAAATTACAAAGGTCTTTACCACTATACTAACCCTTTTTTTATATAGATTGAGGGTATGATATGATATATTTGGCTACCCTCTAAATCCGCCCCTGCCGCTAGATACAAATTTATTAAGATGCAGCGATAAAGATTATATGTTCTCAAAACAACCTAATTACGTTACATCTTAGTAAATAAAGATTATATGTTCTCAAAACGACCTAATTACGTTACATCTTAGTTTTACTAATCACATTCATTTAAGTGTATATGATACAAATTTTAAAAAAAATCTTGTGTTTTTCACTCCATCGTTTATTATTATTATTTAAAAAAAATTAAATTCTTAAATATTAATTCATCAAAAGGGTTACTCCTTCAAATATCTAACAATTATAACTATTTGTTCTCCGATAGAAGATTCACTTCTCCAAGAATCGAATTTTGGTTGTTTCCACATGTAAAAGATTCTTACATAAATTTACAATTACATTCTTTTAAACTATTTAGTCAACATATAATTTATTTGGTTGAAAATCACTACAAGCCCTCATGTATACCATTTTTACGAACACATTCTATTAGATTTACTTTTGTATTAAAATCAATTTTTTGTGTTTTAACAGTGTAACATTTTAATCCCTTATGTTTATCTAATGTCAATAAATAGTTCATCATGTTTCAACGAAGTTGTATTTCTAATCTTCGTTAATTACACGCGGGAGACTAAGATGGAACATTATTGGAACATAAGGGAAAATATTACTACCAAAGTGAACATGGAGGACTATTTTGCGACAGTTGGTATACTTGGAGGATTTGTAGTGATTTTTAGCCAATTTTCTCTTATAATTAGTTGTTGAATGGACTTCCTTTAGATATACTTCGGTGTTGAATGGTTTTGATTAAATATACCCCAAAATAGTCAAGTCGGTCTAAATAAATGTTCGATCATACAAATAGACTTTATTATTGGACAGTTTGAGTTAAATATACCACAAAATAGTCTAACCAGCCTAAATAACTGTTTGGTTGTTCTCACATGTGCTCATGAATCAAAATAATTTTCTTTCAATAATTTTTTTGTATAGCGCAATGGCTAACATTATGACGTGTCACTTTAAATGAATGTTTATCCGAACTTAAAATTTGAAAATTTTGGCCTTTTATTTTTATTATGCGATAAATAAGTTTAATTCCAGTAGAATGCACAATGATTCTCGACCTTGTAATAACATGAAATACACAAGGATTCTCCACCCACTATTATAATATAGAGATGTCGAAAGATGGAGATAAAATCGAGAGAGATCATCATTCATTGACATTAAACTTAGGTTCTAGTTATACCTATTAGGAAACAAGATTCCAGATCATAATAATAGTTTTAATTATAATGAAATATAGTATGCATGTTTAGTAATGTTAGTATATCAAGCATAATATGCAATTGAAAAATCATTTCTTTTGACTATGTAATTCAAGTGGAGGATAATTGAACTATAGAAAGGAGGGTACGATTCAATTGTACAGGTCTTATGATAATTTATAAAGTATTCTTATATCACATCGAAACAAATTTTCAAATGAGTTAATTAAGATATTTGTAATTTGACTGCTAAAAAATTAGGTTTTTTATATTCTTAAGTACTTTAGTTGTTTAAAAATTTATTTAAGTTTGTTAAATTTGAAAAAATGTTAGAGATTAAAATGTTAACAATAGACTGCATTATTGATAAGCATAATAATGAAATTTATGTGAAACAAATTTATATATCTATTACAAGGAAAATTTTATAGCTTATTTTTTATTGAGGTTTTATGAAGTCCTCGTGATTAACTAAGCACTATAAATTTCTAGTCTCTAGTTCAGTTATAATGAGATTACTTATTTACTGCAAATGTCAAAAGTAAATAAAAGATAATATGAAAAAAATGATTTAGTTTTAACCAACAAAGAGGCTTATATTGTAAATTTATATTAAGAAAATACACCAATGTTTAATTTCTTCTAAAATAGATAGGACGAGTTCATTTAGCTTTTGTGAGTTTTGAGAGTTATCTTAGCTAAGAAAGTTTATTTCATACACTATGATGCAATATTAGTAAAATAACTATATGTGTCATATTTGTCCCACCAATTTAATTACTGTGTGAAAAGTTTTCTCTTATACTAATATATTTAGAAGTAGTTATTTATGATTCCTTGTATATTTGAGGATGTTGAACATAAACAAAACCTCACATGTATAATAAATGGATATTTGAGATATAACAATAGATCTTTCATTTTAGATTTCATTTATTCTATGAAAATATGGTTTAGGGTTGCACAATCAAATTTACATTTGAGACAATATTTTAATTTTTAGGATATTAAGTTGGGGGCGAGGGGAGTAAGGAGTGAACATTTTTAATTTTAGAGTAAGAATTATAAATATTTCACTCAAACTCAAATAATGATGATTTGATCTTTTATTACTAATCATCTCTTAACTATGAGAAAGACTATTTTCTTTAAGAATCAGTGTTCAAATCCTCAATTAATAATACGTAGTTATAACTGTTCATGCCGAACAAGTCTATCATCTTAAAACATTCTACAAACTAAAGTTATACTAGTCCCTTGAAAAGATCCCCAAAGTATAAAAAAAATAAAATATCATGTGTCCAGTTATGAAAAATATTTCAATAAAATGTTCTAAAATAACATTAAGATTCTTTAAAATGTAATAAAAAAATATAATTTTAGCTTCTACAACATTATAAAGAGTTCTAGAAGAGCATTAATATCATTTATGATGCAACATAAAAATTAAGTTTAGTTTATGTAATGTCATAAATAGTTCTACAAGAACATTAAAATTATTTATGGATTGAATATTATAATTCATTTTCAACTTCGGTAACATCGTAAAGAGTTCTATAAAAGTATTGAAGTTCTTGTGATGTAAATGAAGAATTTAGTCTAGATGTCCAAATCTTAAATGTCTATTATTGTAACTATAGTGGAAATTGACACAAGAAAAATCAGTTCCAAGATCTTATATGTAATCTAAAAAAACAAGTTGGTTATATATTCATATTTAACTATGCTTGATTCAAAAGCTAACATGATAAGATATTCATAGATCTTATATCAAACAGACTCCACTTAATAAAAAATGTTAACTTTTAAACAAAATTTTATTATAGTCCAGCAAAACGTTATTTCCAGACAATCATAATAATGATTGAAAAGTTTGACGTTAAAATTTATTAGAAGAATATTACGCTCATATTTTTCTGAATGGTAACATTTACAAACTTCAGATATCGTATAGCTCAATGAATTCATTAATGTTTTATGATATGTTATAAAAGTTAAGTTGGTCGATTTGTTTTTAATAAATTTGTATTAATAGTAGGTAAAGTTTGGTAAAAGTTAATGATATAGAGAATTAAAAAATTCATTTATTATATTAAACGAGCGTCTCATCAATGGTACCATGATCTCTAGAATTTTGAATCTTATTTAGTTTGAGATAAACTCAGTCAAGATATAAGAACTTTATAAGTTCAGTTAGAGTAGATTAAGAGTTATTTTTTGTTAGGGAAACCACTACCATTCAGTTGAGACAAGAACTAATATAGGATTAAACAAACCTAGAGAAGAATGATCAAATTACCTTGTTTAAGATGAGACACGAATAACATAAAATGTAATAAAACCAAGCACACAAGACAATATCTAACATGGTTTGGATTCTGAAAAAATCATACATCCACGGACAATGGACACTTTTTGTATAAACAAGTAGGTTGCATAACTACTCTTCAAACAAAAAAGAGCCAATCACTTTTGGTAACAAAATATGACGTGTTTTATGGAACCCCCTCTTCACTTCTTATCTCTTACTTCACGTATCTCTCAAAAGACATAAAAATATTTCATTATTCTAGGATACATGCTACTCTCATAATTGCACATTCACAATTACGCCACATATTACATAACAATATCTTCACTTCTTTATATGTTTAGAGAAAATATAATTCCTCATGAGACACTTCAGATTAAAGCCATTGATCAACAAATGAAATAACTCATGATCCATTAATATATGAAACCTTATAAATAAATAAATAAATATTAATTAATATGAAGAATTTAATTAATCTAGGGAGATCAAAATAAAAGACATAATAAATATAGAAGTCGTAGCAAAAGAGAACTCTGTTTCGGTCAAGTTGTGGTGTTGTGGTCAAGCTCACTTCTGATCAAGTGATGCTTCAGATCATCTCCATTTGGACCCCTTGATTTAGACTAGCTTTTTTTGCCAACATATATTTCCTTTGATGGAATTGTCATCTTTCTTCAACAACGTTTCTCATCTCTTAGGATCAACAAACATCTCTGCAACTAACGACTTAACCTTTAAATATTTTCAACATTTGTTTCCTAATATATGTCTTCAGCAAATCTAACTATGCATATTAGTCTTACGATAATACCTCTATTGACAAGTTTATTTCACTTTACATCTAAAAATTTTCCACCTAGGCTTATAGTAACTCAAGTACTTGTTTCACCCAATGTTATATCCTTTAGAGACCAGCTCACACGCATTCCATACTTGCACCAGTCTTATGCAGTTTGTGAGCTTTGAAGTGGGAAATACCTTGGTCGGAGAATCTGAAGGGCTTTCCTTGCTAGCAATCTTAGCCACATTTGCTTTATCTCTCTCTCTACCACGTCTTGGATGAAGTGCAGCTTAATGTCTACATGTTTAATTCGCTTATGAAACTGGGGTTATTTTATCAAATGAAAGGAACTAGTGTTATCATAAACAAAACCATATCTTGCTCCCCATTAGTGAACACTCAAAAATTGCTTCATCCAAATAGTTTTATTCATGGGCTCTATAGAAATATACTCAACTTTCGTCTATTTTATTGCAATGACCTTCTACATACAAGACTTCTAACTAACCTCTTCTCCAAACACGATAAACAGATAACCCAAGATAGAATTCTTTGTGTTGAGGCAGCCTATATAATCGGGTTATACATACATACTCAGTAATATTGTATCATTCTTATTTTAACACAACCCTACGACAGCCAAGCCCTTCGAGTATTTCATGAGACACAAGGGTTCATGTCAGTGTGGCTTCCCAAGATTTGACATAAATCTACTCAAACACTTATGACATAGAAAATATCAAGTCCCATACAAATTATAGCATACATAATGCTATCAATAATATTAGCACAAGGTATCTCCAGTAAATAATTCTTATCTGTTGCTTCGCTTGGTGCTTGAGTGACACTGAGTTTGAACTGAGAACCAATGAGAGTTCCAACCACTTTTGCTTCAAACATAACGAACTTTCTTAAGGTCTTATGTATATATATTTTTGTTGAGATAAGAATGATTATCCTTTGGGCATGTTCCTCTTGATCACAACACCAACTATCTTATTAGCCTCTCACGTATTCTTCATGTCAAACTCTATTTTTAGCCGAGTCTTTACCGTTCAATATTCTACCTATATCTTCTAACTATTAATATGCCATCCACACACAACGACAATAATACTTGTCTCTCCACGTGTGCCTCTGTATTCCAATAGACACAGTTGTCATAGCAGTTATAGACATATTTTATTGATGGTGTAAAATAATCAAATCATTTATTTTATTACCTCAGCGACTCTTTCAACCTATAAAGTGGTCTTTTCAACAAACACTCATCACCCTTATTTTCTTATTTGAACTTTTTTAGAGGAAACATGATAATTATTTATTTCAATTCACCATGCATGAAGACAATAGTAACATCCATTTGATTTAGTTCAAAATCAAACCTAGCAATAAATGGCAACATAACCCTAAAGAAGGTTGTTTCAGAACCTTCAAGAGTATTTCATTTAGATAGAAATCATCTTTTTCGTAAATCCTTTTACTCCCAACCAATTTTAGACCCTTCAGATGCTTCACAAAAATATAGGCGTTCCTATTCTGGACAGATCTTATTTCTTCTTTCATTTTCGTAAGACACTTTTCTTTATCACTTCTCTTGATAGCATCATGATATGTTTAAGGTTGAAGAACATCTTCTTGTATTTCAAAAAATAAAGCATAACTAATTACATCGGAAAAACCACATATTTGTGATTGTTTTCTTCGTCTTCATATTATATCCCTCATTAATTAATAATTATCAAGATTTAGTTGCTATTCTATCTGATCATCCTAAAGACTTGGAACACCAGAACCTTGGTCTCGTATAGAGTCATGCAATGGTTGAACTTATTTTATACAACACAAAGCGGAACCAAGTCCAAAATATTCTTCAGCAAAAGCGTCTCATGCTTCAGTTTGTAGATCAAATCCATCATCAAATTCACATCTATTCATGACAGTACTAGGTTAGTCTCCACCGTCTTCTCTAAAGGCATGTCATCCTCATTGGAAAACATGTCCCTACTTATCAAAGTCTTTTGATGTCCAGGTTCAAAGCACCACAAACATATACCATCTTACTCCTTCTGGATATCCAATGAACAAACATTTCAACTATGTTAGCCTAAGCTAATGTTTCACATGTGCATAGGCACCACATCTGAACATTCTCAAATATTCTAACTTAGGTTTCTCACTAGTCCATGCATCATGAGGGAAAATAAACTTGAGCACCATAGATAGACTCATATTTATTATGTATGCAATCATTATCACGAATTCTCCCATATACTCCAATTGTAGGAAACATACATCTAAACAATTCTAGCATGGTTCTATTTATTCTTTCAGTAAGCCCGTTATTTTGGAGAGTCATACTTACGTTTCGATGTCTAGAATTGATAAGTTTTGTATAATAACGAGTGAACTTCTTATTCACACATTCTAAGCCATTATCAGTCTGAAGTTTCTTCAGTACTTTCCCGGTTTTGTTCTCGACCAAAGTCTTCCAATCCACAAAAACAGCAAACAGTTCAGCTTTGGTCTTCAAAAGTAGAACTCATACTATTTTTGAATATTCATCAACCAACGATATAACGTACCTTGCACCACCTATAGTAGGTTCCCGTGTTTGACCCCAAAGGTTTGAATGAAGATGATCAAGTACTCTATTAGTTGTCTGGTTGCTCGATAAAAACTTCGCCCTTCTTTCTCTTACCGAATATACAACTTTCACAAAAACTTAGCTTCTGAATTGTGGTGCCAATTAACAAACCTAGTTTACTTAGTTCACTAAGTTTTTTTCTCACTTCATTTCTCCGGTCGATGATGTCCCAACCTTGTAAAATTATTCACCAAACTAGACACACCCTTTACTAATATAGAGCCTCAAGAGTTAACACACCATTATTCATATTGGCTTTCATAATAATAAAGAATTCTTGCAATACCCTAAGTCCATCATCTATACCCCTATAGGTATACACTTTCTCAGCTAACACCTCAATCTAGAAAAGAAGGTTACGTTTTACTTCAAGTACATACCTAACGTTCTTAATCACTCTGACAAGTCTTGTAGACAACTTGAGCCATAATGTTTCAATACCTTTTATATCGTAAGAATCCTTATTACCAATGATAACCCGTACACCATCAAGAATTTATAGGTATTTAAACCAATACTTATTGAAAGTCAAGTGAATCCAACGCTTATATATTATTTTACCTGGAAGAATAAGAAGTCATTAACCCATCACTATACTCACAATTATCAAACATAATTGTAGCATCTTTGGCTTTAGTCTTCTAATAGTTGTTACCATTTATCTTCTTTTATCAGTTCCAACCGATTTTCCATTTCTTCTTGCATACCCAACATATTTCTTTTGAGCTCGCCCCAACCCATTTGGACTTCAACCGAGAGTTTTATTTCTTCTTACTTTAACCTTTCTTTCTTGATCGATCCCTCACATTCAGTATGTGCCCTTTGGAGTAACCCTTCCAAACACTATTTCTTTGAATACGCTATTGACTTCAATACGCTATTGACTTCGGCCATCATAAATGAATGTTTTTCATGAAGTGTTAATGCTCATTCTCCAAAGAACTCAGAGGATGATTATTGGTCATCATTCTCCAACTTCACACCAACAACATTTAACTCTAATACGATTATAATTATCTAACTACCTTCACAGACAACTTATGAAGTTGTTTCTTCACAAACAACATTCTCGATTGCTATTTTTTTTAAATACCCAACAAATTCAACTACTTATGTTTCAAAATTTTGTTTACGTTAAAAATTAAATTGCCATCAAAATTATTTTAGAATATTCTAAACTTATTGTTTATGCTCTTAGACTATGTAAATTATAAACCTCCAAAATTTATAGATTAAAATAATTTCTATAACGTGATTGACATATATGTATTAAGATTTTTTAAGAAGAATTCAATTGTTGTGATTGATTATAAACCAACTTGCGTTCTTTTTCTATCTGATCACGTTAAGGAATACACAGTCACTGCCTTACATGCCAACTTTTTCTTGACACGAAAGAGGTGATGCACACTAATCTCTTTTTAATTATTTCTTAACCAAAACAGTAAATACACACGAAAGAAAGCTTACGAGTTAAGAAACATCAATTGTTCGTAACCTAAAAGAGCTATAAAACAAAAAGAGCAACAAGAACTTAGTTGCAACTTTTACTATAAAATTTATTGTTCATAGGACAAAATTAATGATTTTTCATATACATGACGACTTCAATTGGTCGGAATAAGTCTTACTGATTTATAAAATTGAAAGTAAAAATTTTAGTTTGTCAGCTGTTTTTCCATCGAAACTAATAAGACCAATAGTAAAGATTGTTTTTTTATCTAATTTACATTTTCTTTTATTCCTATGGATAATTCTTGCAGGTAAACAATCTTTAAGTTATATTGTTGGAAATAAATTTTAAAATTTTAGTTCTAAAAAATATACGAATAAAAGTATATATAAGCATAATATGTAAAGAAAACGTCATCATTTGGATGGATCCTCCACAAACATTCGTTTTCTTTTTACTAACAATTTTACGTATAACGTTCAAAACTTAAATATATTTTATGGAATAAATTGAATTGTTCAATATATACATCAATTATTTACTAGGAATAGATGTAGATATCTTACTTGATAAATTATGAATTGTAATCGTGATCATGTTTGTGTAGATTTAGTTCTTTTTAATCCTTGGTGTATTTTAATTCTGTTTTCACAATTTTAATGTGGGTTCTTAACTAATTTGTAAAAAAAGTTGAAAAAAAAACTTTAAAATTTATGGGATTTTAATAACTATTGAGAATGTCATCCAGTTATACGATAATTTGACTTTTTATATAAATTGCTATTTAGGTTATATCATTTGAGTTAGCTTACGATAATTTGACTTTTTATATAAATTGCTATTTAGGTTATATCATTTGAGTTAGCTGAGTGGTGACGGGCATAACCTACAAGATTAATTTATTTAAGTTAGTTCATAAATTTATTAATTTATTCGTAAGTGTTTATATTTGAAGCTTATCTTTCGTAGATGCCAAATTTTACTATGTTTCTACACAATTACTTTCATCATTTTTTTAATTCGGAGGGAACTCGCAGCCGCTACTCAGAGTGCAATGAGTGCGCACAGGAGAAACCCTCAGTATGACGCGATAGCCTGCAAACCAACGCCAAAAGGTAAACCACGCAAGGTGATATGTTCAGCCGATAAAGCGTATGTAGAGGGACTCGAACTCATGACCTTTGATCACAAGCATACCTTACCCAACCAACTCGGCTACCCCCTTGGGGGGCCAATTACTTCCGTAATAGATTTCACCATATTGATCTAATTCAAAAATATACAAATTACATAATTAAACACATCAATCCATAAATTTCCAACAATATTTTCATATGGTATGTTAAAAATAAATGTCTACCTTTTGGAAACATACCAAGCGACAATTGAACCTAATTTTACATATCATCATGGAAAATTAAACTTAGTTTCACGTATATATGAGTTTGTTATCATTGGTACATATGTACAATTATACCTTTTCAGTTTTTAAGTAAAGAAAGAATTATGTGATAATGCTACATCCTATAGATAGTATATGCTTTTTATATAGATAAGCTTATGTCGAGGCTAATAAAAAGATAAACCAAATGACAAGGTGAACATATAAAAGACGTGGATGATAAGAGATGTAAGACAATGGTAATATAAAAGCTACCAAATGACCCTGTAAACAATAAGATTCAAATAAAAAGTTAGACGGATACATAAAAGACAATGGTGATAAGCGGTACGAGATGAAGATCACAAAGAAAGAACCAGACATGCTTATAAAACATTCAAACGATTATGTTGGAATGACACGTGTCTCCATATTATAAGTTACTAAGAAACGTATCTAAGCATTTATTACAAAAGGTGACCCACATTTAAGGCACGATGACATTTTCAAATAGGTAACGGATAAAGAATAAATGGGAAGAGATAGGGTCATTTGTAAACAGTGAATATAGCAGTATAATTCTAAATGTAAGGATTGATCATAATTTTATACAAAATAAATCATTATATCCATAATTATATTTTTTTCTCAATTTTATTTCATTATATTGGCTCTATATTTGATAATGAAATCCCTTTACCAAATTTAGCTTCGTCTGTAGGAACTCTTTCTCTTTTCAAGGATCCGAGTTTTAACACACCAATGGTGATGAAAAGATCGAGAATCGAAAAGAAAAACCCAGGGATTCGTCCTACTGGTCATTGCTCTAATGATTACGATAAGCTTGTTGGCTGACGGAAGCAACTTAAGACAGGACCAGCTCTTGGGCGAGTCAACTGCCACATGCACCATAGTTGGTAGAGAACAAATGACTAAAGCAATCACAATAGAAGCTGGTAGTCAACCAATCAAAACGGCGCCCAAAGTGCATTATGGGCATAATCAAGCCTAATGTGGTTTGTTAGATGCGGCCACCCGTGTACACGCTGATCCTATGCTAGTTCGAGGATAAAATCCGCCTAAAACTTTATGTCAACTACTCTATCTAATACACAACATTTAGAAATATAAATTTGAAGAGATGAAGAAATTGCAATTCAAGGCAAAACTGTTGCAATTTGAAAGAGACTATAAAGCCAAAGTAAGAATGAAAAAGTTAACTGAAGCGCTACAGTTATTAACAAAGAAAGTCTACTAAAAAATAAAATAAAGTATAAAATGAATAAAGAAGTCAACAAGGCGAGCCTCACAAAAAGAGTGAGAAATAAAAAATGGCACGTAGTTGCCAACTTCTAGCTTATCATTCGCCAACTTCTCACACTTTTATTTAAAGAATCATACTCTCATTTAACCTTGCTTAAGTCTTTAGTTATTTCTTTCATAGATCAAAATGTGAAGGGTTCATCCTTGAAATTATCCATCATTTTTTATATTATCTGGTGTCATTTGGCGATAAGAAAATATCAACGAGTTATGATGTATCTGAAGCAGTTCAAACCAAACAAGGGTCACTTAAAGAATTTGAATAGATTTATGATAGTATATCGATAAAAACTAACCTTTATTTAGAGTTAAAGGTCCCTCCGTAATATATCCTCCATCCTCACGATATTGTAGTACAACATATCAGGATAATGTTTGAGGTGGCGGTATAATAGTAGTGATAGAGCGGGAAACTCTATATTAGTAGGCTGCTCATTCAGATTTGAAGGTAATGGTTGCTCGATAGTCGATGGAGCAACGATTGGAGCATCGTTTCGAGTCATGATCGGCTTCGAAGAACTTTTTACACTCATAAATTTACCTTTACTCTGGTCAGACTCCACGAGTACAATTATAATATGCTCGTCAACTTCCCTTTCTGGTTGCGCATGGTCATCTCACACATTATTAAAATTATCACTCGGGTGCGCGGGATCAAAGCTTCATCATTTTTATTCTTCTTTTTGTAGATGAGGTTATCCTGAGGAACATCAAGATTGTCACTCTAACATAGGGGTGATGCTTCATGGTCGGGTCGTTTCTTCTTACCAAAACATTTGCTAGGTGAAGCCTCATCTGTATCTTTTGACATCTTTTTCCTAGCCACATTCGAACTAATACCCAATTTTATCTTATTATAAAAACGTTCCAGCAGGATACCTTGTAGATTTTTAGAGTTACATTTCTCCCAACTTGCAGCCATGGTCAATTTTTTATCTGTATAAGCCACATACCAGCCAACAAAAAATTTAGTTCCATAAACTTATAATGGAATTCGAGAGACCATACCGAGTAGGCATCAACTACTACTATCGTCAAACAAACTCTATCACTACCCCTGTATACCTTTCTAAAGAGCTATTGATATTTACAGGTATATACCAAATAGCAGAAAACACGAGAAGAGGGTAAAAAAAGTAACATAAAACTAGTAAACTAAAATATAATTCAACATGTCATATCTAAAGTGCATTCATCCACCTATGTTCGATTTAACCATATTTTGTTACAATTTGGTACTCCCACTTCACAATTACTAAAATAAATAAATTTTCCAGTAATGATCTGAAGTGCCTAAATTGAAGATTTTATTCTCACTTCGAATCGATGTGTAATAAAATGGTGAAGTTGGGAATTTTGAAGCATCAATATTAGTAAGAAAATTTGCCGAGTTTACATGGATTTTCATAATTCTCGCACAGAGAATTATGCTAAGTATCGTGCGCCACCCAATGGTAGTCATTTTCAGAGACCTCGTGCCCAACCAAGACTAGGAAACATTATTAGGGTTCAACAAGGGATTTCTGAGAGTGTGAAACAACATCATTACTATATTTTGACTGAATAAGTGCAAAGAAAATATTTCCCTTCATAGATTATGGCTTTTTTATTTTTCTACAATAGTATCAAGAAAAATTACCTACCAAATAAGCAACCATAGAACTCATGAACAAACCTATAGATAAAGACCAATGTAGCAAGTTCATGTTGAACGAGTTAACGATGATGGCTAAATTGAAGTAGTAGGGTCTAAATAGAAGGATATAATACAACAACAAATGGTAGAAAGAAATTTATTACAAGAACAGATTGTGAAACATATGAGATTTTTGGTATAAGAAAAATAGCTTGACTCTCTAAAACTCTGATCCGTTAGATTAAAATGGGATCCACGGCATTAACCTATTACTATAAATAGCTTTTAACATAAAACTAATACATATTCACAATGTAAGAAAAATAGCACGTGGATAATGAAATCATTTTTACATGTTTTAATACAACTCTGCATTGATAATAATTTAGCGCATGCGGAGACTTTTCAATCGTAATTATTATGTTCCTATATTGTATTGCCCAAATATACTTATGTAGTCATTTAAGAAATTATTTTACAAATATTACCTTAACGACTAGGAGGAGTCCTTATAAAGATATATCATATATAGTATATAATTCTTATAGGGACGAGATAAATTTATACCGGAGGCTAGTAAAAGGATAATTAGTAAGTAATATGAGAAAATTAAAGGATAAAGTGGACACATACAATACGAGGATGATAAGTGATATAAGACGAGGGTCCTAAAGAAACTATCGAACGAGGGTCGTGAAAATAGTATAAGTCAACTAAACGACGATGTGGATATATAAAAGACCAGGGTGATAAGTAGTACTAGACGAGGGTCATGAAAGATTTGGAAATCATGGAAAGTTTTTCTAACATGGAAAGCTAAAGATGGTATGTATTATATTAAATATTTAAATTATATGGTCTTTAGTACTCAGTTGTCTATGGGTCATAATTATTCTTCTACCCTAACAGAGGGGCGTCATATGACATTGGACCATCATTCTCATCAAGTATTATCTAGTTTTTTAGTCAATTTAATATTCCTTTCAATTTTAAAAAGTGTTTATAGTTGTGTGATTTATGTCAATTGGGTAAATCATACTCTCTTGTTTACTTTACTTCTAACTCTCATGTGATTGATCTTATTTACACTAATCTACGGGGTCTTTCTCCTACTGCAACTGTGTGTGGATACCAATATTATATTATCTTCTAATATAAATTTAGTAGATTTATATGTATTTATCCCTTAAAACAAAAGAATTAAACATTTACTATTCTTTTTAAATTTTAAAAACTTACATAATATTAATTTGAAAGAAAGAACAAAGTAATTCAAATTGATTGGGATGATGAATTCTGGACTTTTATACCACTTATAAAATAGTCTCGGATTCATCTAATAATCTCTTGACCTTACACCTCTGACCATAATGGTAGGACATCGAGATTGCACAAGCATATTGTAGAAAGTAGCCTTAATTTGCTGGCTCAAGTAAAATTAACATTTAAATATTGGTATGAGGCATTGTGTACTATTTTTATTATTGTCAATAGGTTTTCTACTATTATTATAGATCACAAACACCCTATGAAATACTATACAACATAAAAAAGATAACTTGTTTTCAAAGGATTTTTGTTTGTGCGTGTTTTTCATGCATCAAACCTTAAAGAAACATAAGTTTCAATTCCACACTATCAGATTTTTTTCTCTTAGGGTATTCAGCTACACATAAGGGGTATAAGTGTTTAAGTCATACTACGAAAGTCTACATTCTTAGAAACATGGTATATAGAACATGATTGTTTGTATCATACATATCTTTAATATACTAGATAGTACGAGTCTTCTCTGGTTATTCCCTTTTTTCTTAGTTCTCTACTATTCATAAGTGTGACGAATTAGATAGTCATTCAAGACAACAAAATTCTACCTATCGTGAGTCTAGTGAACAAATTACATTACTTATATTTAATCTTACAACTCTATATAAATATCCACCCATCACAGACCCTGTCCAAAACCATAAAATAAACAGCTCATCCAAGCTTCACCAAATTCATATACATACTGCATAAAATATTACGACCCTAGTATTGAAAACATACAACTATCTTCCAGTTTGTCTCACCACATAAACTTCACACAATACATAGACGGTTACATCACAACCCATGACAGACTCCAAAAACTCTTAAAATTCACAAAGATTATATATTGTCAAGTTATACCGCAAACTACATATATAAAACAACGCATACATCACACATGGATCCAATTCGCAATCACATTTCTCTAACATCTACATTGCCAAAGACACATCCCATATAGATTAGGGTCAAATATGCTACGTCCAAACCAAAATCTATATATATTGGCATGTCTACCACCTCATTGACCTTGCCTAGTGAACTAAAATTATTTTGTAATGTAAATTCAGACCATAATTAGAAAAATGCTATGAAGATAGAATTTAAAGTTTTACAACAAAATCATACTTGGATACTCATTTCTTGGGTATCTACTATGAAAGTGGTAGGCTATAAATGGGTGTATAAACTTAAGTGCAATCAATATGGGTTAGCTCAGAGGTATAAGGCTCATATTTTTTATTTTTCTTAGACATCCAGTCACATGTTAAAGATTCCACCATCATAGTAGTTCTAAGCATTGTGCGTCTAATAAATATGATGTAAGACAACTTGATATAAACAATAGAATCCTATATGATTTTCTACATAAATTTTCTTACATGGCTTATCCTCGGGGATTTGAAAACCCTTTGAAGTATACCCATGTGTGTAAAGTTAATAAGATACTTCATGGTTTAAAACAATGCTCTAGAGCATATTACTCAAGATATAAAGATGTACTTCTTCACTATGGTTATTAAACTTTAAGGCAGATTCTTTAAAAAAAATCTTTGTGACTATAAAGACAATCCTGATTATTTTAGTGTATGTTGATGATATAATTGCTACACAGAATCATTCAATGTATATTTTATAAATTTATCAAGAGATTACACTCTACATTTGCATTAAATGATATGGTTTCATATGATTTGTTTCTTAGATGAAAGTGGTCAGTGATATTATATGTCTTTATATTACTCAAACAAAGTATATAGAGGACTTATTTGTTTAAGTTGGATGATTCAATTCTAAAATATATGAAACTTTAATAATAGTTGGCCACCCTCCTTCTAAACATAATGGTGTCTTCCTGTCTAATCCGAGAAGCTTATCATAATCACTTCAATCCCCTACCACTACACATTTTATCTTGGACGTGTCGGCTCAGTCTCCACTTCAAGCCTACTCCTCAACTTTGTTTTACAAGTTTTTCTAATGCTTATTTGTTTAGCTCACTCAATGATCGCAAGTTCGTCGGAGGCTATTGCGTCTTCTTTGGAGATTCTTTGATTTCATGTTCTTCCAAGAAACAACAAGTTATGGAATGTTTAAATACTGAATTTGAATATTGGTCCTTAAAAATCTTCCTTTGGAACTAATGTGGCTTCAATCTATTCTTCGTGAGCTCAAGTTTCCTCTATCTTTGAACATATGTTGTCTCGTGTGACAACTTTAAAGCTGCGACATTTGCCTTCAACCCAATCGTCCATGCTAGTACTAAACACATCAAAATCGATGTACATTTCATCAAATATCAGGTTATACATCGTAATCTTGATATCCGGTATAGTCCTTTCCATGACCGGACATTCGGACCCTTTGTCTCACGCTTAACTTTTTTTCATTCGTAATAAATTCGATCTTTGATTGTATTCGTTTTGTTTAAGAAGTGATTGAAGACTAATAAAAAAGTTGCTAATCGAAAGATAGTATTGATGAAATTTATGGAAAAAAAAAAGATAATAAGAGGAGCCGAAGAGACCGCTCGAACTAAAAGGTCTGAACTGAAACCTAATCCTAAAACGCTATCCAAACGCATTCGTTTGGCTTAAACAAATATTGAAAGCAAAAATGTATGGTCTAACTAATAGTGGACTGAATTACTGGTTGATGGACTCAAAAATATCAAGTGGGTTCAAAACCTAAATAACTACAGTATACAAAAAAAAAAAAAAAAAAAAGGTGTTCTATTTGAACCGTCTAAAAGAAGAATCTTTGTAGATAAAATTTGTTGTGTATCACAAATACCAATAACATAATGAAAATCAGTAACAAAAGCTAATATAAATAACATACTTATTAAATTTTGAAATACGAGAAAATAATATACAGGTTTACTATAAGAAAAGCAAAACACTTTCTTCTCCAAAACCCTCTCTATTTCGACTCTTTATAATATAGCTGAGGGTTGTCCTATTACTGACGTATTCAATTTATGATCCAACGGACGAGATATACCAAGTTTATCCCGAGGTGTCCTGATTGAACATTCCCATATATAAGTATATATACACACAAAACATAAAGATCTCCACTTTATCTTTGTCATCTTTGTTTACACATCCATCCTTCCTTTTTCTTTCTCTCTCTACTTTCTTTCTTCTCTCTACAAACTCTCATACTATCATCTCTTTACAAAACAAAAGAAAAACAAACCAGAACCTGCTATGGTTTTTCCTCCTATTCCATCTTTTATTGATCCCTCCAACTGGCAACAAGTAAGTCATGTAAGTTTCTCTTCCAAATCTATATTCATCCTTTTACCTAGTTAGGTTTCTTGTTTAAAAAGAAAATGAACAAAATTCAAAAGATTACAATATTCTTCTCACTTTTGTAAAATCTAATCTGAATATACTATACATACATGTTACCTTTTATTTCAATCTTGCTTTTTTTACTTGTTTTGCTTCATTATTAGACTGGACCAACAAGTGGTGTAGAGTCCCACCTTCTTCCTCCTCTTCTTCCACCACCACCGCTGTCTCCTCAACCGCCACTTCAGCCTCATGGAAGCAGCTCTATCCGACCCGGATCCATGGCAGATCGAGCGAGGTTAGCTAACATCCCTATGCAAGAAGCGCCACTGAAGTGTCCGAGGTGCGAATCGACAAACACAAAGTTCTGCTACTTCAACAACTACAGCCTGACGCAACCGCGACACTTCTGCAAGACATGCAGAAGGTACTGGACAAGAGGCGGCGCGTTAAGGACAGTACCTGTCGGTGGCGGCTGCAGAAGAAACAAGAGAAGCAAAGGAAGTAACGGTGCTTCTTCTACCTCTAAGTCTGAAGAAAGCACTAGTACTACTAGTACTAGTATTGGTGACCATCGATCTAGCACAGGGATAAACGCAATCATTTCTCCTAATATTGGTGATCATCATCATCAACAACATATGTTGGGTCTTGTTTCGGGTCAAGCTTCTCCGTTCCGGTTCATGCCTTCTTTACATACTTTCAATGAATATTCTGGTGGAGATGGGAGCATGGGTTTAAACTACAACTCGGTTTTAGAACGAGGAGGAGCAAATGATAACTTGAGTTTTCAAATGGGAAATGCTTTAGCTAGCCCTGCTGGTGCTAGTTGTGGTGGCGGTGGTGGAGGTTCTATTTTATCAATGGGTGGATTTGATCAATGGCGGATGCCTCCACCGCCAACATTGTTCAGTGGGCTGGATTCGTCTTCGACCAGGTTGTACCCTTTTGAAGGTGGTCTCGATGGTTCGGGTTTTGGTGGCAATCAGCTTCAGCAGCCTCCAAAGGTGATGTTAAACGCTGCCGCAGTAGCTGCTCAGCTGGCTTTAGTGAAAGTTGAAGAGAATAGAGAGCTGAATATGTCAATGGCACCTTTGGCAGCAGTTAATAATCCAAGAGGTGATCAGTACTGGATTAATAGTACTGGTACTAATTCATGGACCGATCTTTCAAATTTTAACTCGTCTTCGAAACCCTTATAGGTTAATTGGATCAATTCACTCCCTCTTGAGACAATAGAGAGAGAAGTGTTCAGACTTCAAGCTATCTTTTTTGTTAGAGTAGATGGTGGAAACAAAGACGAGGTAAATTAGGGTTACTACTTTTCTTTTCAAGCTTATTAGCATGGAATGTTGAAGACTACTTCTAGGACTTATTATGTGGAGTTGGGTTTTCTTCAAGATCAACAACTTTATGCAGAATCGATTAGGAAGCTCCAAAGGTTCTTATGACATAGAGAGCGAATGAGTTAATCTTCTGTGTAAGACATATATGTATGTGTACTTTTGGTGAGAGTTATATTTTCGGTATTATCTTTTGTCTTTCCTTATGCAACACCTAACTACAAAGTATATAAAAATGTGTTGCTGATTTTGCGATATAGTTGTAGGTTTATGGGTATATTTTCTGTTGAATCTATGATATGTACAACCGCCCTTTAGACTACTTTGCACTCAAATTATTTTCAAATCTGTGAACTACGAATCATACTTATGCATCAAACTTAAAGTTCTCGAGGTAATCAATTTGTTTTCTTTTTATACCATCTGGTAATCATGTTAGATGCGATTGATCGAGATTCGAGCATGAATATGACTACAAACTTGACAAAACTCTTTTTAGCTTAAAAAAAACAAATATAGTTATCTATGTTTATATTTACTTTTGTCTCTTCTATATTTACTTTCGTACTAAAAGATAGTACGTGTATACCAAATGCTTTATTTGTAGTCCATCGCGTCTAAGATTTACACGATTACAATACGTGATACATGAACAATAACATTATGTTACATGCTTAGTCACCCAAATTCTGGCATAATAATATTCCTTCCTGCGACACCTCAACTTTCACGTAAGATATACATAGACACGGTAAAAACAATCACATTTTATCATTTAACTTGTTAATTAAACAAGTTAATTAATGGATTTAAACTGGACTGGACCCTAATTTATAAACCTAAAACCTGATTCCTATCCCATTTAACTAAATTCAGCTAACCTCAATTACCATACCATTTTTCTATTATTTTAATTTCTCTTCGAGAAGGAGAAACCCGGACATAGTTGTTCTTCCCTCCAAAATCGCAAAAAACAATTAGTTCTTCGCTCCTAATCGTAAACCCAGTTAGTTCTTTGAATTGTCTTCTCACAATCACTCTTAAACTATTATTAAAAAAAAATGATATATCATAATTTAACGTGTGAATCCTCTCGAAATTGCATTTTATTCCTACAAAAGTAATTTGTGTTGTTAATTAATTTATTGGTCAAGATAGTTTTTAATTTCTTGCAAACCTATTTTTTTAATTTCTTGCAAACCTAGTTAGTTCTTCGCATCGATAGAAATGATTTTTCTATATTGTATGACGGGTATGTATAGGTGCATTTAATTGTACTTCTATTATAAAGTCCAATTACCAACTTTGGCATAATAAGCAAAGTTGGTTCATAGTGTCTCTATACTTCTAAAGTCTCATTAGCTCTTTAAGTGTATACCCTCTCCTACAAATAAATGTTATTGGGACATTGATAGAGGGCATTGTAAGGGTTTTATAGGACCTTTATTATTGGTTAAGTCCTTGGGATGACTTCGCAAGGCACAACCGGACTATGTTCGGAAAAACTATTCAAATTTGAGTAAGAAATTGTTCGCATTGTTATCAAAACGACACCAAGGGCATGGCTTAACAAAATGGTAAAACTCAACTCAGGTCCTTCTCAAAAGCAAGCTTTACGATAGGAATTTGCTTCAAATAAAGAGGATTTTGTTCACTTCGCAGTAACGAACTGATCAAGATGTAGTGTCCAGTCCACATTGGTATGGGATTCACGATGCCATTTGTACAGTTTTATGTTCTTTTCTCACACTAGGAGTACTGCCCTTGCACATAGAACCTCTCGATCGATCTCAGCATGTTGTTCACATTACCTTGTCAAGGAAGTCGTGATCGATGGATGATATGATAGAAGTGAGGGTTAAAAGTGGGTGTACTAATGGAGAATCAAAGTCGGACGTCATAGTAGCACTTCTTCCATGTAAACGAATAACCTCTTTTTTATTGAATCTCCTGTGAATGAGGGTGCTTTTTATTATGGAGACCGTTGTTATGATAAATAAAATAACATATATGAGTATGGAAAGTGGTATGCCCAATGCATTAATGATAAAAAAGAATCATCCATTTTCTTTAGCAGGAATTAAAAACCAAATCACAAACAATAGGGGATATGAGGCTTTCAATTAAACTTGACGAGATGAGGTCTTCAATTAAACTTGACGAGGTCCTCAACTAAACCTCTTGTTTTATCATAATCTGGATATTATATCATTATAAACACTCACCCAGTCCTTGAGTTAGAGTATAATAAAACTTAAGGACTAAACAATGATCAAATATCAGATAGTGTAATCTTCACGTCTTCACTTCTTATGTACCTCCAGCTTCAAGTCCATTTTTACCTATGTCTTAGATTCATAATTAAATTGATAAGCATCTTTTTTTTTGGTGATAAATACAAATATAGCGACATAACATTGGTACTTGTCAAATTCGGGAATAATAAACTTTGGTAATATCCTAACAATATATATGAAAGATAATATGATTTTTATATAATAACTTAGCTTAGAGTTCATCGGTATGTTGATTTAAATATGATCACATTCGTCAAGTTTCCAAGTTATTGAATTGAATATCTTATAAATCATCAAGTTGAATGCTTTTTAGATCGTCATATGAATTTTTTCCATTCCGTTATACTAAATCGACTATCTCTCTAGTTGTCATGTCAAATATTACTCAAATCGCTAAATTAAAATATTTTCAAGATCGTCAAGTTAAATCAAATATATTTCATGTTCTTTTCCATAAATTTACTTTCTCCATCTACTAGCCAAATTAATGAAATCATCGTTAATATAATTCCATCACATACTGACCAAGTTAACAAATTTATCACCAAAAGGAATTCTATATCTTGTATATGGTAATATTTTATACTTTACTTTGAACCATGAATCGCTTTATATCTTTACTTATCTATATTTTCAAAGTATGTTTTTACTTTCATTTTTTTCATGGAGTCTGTATATATATATATATATATATATATATATATTTGACTATTATGTCAAGACACAGTATGGCCACTTGTGTAACCTTATGGCTTATTATCTTTAGTCTTGATTTATTAACCATGTCCATAAATTTGAAATTTTAATTCAGGGCTCAGTATAACCACTTATGTAACCTCGTATATTTTTAACTATAGTCTTGGTATATTAACCATGTTCACGAATTTGAAGTTTTAAGTCAATGCTCGATATGACCACTTGTGTAACCTCATGGTTTTCATCCTTAAACTTTGTTTATTACTCATTTTCACGAATTTGATATTTTAAGTCAGGGTTCCGTATGGTCACTTGCATAACTATATGGCTAGTGTTTCAAATATATGGAATCTCACTGCATCAAGTTCAGTTTCATATAAACCAATTTGTGATGGATTTGGATAAGTTGGTATGTGGGTGTCGTAAATGATATGTTTTGGGGATGTCATATGGCCATTATGTTGCACCAATATGGTCAGCACGGTGTTTATAATTTGATTATGTGTCTACATGGCTATTGGTTGCAACACAAAATAAAATTTGTTCTTGTATCATCAACCCCATTAATGGATATTTACAATGGCCTTCTCACTCTTATGAGCCTGTATTAGTTCCAATGTTAAAAATAGTTAAAAAAGACATAAAACTGCTAGAAATAAAGATATATCAGATAACTTACAACTAAGTTTAGCAGTTTTAATATTTGAAGGCACAAATTGTCGAGGAAAACAACGACCCTAGATGTGGTAAGTGCAAGGGAGTTGGAACAATCGAAAAAATATACCAATATAACTTATTTAGGCCAAGAAACAAGTAATACTTTATGCAAACCAGTTAGTAAACCTCAAACTAATACTCATAATAGAGGCACATCTACAAGAAATAATCAGTCTATACCAGTTGGTGAACCTCAAAGCTATAATATGACACAACATTCGTATTTCGACATAATACAAGTAATTGTTCGTTATTTAGTATTGTTTTTAGTTTTCCTTTTAATTTGTTATAATTAACATAAGTTTTGTACATCTTTTATAATTGGTTAGAATAGATGAATTATAGAATCGGGGTCTTATACCTAACGTAATAATTCCTATATAATATTGTTAAAGTTAAAATAAAATATGGTACATTTTAGTGTGCTAGTTTTTACATTATTGATATTTTTGTTTAGCGAATGTATTCAGGATAGCGTGGTAAACTGTATTGATAGAAAAAATACCTTACAAGCCATATAAAGGAATAATCAAAATTGTATCCCACTTTTAAAGTGCTTACGCTTAGCATTAAAGTGATTTTGGATATGGTATCCATGCTTTGCAGTGAAATATTAAATTTTAAATTTTATTTAATATAATATATTTGAATATCCATATTCTAATCTGAAAATAACATCACTCCCACACATAGAAATTGGATTAGAGCATGAATTATCCAATAGTATAAGGAAGCGAACCAAGTTTCAACAAAACGTAAAAAAACGAAGGCTCTTAGAAGTTTGGTTAGGTCATGCCAAAGAACCTAAGGTACGCGGTAATAAATATGTTGTACCTCTCTTTTCTGTTACAGTATCATAGAGTATTACAAAACGGTTGGTGGTTCTATAGAAGTAACTTATGATTCTTCTATTGTCAACTCATGTAATAATTTCGTTGTAACGAGAAGTTCTTAAGCTTTGGTCGCATGTAACATTACTGAACCACATGTGACGTATTCTACCGCTTAGAATTTAGTATTTGGTTTTTGAAATGATGTGTATGTGTATGGGTTTTGTAATGAAGTTATGTGTATGGTTAAGTTCAACTCGATGTTTTGTTTTTTTTAATGAATTTGAGATGTTGATAATTGGTGTAATAACCTGTAATTGTTGATGTTAATATTGATGGTTAGCTTCGCATAGATTTTGTTTATGTATATTGGTTTCTTCCATACTATTATTTGTTAAATTGATGGTTAGCTTCATATTACATTATTTGGTCATAGTTGTTGTTGTGCTTCTTTTGGAAACAAGTTAGATGTTTGGTTATATTTATTGTGTGATTTTGTTGTTATTTTTGTGCTCCTTTTCTAAACAGACTAGATGTTTTGCTTTCTGGAACTATATTTATGGACCTAAAGCGGATGCAGATGGTCATTGTATTTGGTATGATTCATATTTGGAATGAGATGAATACATGTTGGTTATGTTTCATGTTATGATATGAATGTAAGATTTTTGTGGTGTTTTTGGTATAATATTATATGCATGGTAAATTAATGCAGGATTATTATGGTTCTTTTGGTACAATATTATATACATGGTTGTTGTTCTACTTTTGGACGATTGTTTCCAATATGTGATGCTTATAAAGGGTTGTTATGGTGCTTTACCAACAATATTAGATGTTTATTGTTTTTGTATTATTGGTATAGTTTTACTTAATGTGTGTTGTTTTTACTACATAAAAAACAAATTACACTACAAATTTGTATCCAATTGAATGAAAATATTTTTCTTTATACCTTGTTTCTAATGTAATCACTACACTTTATACCTTGTTTCAGAATTTAAAGATTAAGTGATAATTTCTCTCTATACGATGTTTCCAAATTTAAAAATTATTTTGTACAGTTTAATGAGAATAGCATAAAAATCAACTTACATTGCATATATATATATATATATATATATATAAAAGTGTATTATAGCACTTACACACACCATTATATTTGATTGTATAAAATATTACCATTGCAAATTGATGTCTAATCTACCATTTATGTTCCAACAAGAAGCAACAAATTATGTTTCCAACTGAAATGTAGATTTAACCATCATAACCGAAACTTTATATTATCAATTACACAAAGTAGTCGATGCATAGTCTGATAGCTTCCTGGCCGACGGAGCGATTCCTTGGCTGATGACATCGTAGGAAATGTAATTCATGCCTTGGTTGATGGTTTCTTGGACGAAGCAGCCAAAACCATGGCCAACACAGTTGGCACCTTGAAAGACACAATTGATACATATAAACATAAAGCTTTAACATTTACGTTTTGATAACTTCTAAATTCATGATCATACTTCATAATTATCCACCTTGGTTTTGACTACAAGAAATGATCACAATTGGTACAACTTTAACTTGCCCAGGGCCTCAAGTGCTTCTGTTATAATCTAAATCCTAGAAATGTTTGAACTTATTTGTTACCACTAGTTTAGTAAACATATCTAGTGGATTGTCACTTGTATGAACCTTATATCGAATAATATATCTATTTTCAAGAATACTTGAATTTCAACATCAATATTCTTGGTGCGTTCATAAAATACATGGTTCTTTGATAAATATATTGTATATTAATTATCACAATGTACCATTAAAACTTCTTACAAAACCTCAAGTTACTTTCTAATTCCTCTTAACCACATAGCCTCGTTTATAGCCTCATTAAAATCAATAAATTCAATCTTTGTTAAGAACAATGCTACCACGTGATAAAGATTATCCTTCTAACTTACTTCACTAGCAAGAAACCCAAATATATATTCAGTAAAGACTTATTGTTATCCAAACAATCATTATAATCGGAATCAACAAAACATTCAACATCCTCTAGTCCCAAACCAACCTCTTCATACATCGGTCCTAGTTTTGTGGATCCCTTTACGTATCTTATGACCCACTTGACTGCATACCAATGTTTTATGGATGTCCTTGACATGAATCTGCTCACCAAACTTGAATCATAAGTCATATCAGGTCTACTACATACCATGACATACATAATACTTGCCATAATATTGGAATAAGGAGTTCCTTCCATTTTGTGCATCTTCATCATCTATATTTAAATATGTTAGTTTAAAATGTTGAGAAATAAGATGGGTGATTGGTTTTGCATATGTCATATCAAATTTATGAAGCATCTTCTTTAGAGAACCTACTTGTGACAAATTCAATATTCTTTTGAGTTTGTTTTTAGTTATCTTCATCCCAAGAATCTTCTTAGCTGATCCCATGTCTTTCATTTCAAATTTGTTCCTCAACTTTTCCTCCAAGAATATAATTTATTCTTTGTCTTTACTAGAAATTAACATATCATCCAAATACAACAGTCGAATTATATGGATACAATTAGATTTTTTCACACACAAACAATTATCATAATTGTATCTTCTAAAACCCTTATTGACCATGAAATTATCAAAACATTATACCATTGTCTTGGAGATTGATTCAGACCATACAATTCCCTATTTAAGAGACATACCTAATTACTATTTTCCACGTTTACGAAACCTTCAGACTGCTTCATATGAATGATTTCCTCAATGATCCCATCTAATAAAGTTGTTTTGACGTCCATCTGGTCCAACTTCATGTCAAACTTTGTTATCATTGCAAGTAGAATCCTGAATGATCTGAGAATATATCCATATAATCCATATTTTTTTAGTGAAACCTCTAGTAACCAAACTAACTGTGTACTTGGCCTTCTCAATCTCACAAAGTTTTTCATTTCTTCTGAAAATCCACTTGCAATCAACCAGAATCTTCCCTTCAGTTTGTCTACCATATCACATATGTTGTTCTTGTGAATATAATTTATTTCTTTTTATTGCTACAAGCCATTTGGTTTTACTCTCACTTTCAATTGTCTAACTGAAGTTCTCAGGCTTAAAGTGAATAACCATAGAAGTTGTCGGTTTAACATATATCAACCTTTGATGATATTTGATGACACGACTGGTCATGTCCCTTGCAACCCGCTAACCATATTGAACATGACTATCTTATTATTCAATACACTTTTTTGTCTATGTATATAATTGGACTCATTTTTCCTTAAGCCATAAGCATATTCTATTTTAGGTGACTCCACGTCGATCTCAAGTGTGTCATTTCCATCCGATTGGGTTTCATGCGTTATTTGACCACATAAACTAGGATACTCATCTTATTGAATGCTACATCTTTAATGGTAAGAGATTTATTGTAACCTGCTTCAACGTACCATAACGTATAACCATTGGCACATTTTGGATACCCAATAAATAAGCACTTCAAGTCTCTTGGGTGCAGATTATCTTGTTTAATATGTGTATATGCTACATATTCTAATAATCTTAAATTTGAGTAATCAAATAGTATCCTTCAACTATCCATATACATATAACAATGAGTTTATTAAGATCATTGTATGATCTTCATCATCGATCTATTCACCAATGTTCCCCAAATCGATCACTATTTATTGGAATTCATCTAGGTTTTCAAGAAGACTGATGTCTTCTTGGACCTTGAAACTAAGGAACTTTGCCTTGAAATAGATCGATTGGCCGTGGACTTTGTCATGTACATGCTATCCAGTTTGTTCCATACTCCAGTTGGTGAATTTTCTTTTGATACCTGCCTCGGCACATTTTCACTCAAATATAAGATGAGTATGCTTTATCCAGTTCCAAATATTTCTTGCTTCTTAGTCTCATATAATTTTTCAGGAAACGTATTATCCCCTACAAGGATTGGAACACCTTCTATTGAACAATGAATGCTCACAGTCTTTGGTGTCGTATTCCAAAATCTCATATTCGGTTAAGCCTCTGTATATCGAAATTAGTGAGGATCATCTCAGATTCAAGAACCTTGTTAAAACTTTGTTATTATACCTTTTATGAAAATTTTAATAATAAGTAGTCAGATAATTCTTAATCATTTACAATTTCAAACAATTCTTGTTCGTGATAAGCTAAAATAAAAACTAGCAAAAGAATAAATAAACACATAAGATTATAGTGGTTCAACAAATTTAGCACACGTCCACTATGAGCCACAAAGTGTTATTCGCAATCTAGTTCAAACATGTACTAAAATATACAAGATTGAACCAGATAATCTATGTTTACATAACTCTAATTTCTAGAGTTCATACTATTAATTTCTCAATATCTCTCTATGTTCTTCCGAGAATAAATCTAATGAGCTCTCTCTCTCTTAATATGGTTCTCTTTGTTGTACACTCTCACCAAATTCTCATACATATCTTCCAAACCTCAAAGAGAATATACATAATGCATGGTATCAATCTCTCTCTTCAAAACAGAATAACAAACTCTTAACAAAAATAATTATTTATGTTTCAACAAGAGGTAACTAATGTTGATTTCAACGGAAATGTACATTTATCCATTATAACTGAAACCTTATATCTTCAATTATACCTTGTACAGTCTATGCCCAGGCCAATAGCCTCTTGACTGATGCAATCGATGGTTTCCTAGCCGACGCAACCGATGTCTTGGTTGATGGCTTCATGACTGATGCAACTCATATCTTGGCCAATGGCTTCCCTAGTCGACGGTACCGACAACAGCTTCAACTGTTACGCCTTGACAGTTTTCAAAGTCACAACCATAGTTCACATATTATAATCGGGTTAGGTTAGTTGGGTTTAGTCAAATGGGCCAAGAATCGGATTTTCAGTTTATAGATTAGGGTTTGATCATGTTTAAGCTCATTAGATAAGTTGTTTAGCTAATACGATAAATGGTAAAAAGTAAACAATTAAATATTTACTTTTACTTATGTGATCCTACGTGGTGGCGCAAAAAGGGATATTATTTGGTGAGAATTTTGGAACCTAAACATCCAACAAAAATATTAGTGTTCACGGTGACACTTATCTCCATGATGTAAATGTCATGCACAACAAGTTACGGACGGAACATTTGATATACATAAGAGACACGGTTTTAATACAAAATTGATCTAGTGTTGTGCGAGAGTTATTAGTAACCATGAGAATTATACGTAGTTGTTAGCCATTTTTTGTCGGAACATCAACGTTGTTGAAATACCACTTAGCTTGTTTCTGAATTGATTCCGTTGTTTTTTCTCAAGTACTTTGCATTCAAATTATTTTCACACCTATGAATTACAAATCACACTTACGTAACAAACTTAAAGCTCTCAAGGGAATCAATTCTTTTCCTTTTCAGACCATCTAGTAAACATGTTAGATGCGACTGATCTAGATTCCTGCCTGAATATGACTACAAAGTTGACAAAGCTCTTTTTACCAAACATCAACATTGTTGAAATACCCTGTAGTTGGTTTTGGAATCAGGAATTATAAATTCAAATAGTTTACGGTTCTTCTCTTTTTAAGTAGTTCTTGAATTTTTAGAATTGGCTCTAACTATTGCAGTCGTAAATTATGCAAGTAGCAGTTTTAATCTTGAGTACCTATATCTACTTGTGTAATTTATACCTTGTAGTACGGTTGTTGGATAATCTTAGACAATATAAAAGTAATTGTTTTGGTAATTGTTTTTTGGAATTTGTATTGAACTTTTGTTTCTTTTGATAGTCGTCTTTTGACCGTTCTGGCGACTTTATTTTATGAATTTCAAAGTGGTTGTTAGCTTTGAACCTTTACTAACCGTTCTTTTGTATTCTACCAACTTCACCGGTTTTTTTATATATATATATATATTATTTGTCATTATTCTTCCAAAATAAGAGCCTTATTCCGATTAAGAAAAGAAAAGATGTACTTGAATTAAGATTAAGCACTGTACTCCTATGTAGAACTATTCAGACTTCACGGTGTTATCTACTAGACGTACTATATGAAGCTTTAAATTCTTTATCGTTAAAGTTGTCTAGAGAGATGTAGGAAAGAAAGATGTAGGATCGTTAACCTTCTTAGTTTTTCTAGTTATGCTGTTTGCTTGATATATACTCTGTATCGTAGTAAAAAAAAATTACAATTTTTGAAACGAATGTATGCTGAAATATCATATTTTCAAAACGCAGAAATGTATATTTTAAACAATTTGAGCATATAAGAACTTTGATTTTATTATTTAAAGAATGGAACAAACGAGTTCAATATTTGTATAAAAATATGATTTCCACTACTTAAAGCAATAATAAAGTATTTAAACGAACGCAAAGATTATATTTCGATAGGATGCTATTATATTTATAGTAAAGCAACGACGTTTTGGATAAAAAAAAATTATTGGAAACTGATCATTCGAAGATAAAAAAAATCATATTAAATTAAATGGAACAAGAAAATAAAAGAAAACTTGAACCAACAAAATACAATATTTAATGTGGTTGAGATTATGTAAAAACAATTACATCCACAAAGGTTAGAACCAAACACAAAGGCTTCAATCACTCTACGTTATAAAACTCTCACAATTTAAAAAAATAACGTGATTCACAGAACTCTATCTTCGGTGTTTATCCCTCACCTCACTTCTCACTTTTAACATATGAGAGTTTTCTCACTAGAATGAATACATGCCCGTCTCACAAGTCACTCGTCACGTCGTTTATTCATTGATGTCAAATCACATCACAAATCCTTAACTTTACTATATATAGAATCAGAGAAATCAAAATTATTCACCCGACGCTCCAGATTAAATTTTATTAATCAAATACAATAGTAAAGTCATGAGTCTTTAAAAAATGAAACATCATAAATAGGAAATCCGGTTTAATAAAAAACAAAGTTAACTATGAAACTCAATCAATACAAAATCCTATAAAAAGAGAAATCCAACAAATAGAAGAAGATGAGTTCGATCAAGACATAAGCCCAACAATATTAAAATGGTGATGTTTATGATTTCATGTGTCAGATTATCAGTACTCGCATATGTTTTGGACTAATAATGAAAATTTCTAAAAAATAAAGGAGAGACAAAAATGAACATAGAGAACTAGTTTGATAAAATTGTGAAACGTGGAGGACTAATTGTGATTTTTAGCCAAAACTATACATAGACATAACCGTCTAGGTAAATATACTTATTAAAATCAATCTTTAAATTTAGATATCACTTTCCGTTAAGTGTTGGAAAATATATTTTTCATAAATAATAGGTGTATTTACTATCAAGTGGAAAATAAAAGGTTTATTAAAGATACTCTTTCAATATAATCATATTATCACAATTATTTTATCATTAGTAATGATCATATAGCAACTAGTTGCATGATATGTTTTAATAATTTTAAATATAATATGAAAAATGTATAGTCAAACTATCAATTCTACAACAATAACAAAGTTTGTACTAAATGTGCTACAAAAATAATAGAAAATTAAAAAATAATTGAATTTTACATAATTATTACTCCTACCATCGCATAATACATGTCATTTTAAGGTTATACAAACGTATTAAAGAATGTCATAATTGCTTCTCGTTTCGACAAAAAAAAAACACAATTGGTAGAATACAATAAACAATAATAATTTTGCATTGATATACTAAAACGAAATGTAAAATTGGACACAACATATTTTCCAAAACGACATGTATTGTGAGACAGGAGAAGTACAAACTCCGATCTTAAAAATCCAGCACATTGTAAAGAATGTCAAAAAAATTAAATTATTATATGTTTTCAGTGAACAAAAAAATCAAACTTTTTATGTAACCGTGATGTTATTATGTTGTCGTGATCGGATAGGACGCAATTTCCGTCGTATTGTATTATTATCATCACATGACAGTGTTTTTATCATGATGAGATAAGATGTTATAGAATTACGCAACGAAAAAATTTTATTGCAACATAATCCCATCATATTTTGTAACCGTAATACCGTAAAAACGTCAAATTCTGTCGTATTATATTATTATCATGATATGGCAGTGTATTTATCATGATGAGACAAGATGTTACAGAATCACGTAATGTCAAACATATTCTGTTACCGTAATACTTTAAAAACTTGTCATGCATCCCGCCAATGGTGGATCTACTTTAAGGCACCCTCTGATCCGAGACGCAACCTCACTTTGCACCATCACGACATCGTTGTTTTTAATATATTCGAGTCCTGCTTGTTTCTATTTTAATATACCTCGTTAGTTACCTCTACATGACCCATATATATAGAACAAACATCTAAGTGGCATCGTACTGAAATCTAGTTAAACTTAAGAAAAGAGTCAAAGTTGTAAATTTTACTAAACACAAACGAAAGACGATTGGTAATTTAAAAAAATCAGTGTCATGCCATATGACTCAGTGATGAAAGACGTGCGTGGCCGTTTTTTTGCTCGTGCGATAGACTAGGAATAAAGTACTGCTTTGTCAACATGTGGACCAGTCATGGCGCTCATTTAGAGTGATTTAATATCGAATAAAGTAATGTGGATTGTTTTTAGTGAGGAAAATACTCTGCTGTTATGTGTTCATGTTTTTTACAAGGCTGGACAGATTCTTTTTTGTGGATTTCTGATGTTCCACTTATAACCCTAAATTAACATTGTATGATTGTATCACATCACTTTTACCTTCAAAACGGTTAGAGTTAGAGCGTTATTCATTAACTAGTTTATCATATTTTTTAATAGGTAGAAGCCAATTTGTATACTTTAAATTTGATGGAATAAAATAAATTAAAATATTTATATTATAAATAAAATATTTAATTAATATTTTTTATTATTTTATTTAGATATTTTAAATATTATATTCATTTTTCAATTAATAATTATTAGATCTTTAAACTCTATTTTTAAAATTGTTGTAGTCTTTAGATGTTTCAACTATTAGATATTTTAAATAGTTTATGAGATGTTTTAACTATTAGATATTTTAAATAGTTTATTAGATATTTCAACTAATAGTTTATTAGATCTTTAAACTATATCTTGATATTTTAAATAGTTCATTAGATCCTTCAACTAATAGTTTTATTAAATTTTTAAAATATATTTTAAAAATTGTTGTTGAAATTTTAGATGTTTAATCTTTCAAATATTAAGTATTTTAAATAGTGTATTAGACATTTCAATTATATATTTTTAGATGTTTTAAATAGTTTATTAAATCTTCCAATTATTAGATATTTCAACTATATATGTATTTATTAGAATTGTATATACATGTATACACATACAACTATAGATAACAAAATAAATTAAAAATACATTTAATTAACAATATATATATATTACAAAATAACAAAATAATTGGATAAAATAATAACAATGTTTAATACACTAAAATAAAAAAAATAGAACAAAAGAAAAAAAAATTAATACAATAAAATAAAAAAAAAATAACTAAGTCATCATAACCCCGTTGTTAGATGATGATCTTAACCGTCATATGGTTGTGGAGGATGATTTATGCAACATTAGTCGGATGTAATTATTATGTCGTATTTGGGTCGTGCGTAATTTACCTAGCTGAGTATTGACGTTATTCTAATTGCTCATGTTTTCAAAAGGCATCCATTTTATATATTGTCAGTTGGACATATCTTGAGGTTGATGAGAAGAACTACTGATATTTAAAATAGCCAGATAAGGGTCTAACATCATAGCGTGCATAATTTATCTCTGCCTACCTGTAGGCAGAGGAGGTGTTGTGGTAACCCCATTATATACCCTGATTTGTGTTCTCCATTCCAATAATATATATCTTGGTTTTTTTAATATATATATATATTTCCCAATACCATAACTCTTCTAAATATGACGCGCATTTCACCTAGTAAGATCTACCTTATTTTTCTTAAGCATATTACTTATTATACCATAACTCTTCTGAATGGGACGCCCATTCCACCTAGTAAGATCTACCCTACTTTTCTTAAGAAAATGACTTATTATTATTCCATAAGGTAACTTTGTACAACGAAGTCACACATTTATATGCCTAATGATCAAGTTAGGTAAATTTATTTTGTGTTTCATCGTTATAGCAGAAGTTATAAAGGTTTGAAGAAAGAGAAAGTTTCAATAATTGTTATTATTAGGAACAAAACAATGATTAACAAATTTTATGGCTAATTTATTCAATCCATCGATATTATATATACTATTGATATAAAAACATTTAATGAGTTTGATATAACGTGTGATACTTTACATTGAATGGATTTTGAATGAAAAATCCAATGAAAAATTATATATTTTCAATCTATTGGCAAACACAATGTTGCTATAATTAGAGATAGTATGTTAGAATGTATCAATAAGTTTCAAGTTAAAAATAAAATTATGTCTATTTTGTTCGATAGTGTATCTGCAAATGTGTGAGCTGTTGAGTATCTTAGAAATGATTGTAACCCTGTATTTCTTAAAATGTTTCACAGTAAATGTTTATGTTATATACTTCAATTGGTTTCAAAATATGAGTATGATATCTAAGGATTATATTTCTTATATCAAATATGGGGTCCTACTATGCTCGATCTCGGGTCCCGAAAAAAAATTAGAGATAACTTATTAAGGCCAGTGGAAATATATAAAACAAAAACTAGTTTTAGATATCGAAACTACATGGAACTCATCATATTATCTTATTGCACGTGCTTATACGTATTGACATGAAATTACTATACTTTATAGTAGACATAATCCTAATAAACCTCTTGAAGATTAAAATTAGCTTTATTGTGCTTCAGCATTAAGCTTCTTGAGGTTGTTTAAAGATGCACCCATAACATTTTCAACGCAATATACTCCTACCATTCACTAGTCCTTTATGGATATACTAATCTTCACATGAATATGGATAAATATAATAATAATAATGTATGTTGAGATATGGTGTCCGATATGGAAGAACAATTTCTAAAGTATCTTCATCTTATTCCATACGCTTATGTTATTGGGTCCATAAGATTATAGATTTTATATGAGAAAAATGTTAAATAAATAAATCATTTAAGTCTCGTGTAAAATATATGAAAGGATGAGCTCTTTAATTATTTATATTAAATAATACTTTACTGGTCTGTTTATTTTAAAAAATTGTGTAACTTGTTAAATCACGTATTGGATTTCTCTCTAAACTCACTTTTTTAGCAGCATGAGATTTATCAAAATAGATAACTATTCAAGATTTTTCGTTTTGGTTGCTTTGATAATAAAGAAAAGATGTACACATTTTCTAAGTAGATGTTAGGTATTTATGTGTTTATAATATGTAAAATATTTATCACCGTCAAAACTTAGAGTCTGACTTTAAATGGACATGAGATATGTTTACTAGTGAAACGTTTATCGACGCAATCTCAATTAGAAGGGGAATGAATACTTATTTGGGATGAGAATATATCTCTTCCAAATGCAGTGGCCTAACCATAATGATAACATAACAGTGATGCAGTAGTAAGTTCTAAATATTTGATAACACATTATTTTCCTACCGAATGATCAATCATTTGTTCCAAGAATGAGACAAACATTGGTCAAGAAGATACATTTGTGAGTGGCGTACAATATGGGAGTGTTGTTCCACACGGTTGTAGCATGTGATTGTCATGGACAATGTGGGGTGGTGGATGTCAGACAAAACATTATCAATAAATGGTTTATCTCGGATAATGGAACAAACTCGAGCTATATTCCAAAAGTTCATTGTCATGGACAATGAGCTATTATTATTATTCTCATGGAGAAAAAGTCTAATCACACATACATCAGATGACAAGTTTATAAATTAATTATATTATATAAAAAAAATTGTCTTCTGAGACTTATCTTTCATTTTTATTTTATTTCGATATCGTGTGTTGATTCATGCTTCCAGTCTGACTATAGTGTTATGAGATTTAACAAAATAAGTAGTTATTTAGAATTTTTTGAATGAGAGACATTTTGATATGCTTGTTAATCACCTTGTGAAGTTTAATACCAACCAAACTTTGACGGATGTTGTTTTCAAAAGACCTAACATCTTCTAGTTTACTTTTAAAAAGATGATCATCACGTAGGATAATGTACATGTTATCACCGTTCTCCTACAATAAGATAATATTATAAATTTTTAAGAAAAAAGAAAGATTTACGCATTCTCGAAGAAAATATTAGGTATCCATGCATTCACAATCCGTAAAATGATTGATCACCATCGAAGGTCAAAGTTTGATATAAATGGTTATAATATGTGTTTACTAGTGACAAGTATATTGATTAGAACCCAACTATTACTATTGTCCAAGTTATCGTAACTATGCATGCATACCTATTATATTTAGTTAGATAAAAAAGTTGCAGATAATATCATTACTTGTGTTGAGTAAAATATATGTTTTTAGATGACATTACTACATTAGATCAATATCGTCTAGGCACTTTAGTATTAGCTTATCTTTTTTACATATTATCTAAGATGTTAAGTCATGAGATGATGAGATTAACCAATGTTTATTATATTAAAGTGTTGGATTTATGGTAATTTCCCATATTTTTACCTACTTCAAACAAACCAGTCTAAACAATGTGTTGTCACCTAAGATGATCGACTTGTTGTCACATAATTAAAGGTGTTGAACGTGTAACAAAAAAACTACCAAAATACTTTTTCTAACTTCACTGAATCATATGTGAGTATTATTTAATTAACAATTATTAGAAGATTAATATAACTATTTATGTTATCTTACATTTACTTTTGGTATTTTTATTTTTAGTTGGTATTTCAATCGTATAATCATTATCAACGTTGTCTTCTATCTCAATAAATTATATTGTACGAGTATCCAATAGATTATCTAATATGTGTGTAATGGATCACAAAAAGAATACACAATCTAAATAAAAAAAAGAGTCTAGTAGGAAAAATCAGTGCAAGAATATTTTGTTCATAGATCATCTGTATTGTGAAACAAGATTATATACTGGATTATATTATTTATGTTAATCAATATACAATATATATTAACGAATAGTATAGGCTCATAAACAAATATCGTTATAATTTAATAAATATTAAATTGTTAATTTAAAGCCAATTAACGGCGATATGGTAAATTGAGAGATATTAAAAAGACGAGTATTTCAAAAAAAATTGTTTGGTTGAATTTATTACTATAATTATTTTGGTATTGGAACGGCGATGTATTTTTATTTATTTATTTATTTTTAGAAAAAATATAGTTTATATGTTGTTATTGTTTTAGTCGGATCCTCGAAAATACGATCCTCTTTTTTTGGAACCACTTGTTTTATTTTTTAAATATTAACAAATATTATATGTTTTAAAATTCATTATATTTTAATTTTATAATAAGGAATCTAAATTTTATAACAAATAACTTGAAATCAAAACATATATATATATATATATATATATATATATATATTAAAACTTAACTCAACAAGTTTTAAGATAATATCGGTCCAGGATCGATGTTAGTGGAAATGTGTTTTATTGTCGGAAGACATTGATTGTAGCTTTAATGTCGATATTGACAAGAAATTTTATGTCTTTTTCGCTGATGGTCATGTGCTCTTAATTATTTGATAACATCGAGGAGTCAAATCATCGCTAGTAATTAGTTAAAACTATTAGGGTTAATATGTTACGTTGAAATTTCGAGTAATTGTTTTCAAAAATCGTGGAAGCCTAAATGATGAAGTTTTAACTAGGCTTTATCTAGATGTTTTTTTTTGGGTTTCTACTCATTTTATTATTTTCCACCTTAACTTGATATAAAAACCATTTATCGTTCATATATTCAATTTAAACAAAATCGTAGACTTAAGATATAAAATGAAAAACGTTAAAAGATAATATTTGATAAAAGACCGTTGCTGAAGCCAAAAAGACAGTGATGCATCTAATCGTGGATATCAAACCAACAATCCTTTATATGTTATTGTACAAATTGTATTAATAATATGGTATTTAGGTAATTGGCCAAACATGGATCTCAGGTAGACGAAAAAAGCTCAAGCTAGGTTAAAACTGTGGATTTTATAATTTCTTATAAGATTCCATCTTTTATATGATCATACGACATCGTCAAAGTAAATTATTTAAATAGAAATCGTCGATGTTACGTGATGTTCAAGAAATTATTTGGTCATCTTGTCGATAAAAAAATCGATAATGCATCATCAACGTTTAATAAATGATGGTATAACACTCTGTTGGAGCCATGTTTAGTTTTTTATTTTTATTTTCATTTTGTATCTTTTTTCAATTCGATTGTGTTGTTTGGATTTCACTATCGTGTTTGTAATTTTTATGATGTGTTGTATTTTATTATATATATTTATTTGATGATTTTATTTGTTTTATAAGTTAGATGCTTGTATTTGAAGTTGATGTTTTCTTACAATTTCTTGTTAATTTTGATAACTTTATTAAATAAAATCCAAAATATTTAGCATAAAACCAATTCAATTATATATAATTTCCATTAGATTTAGAAACAATTGTCTAAATACGTCATATGGCCAGTGTTGCTAAAAGATACATAAGTTAGAATCTCGTGATGTCATTTGCAGCAATGCTAAATTGGTAGTTCCAAACCAATCGCTTTATGTTAACGTAAAGCTAAACAACATGGATACTTTGGAATGTTACGTGTCTTTCAGAATAAAAAATTATAAAAATAAATAAGAAATTATAATATATATATTATCTATAATATGTGGTTATAATAACATCAAGGCAAACTACAATTCCTTTCTTATCGAACATTAAATGTGGTTTATTTTATAATCGTACAAGATCGACGATGATGTTAAATTTTGATGCGATAACCACTTCAATGGACATTAATTTTATCAAATATAGTTGTCATGCACTATACTTGTAATAGTTGAGACTTATAGTATTTTTTTCAAACATATCAAAACCACTATATATGCTATTATAAACCAAAATTTTATCCATAACTCATTTAACGGTGTCATTTAAGTAGCTTCCATTCATCTGTATTTTCATACAAGGCATATAAAACTTAGAAATAAATCAGAATGCTCATCACCACGTTCGTTGTAAAAGGTTGAAAGTACAACATAGATCTATCAATGTATATTTTTGGATAAATTGTTTTCTTACACTACCAATATTAAGGTTTGTTTTATCCACAAGTAAATGTTCAATACGACTCGCAAACAACATCCAACCGGGTAGGTCTATTTCATGTCTTCACTTTTCCGATGTATATAACTTTCATGCAATATAGGTTCAGTATCACATGTAGTTTCATTATATTTTGTTGGTATTTCAAGATGAAGTAGTGGAATTTTAGTTCCTCTATGCATTTTGATAGGTATATAAAAAATCACACTTACTGAAGGTGTATTTGTTTTTGTTAATTCCAGCATGTGTTCAAAATATGACTTCTATCATCGGGTTGATGACTGATAATTTATGTTTGATGGGATAATGCTCTCAATATTTATGTTTTTACTTTTGGCATCCATAAATCTAGTTTCTTTTGGAACGATTTGATATCATTTTTCTTTCTAGATATGCGATATAAATTGCCGTTTTTATGTATTACAATTTGAGAAAACTTATCTAACTTATGTTTTAAGAGCTATATTTTTTTTAATCTGTATGAAAAATTGTATCTAACTTTTTATGATGGTTGTTCACTTAATGTTAAAATAATTTTGTGTTACTTTTTCGTAACTAGGAAAAGTCATATAAACATGGCAAACAGTGTGTGCTCGGAGCCACAACCATAATTTGTGTTATTCATTTTAAGTTATTTAATACTTTTCAAAGATTTTAAAAATGATTTATATGTTGTGAACGAGATGTTTAATTTGATTTCATGGAACAATATATGTTTATATTTGCATTGTTTCGTAAGGAGCTATTTTAGAACAAATTTGTAATTGTCACATGTTGTATTTCGCATAAACAATGCATATTTCCCTTAAAGTAAAACTCAAAGTTAAGTCTACTCGAGAGGGAGTGAACATAAATTATGTATTTATCAAGATAATTCTTAAAAAATAATATTAATATACTTGTTAATGGTTGTGTCTCAAAAATGTATGAATTTATAAATTTACAGGCAAAAAATTATCACTCGATGGAACTATCTAAGACTTTTTTGTGTATTTGATCTCTTAGAGGACAATTTTTTTCTAATTTATTTTTGGTATTCTGATACATTATTTCCCTCTATAAGCACATGAAATAATCGAAGAGTTCATTTTTCCTTAATGTAATTTTTATTATTCGCATGAACGTCCTGGCTAATGTATCATTAATATATCATATATGTATGTTTTTTTCTAGATCATCCATTAATATTAAATATCTATATGGCAAAACCACGACTAGTTGTTCGATCGAGTTCTTTTTCATCCACGAGTGTAAAAACTATAATATCCACTTGAACTCGTGAATTTTTTCATCGTAGATAAATGTGAATGTGATATAAAATTCAGTATATTTGAGCTTACTCTGAAAATTTCACACAAAGGCAGGTGTTATCCATTATAATAATTTTTAGAAACCTTTGTAACAAATACACACTAGCTGGATGTGCAAAACAATTATGTAACAACGTCAGTTGTATCTTTGTTGGATGTATGCATTTGGAATAATTTAACTTTCTATGTCCAACCAATAAAAACTTCCACTGTGGCCCACTACTTGTTTACAAAAGGAGTTTTTATCAAGCATTATATAATATGTGTACATATGATATATCTTTGTGTGTTAAGTTATTTACTCCCCGTTCAAAATTTCTCTAGGTCGAATTCCTATCATGGTAGTATAGATTAGAAACTTAGATAATTTTTTATTTCAATAATCATGAGGATACATATTGGCTTAGTAAACATTCTGAGTAAGAAACATGGAATATAAAAAACAATTGAGAGAGAGTAGGTTAGGGAAAAAGTATAATTGGTAAAAATGGGTTGTTATCTAAGGGAGAATTAATAATTAGAAAATCAAAGAGTTCTTAGAATGCATTAGAATTTATGATTAATGGTATGGAAGAATTTATAATACATTCCATAATAATTAGGCACGCTACAAGATGGTTAACACGCTGAAATTAATTGAATTTTTATTACCTCGTTTAATTTTAATTTTAGTTCTTTAATAAATTATTTAAAAATAATTTTCTTTAAAGACTATGGCGAGTCCTGATAAGACTGTATTACATAGATATAATATATATTTTATTTAAACGAGGTAAGTAAAGCTAACAAAAGAGTAAGATGCATATAATAAGTAGTGTCATAATCAGTGATATGATAAGGGTTCCATTCAAGGATATAACAGGGTCTATCGAACGAAGGATAACATCAGAGTTATGATGATAGTCATATGAAAAGTCATAATGAGGGTGTTATTCAGAGATATGATAGGGTTCATATGCTGACTGGTGAATTCATAATTACGATGATGAAGATATGAAGAGTCATATCTGATGGTGTCCAATATTTTGGAGGGTATTTTTGTGACAATAAAGAAATAATTAAACTTCGGATAAGCTTTATAGAGATAATTGAGTTGCTTGTTATAAGTATAGAGAGATAAGTTTTTTCATATTGGTTAGACAATAAATTTGTTCTATTCTTTCATTTATTCAAACAATGATATATATATATATAGCAAAATGGGCTAAGTAGGATTGCATTGCCCACGGGCCAATTTTGGTAATCCAAGCCCAAACATAACTTAAGCCCATATTTATAAAAAAATCCTTAATATCAATATTTTATTACATAGATATAATAGATATCTACACGTCTCATCGTATTATATGCATCTGTATTTACACATCTCATCGTATGAGATGTGATCTGGATATTTTGGTAGACGGTTATAACAGAATGACACATGTAAGTTAATGATTGGTAACACATATAATTAAGTGATTCCTGGGACACTTTATGTAAACCATATAACTAAGGACCAAAATCTTTATTTAAAGACTCATCACAGATTTTAATAAAAAAAACAAATATATTAGTTCATTATCTTTGCTAAGTCATTTAAAGAGGAATTCATTTTACAATAGAGCATACAATTGAACGTTGTAGGGAAACTAAACCTACACAATAGTCCAAAATATATTAGTTGTTTCCAAAATCTTAAAGTTTTATTTTTCAAATACATCTTAAAATTATAAATAGAAGAATAAATATTTAAATTATATTCAACTAAGATATCTTAAATATCTCTTGGTAGTATACTTTCTTTTTTTAATATTTTTTTGTATTCATTTAGTTTATGAGTATCAAACTTTGTTTTATTATTAATTTGCATTAAATTTTATGATAATTATTGTATACTTAAAAATTTCCAGTGGTATAACGTTGGGAAATAATATTTGATTTGTGTCTTTCTTTCTTAAAAAAAATTCCAACCTAATTTCGATTACAAATTTAAAGATATTTTGTTGGTAAGTAATCAGTAAGTTTTGTTATATTTTGTATTTTTTACAGATGGTTTGTTGAAAATAGAAAAAGGTCATACCCAGTTTTTAATACAAAAATAAAGTTTAAATAATATATTTCGTGCTATTCATATATTCTAGCAAATTAGCAATAAATAAAAATTATTTCTGTTATATTTATCCATGTTATGATGACGTCAACAATATAAATGATGATGCAATATATGATACGTTTTGGATGATAAGATGATACCAAATATACATGACAAGATAAATTAAGATTCTGCGTCAACATTTTAAATATATATATATATATATAATATAAAGTTGATTACGCTTCGAGAACTAACTGAGATTGATACTAATGTTGAAAAACATAAAACTGTTGGGAATATGGTACCACATCCCAACTAGTATGAGGCCTTTTGGAATTGAACCACAATCAAAGCCATGAGTGTTTTCGGACCCAAAACGGACAATATCATACTATTGTGGAGATCAGATTGTTTTTACTTATATACGGAGACGGAATATGCGGTACACATATTGCCTACAACTGGTATCAGAGCATCAGGTTTGGTAGCAATCCAAAGGAGGCAGATTTTAGTGAGAGAAATTGCTACAAATTAAGGAAATGTGAGACTCGAAAATTTCGATGGTGTTAAACTTTGGGTTCTGGAAGATGCATATTAAAGATTTTTTGTACTAGAAAAACTTCATCAACATCTCAGAAAATAATCCATAAAGTATGTAAGATGAAGAATGGAATCTTCTTGACAGACACACCTATGGAAGTATATGATTGACATTATCCTGCAATGTTGCTTTCAACATCGTAAAAGAAACAACCACGACTGGTCTTATAAAGGCTCTTTTCAGTATGTCTGAGAAGTCATTGACGTCCAACGAAGTTCACTTGATGAGGCGTTTATTCAATTTGCGAATGACGGAAGGCACATTTGTAGCTCAATACCTGAATGAACTCAATACAATCACAACCTAGTTTAGTTTGGTCGAAATTGATTTTGATAAAGAAATGCGAGCACTAATATTATTGTCTTTTCTACCAGATAGTTGGAATCTTACTGTCACAGTTGTGATTAGCTCGTGAGGAAGTAATAATTTAAAATTTGATGATATTTGTGACCTAGTTCTCAATGAAGATATTCAAAGGAGATAAGTGAGTCATTAATTTCCTCAGACTTAAATACAGAGTCAAGATGAAGAAAATTCACCAGAGGGTATGGACGGAGTAAATTGAACTACCGAGGTAAATAAAGAGAAGGGATGTCCAAGTCCAGGAATCCTAAAAAATTCCAATGGTCAAGAAATATCGAGTGTTTAAATTATGGAAATACTGGGCATTATAAAAGTCAGTGCAAGAGAGAACCAAAGGACCATGAGAAGAAGACAAAGGCAAATATCACTTAAGAAGGAGGCGATGCGTTAGCATGTTCCTTAGACAGCAGGGAAGAGTCTTGGGTTTTAGACTCTGGATCATCGTTCCACGCTACTTTGAAGCAAGGATTTTTTGAGAGGTATGTCCTTGGTAACCTTGGAAATGTATATCTTGGTGATGATAAATCTTATGATATTATTGGTAAAGGTACTGTGAAGATTAAGTTGAATGGGTATATCTGGGAACTGAAAGATGTCAAATATATCCCCGATCTGAGAAAGAACTTAATCTCAGTAGGGTAGTTGGCTAGAGAATGCTACACTACGATCTTCTATGGTGAAAATTGGAAGATTTCAAAGAGAGCACTGACGGTTTCTCTCGGAAAGAAGAGTGGTACCATTTACAAAACATCAGAGACGAATTGTTCAATTGCAATAGCAGCAGGAAACAAAAATCCAAATGTGTGGCACCAAAGGCTTGGCTACATGAGTGAGAAAGGTATCAAAATTATATACTCGAAGGGGAAGCTTACATGTCTTCAGTCAATATGATATAGACATGTGCGAAGATTGCATACTTGGAAAACAGAAAATGGTCAGTTTTGATGAGTCCGAATTCAGAATACTCCCCGGAAGGGCAGATCAGTGTAATTCTCTCCAAAAACCGGACAGAACTTTTGGACCGGACAGATCACTTCGAACCAATGTGAGCCTAAGGCTGTTCGAACTATGACAAAAGTACTAAAAAACCTAAACACTTCCTGACTAAGCTACCTGTCCTCCTGCTTAGAACTCATGGGTCTTTAAACATGACCCGGGTTCATTAAACTTGACCCAAAAGCCCATAAGGGCCCAAACATCACACTATAAATGCTCAACCACCAGCATTAACTTCTGGGAACAAAAAATTAACTGCTGCCAAGCTGCTTAATTCTCTCTCCACCTTCAAACACCTTTACACCACCTTGAAACACCCTTACACCACCTTGAAACACCCTTACACCACCTTGAAACACCCTTACACCACCTTGAAACACCCTTACACCACCCTGAAACTCTACTTGAAATTACCAGCCTACCCTCAGGCTATTTTTATCCACACCAAATTGGCGACCACAGTGGGAGGCGACGGTGCCTGAATCAAGTATTCAAAGCCAAGCAAAGAAATTCTGTCCGAATGAATCCGGATAATCCAGAGCTTCCACCAGCCTTGCTCGAAGTGGTGGAAGAAAACGATGAGTATACTGTCCAAGAACGCGACAGGTTAAAGCTTGAGATAGAAGCTCTGAGGGCTGAAAAGGCCAAAATGGGCGTGAAAGAAAAATCCAAGGCATCGGTTGTTCATCACACCGACAACCCTAGAGAGCCTGAGGCTTCGAAAACTCATGTGAGTACCAAAAAGACACATGCTAGTTCTAAAAAGTCTCACCGGTCCAAGCCTGTGGAGAGCTCTGACTCAAGTTCAGAATCTTCGGGCAGCTCTTCGGACAGTGAGGGAAATGAAAAATCATTGTCCTCTAGCAGTGATGAGGGTCGAACCAAGAAAAAGCAAAAGCAGGTTAAGAAATATTCGAGAAAAAGAGATCACCATGGAAGAATGAAAAGGCATATTGGAAATGGGTCATCTCATAACCGGAGGCATGTAGACCGGATGCTGATGGATCATTTTGCTTTCCACGATGAGCCAGGTATCTTTGCAACTCCTAATGAGGATACCGTGTTCAGTCGTGGAAGGAATTGGAGGCAGTCTCCACTGTCTTCTAAAACCCTGTCCGGAAACCTCCCCAAGAGGTTTGACAGTACTAAGATGGAGAAGTACGATGGCAGTACTGATCCGGACAATCATCTAGAGAAATTCAAGAACTTCATGATGAACTTTGATGATGATGATAAACTACTCTGTAGGGCATTCTCCCAATCCTTTACGGGGAGTGCTCTGAAATGGTACAACAGCTTGCCTCAGGGTTGTATTAAAGACTTTGATACTTTTTGGGTGGCCTTTCGAAGGTAGTTTGTGGGGAGTAAGGAGCTGAAGGGCAATGGAGACACAATAATCCATTGTGCCCAAGAACCAAATGAGTCATTAAAGGAGTACATAAGTCGTTTTGTGAACACAAAGAATGGGTTGGCTGATTGCTTCGAACAGGTGGCAATAGCATCCCTAAGACAAGGTTTGAACCCAGGCAACCTGGCTGATTCGGTGACCAGGAAGAAAGCCATGACCTGGGGAGGATTGCTAAATCAAGTTGGCAAGCAAATAAACGTTGATGAAACAAAAAAGACCAGGGTGCACAGACAGGTGAGATCCACCCCGGTGGCACCAACTCCAAATCAAAACCAGTCCGGGAATAGAGCCAGAGAAACCGGACAGGGGCATGGTAGAGGAAAAGATCAGTCCCAGCCAGCTGCTCCTGCTCAAAGTCAACAATCCAGAAACAAAAGAGGGCCATGGGTCCAACCGGAGTGGTTCGCAGAACTTAAAGAAAGCGTGGCCACCATTTTTGATAAAACAAAAGATGAGGTACACTACCGGAGACCGGCAACCTTGCAGTCTCCCAGAGAGCATCGTAACAACTCCTTTTGCCAATACCACAATGATATTGGCCATACCACTGATGATTGCATAGCATTGAAACAAGAGGTACAAAACTTGATTGAAAGGGGAAAGTTGGGTGCATACGTTAAAAGAAAAGGAGGCAACAGGCCTGACAACACTCACCGGGTTGGTCCAAGTAATGCTGCCCCAGATGGGGCCATGGTAATAGTTGAAAGGTTTGATGTGGAATCTGAATACTTGGATCCTGATCCAACGCGAAATAAGGTGGGTGCCATAGAGGAGCATTCTAAGACAGTATCCGGGCTCATTAAATTCTTCGAGTCACTGACGATTTTCGGAGGGGACACAATGACTGCTCCTACTGCTTCTTCAAGAAAGAGGCATGTTCATAATTTAGCCTCCCAGCTAGAAGGAGGCATGACATCCTATCAATCTCCAAACTCATTCCCATTCATAGTCTTCGATGAGGATGATTTGAGAGATATTGCTGGCCCTCATGAGGATGCTGTTGTTATAGGAGCATCTATAGGGGGCAATGAGATAAGGCGAATTCTGGTGGATACTGGAAGCTCTGCCAATATCCTTTTTCTAAACACTTACAGGAAAATGAAAAATCCAGTTGTGATTCAGAAGTCGGACAGGTCAATTGTGGGTTTCACAGGCAGCTCAGCCGATGTGATCGGGGAGTTTAAAGAAGAAGTGTTATTGGGCAGGGGCCCTTTCAAGAAAATGGTTAGAATACTCTTCATTGTGGTGGACTGTCCCACTTGCTATAATGCTATTCTAGGGAGATCTTGGCTCTCTAGGATGCATGCAGTGGCTTCGACAGTCCATCAGTGTTTAAAGTATGCTGTTCAGGGATAGGTTGGGGTTGTCCGGAGCAGCCAGAAGATTGCAAGAGAATGCTATGCCACTGTCTTGGCTCCACGAACGCTGGGGGCAGTCCGTATAAATGATCAATAGCAGTCTGAGGGTCTTCCTAGGGGTGAGGGTGAAATTTATGACCCCAGAGAGACCCCCGGAGTGTTGATTCCGATTGAAGAGGTTGAAACGCACTGCTTGGAAGAAGGAAAAAGTGTCAGGATAGGGTCCAAAATGCCACCAATGTTGAAAGAAGATATGTTGAAATTCTTGAAAAACCATCAGCACGTTTTTGCTTGGTGCAATGCTGATGTTACTGGAGTTCCATCAGAGGTGATTTCCCATCACCTATCTGTCCGGAGAGATGTGGCACCAGTGGTACAAAAGAGGAGAGCTTTCTCAAAAGAAAAGGCTGATGTCATAGTGCAAGAGGTTGACAGACTCACAAAGATGGGGCATATTAAAGAATCTCAATACCCTTTGTGGACTGCCAATCCTGTCTTGGTGAAAAAGAAGAATGGCAAATGGCGTATGTGCATTGACTTCACAGACCTCAATAGAGCTTGCCCAAAAGATTTGTATCCGGTCCCCCGGATAGATCAGCTAGTAGACTCTACTTTAGGGAACAAGCTACTCTCCTTCATGGATGCCTTCTCCGGGTACAATCAGATCCAAGTAGATCCAAAAGATCAAGAGCACACCACGTTTGTCACTGATAGGGGACTACATTGCTACAAGGTGATGCCCTTTGGCTTGAAAAATGCTGGGGCTACTTATTAAAGGTTAGTCAACAAAGCATTTGATGATCAAATTGGAAGAAATATGGAAGTTTACATTGACGATATGATGGTGAAAAGTGTGGATGAGCAGTTGCACTTGTCCGACCTCCAAGAAACTTTTGCCAACTTGGCCAAAGTAAATTTAAAACTAAACCCTGAAAAGTGTGTGTTCGGAGTGCAGTCCGGGAAATTCTTAGGGTATATCATAAGTGAGCATGGAATACAGCCCGACCCGGACCAACTCAATGCCTTATTCCAGATGGAGCCTCCTCGAAACATTAAAGAAGTGCAGTGATTAACGGGGAGATTGGCTGCCTTGAACAGATTCATCTCCAGGTCTTCGGACAGGTGTGCTCCATTCAAGGGGTTTGAATGGACACCACAGTGTGATGAAGCATTCAGTGAAATCAAGAAACATCTTTCCTCTCCCAAGACTTTGTTCAAACCAGTTGATGGGGAGACTCTCTTTATGTACCTGGCTGTTTCAAGTCGTGCCATCAGTGTTGTGCTAGTAAGAGAGGTTGATGGGCATCCTCACCCAGTATACTACATCAGCAAAAGCTTGATTGATTCTGAGAGACGTTACTTGAAACTTGAGAAACTGGCATTGGCTTTGGTGATAGCTGCAAGAAAAATAAGGCCCTATTTCCAGGCTCATCCTATCGTCGTCCGGACGTCTTTCCCTTTAAAGAATGTCCTTCAAAAAGCAGACATTTCAAGCAGAATGACAAAGTGGTCAGTAGAGTTGGGGGACTTCGACATAGACTTTTCTCCCCGGACAGCGGTAAAAGCCCAAGCTGTGGCTGATTTTCTGGTTGAATTCCACTCTGACAGGGATTCAGAGCAGCCTACTGATTCAAAAGACAAGAAAGTGTGGATTGTCCGAACAGACGGAGGGTCTAGTACCATGGGATCTGGGGCAGGAATATGTCTCACTTCCCCCTACGGGGACAACATGTACCAAGCTATTTGTTTTGCTTTCAGGGCGTCCAATAATGAGTCCGAGTACGAAGCAGCCATAGCTGGGTTCAATTTGGCCTATATCTGTGGAGCTAAAAGGGTCAAGCTACTAAGTGACTCCCAGTTGCTTGTCCACCATGCCTTGGGCCTATCAGAGGCTAGAAAGGAGCAATTGATCAAGTATTTACTCCTCCTCAAAAATGAAGCGTTAAAGTTTAAAGCTGTTGTCTATGAGCACATCCCCCGGGCAGAAAATGAGCTAGCAGATTCATTGGCAACGATAGCTTATACGGAGTCCTACCCATGGATCCATGTGCTTGAAAGCCCTTCTATTGAACTTGGTGAGGGTGGAAAAGAGGAAGTCTTTGAAATACAGGTACATCGGCCTCAAGATTGGAGGTCTCCTCTTATACAATATCTGTCCGGTGGTATCGTGCCCTTGGATAAATCACAAGCCAGAACGTTGAAACACAGGGCTCGTGGTTTCATTATGTTAAGAGAAGTCTTGTACAAAAAGTCCTACAGCAAACCTCTCCTACGTTGTTTAGGGGATCATGAGTCACAAATGGTTCTCTCCGAATTGCATGATGGTGAGGGATCAGCCCATTGTGGATTTAGAGCTTTAACAAGAAGAGTACTTCTCTCCGGATACTATTGGCCATCGATCATGAAAGATGCTAAGGAGCTGGTGAGAAGGTGTGATTCATGTACCAGCTATTCCTTTGGAATCAATTTCTGAGCCCATCCCTTTTGCTCGATGGGGATTGGACTTAGTTGGGCCTCTCCCTGTGGCGTCCGGAGGGCGCAAAACTATAATTGTGGCCATTGATTATTTCTCAAAATGGGTAGAAGCAGCTCCCTTGGTAGGGACAACCTCAAAAGTTGTCATAAAATTCATTCTTTCCAACATATGTTGCAGATTCGGTGTCCCACAGAAGATAACAACAGACAATGGGCCACAGTTTGACAACAGAGAAATGGAAAGCTTTTGTGCCTCAAGGGGTATTCAGCACTGCTTTTCTTCACCTTTCTACCCTCAAGCCAATGGGAAAGTTGAAGTGGCTAATAGAACAATACTGTCCGGTTTAAAGAAGAATTTGGAAGGGGCTGCTGAGAAGTGGCCTAGTTATCTACAAGAAGTCTGGTGGGCCTACCGGACAACACCTGGGGCTGCAACGCAAGAATCCCTCTTTTCCTTGGTCTATGGAATGGATGCAGTAGCTCCCATAGAGAAGACACTCCCTTCCTTTCGTATTCATAACTTCTCCGGACATGCTAATGAGATGGCAATTAGAAATCAGCTCGATTTGATCGAAGAAAGATGGGTTAAAGCTCATCTTAGAATTGCACACTATCAGGGCTTGATGAGAAGCAGGTTTGCTTCTAAAGTTAAAAGGAGAGATTTGCAACCAAGAGATAAAGTATTAAGGAAAGTTTTCTTGCATACTAAGGAAAAGCTCTTCGGAAAGCTGGCCCCAACCTGGGAGGGTCCGTATACTGTGGTTGAAAGAATCAAGCCTGGGACTTATTGGTTGGAAGATAAAGATGGCAGGGTTTTAACTCACCCTTGGAATATTGAACACCTTCGAATGTACTTGGAATAACACTTGTGTAAATATTTACTTGTTTAAACATCCATGTAAATATTTGGGGGCATACCTTCCCCTCTTCGGTGGCACGGAGAGCTTTCAATAAAACTTGGTGCCTTCTTCAAAATTCTCTAAGTATTTTCAAAATTTTATCTCTTATCATACTACCCGGACTAAAAGATCTAAGGGCTATTTAAATTCTAGCCGGAGAGTCTTAATACTCTCACAATACAATAAAACTACTTAAACTCCAGTTATTTAAACAAATAATGAAAGAAGAGGATGGTTGAGCAAAATAAAACATTCATTCATTCAACAACTTAAAATTGCCTTGGCCTTCCAAGGACTTTTTGAACAAGTTTGGGCACAGTACAAAAAATTTGTCCGAATAATACGGACACCATCACAAAAAGAGTGCCTTGGCCTTCCAAGGACTTTAGTTCGAATAAAAGATAAGCAAAATAAATTTTTAAATTAAGGTTGAGCCTTTGAAGATGGCTCGCCCTCGTCTGTCTTCTTGCCCTTGATATTGCTCTTCTCTTCGACTATCTTTTTTCCCTTGGGATCAATCTCTTCTTCGCCTGGGCTCTCTCCGGTTTCCTCTTCATTATCAGATGAGGACTCACCGGAATAACTCTCGTCAATCATAGTATAGTATGGGAGGTCATCATCATCCACATAGCGCCATAAGTCCCCCAGTCTCCTCTTCGGGAATTTCTCGTGAAACAAGAGGACCATATCAGACTTCACCCTTTGAATCATTAGCTCCTCGCTCTGTATCATCTCCCTAGTATAGGCGTTGATCTTGGCCTTGATTGTGGCCTCTTGGTCCCTCACCAAAACAGCCTTCTCTTCAGCAGCCTGAGTCACTGCATTCTCTAAAGCGATTTTGTCAGTGGTCAGGTTGGTGACGAGCTTCTCCTTGGCTGCAGTTTCTCCCCTTGAGATTGTCAGGTCTTTCTCCAGTCCGGACAGCTTAGCCCGGAGATCTTTTATTGTCTCTTCCAAAGAAGCAACTTTTGTGTTGTTTTCATCTTGATTCTTCTTTAGTTGATCATTTGCCTCCTTGAGCAAATCAACCTTATTGGCAGCAGTCCGGAGGTCCTCGAACAGTTTTTCCTTCTCAGACTTGAGGTCTTTGATGGTGTCTGCCTGACTTCGGACTTGCCTTTCCAAAGTGAGCACTGGTTGTACATTGCTAAGAAGAGAGTGGGCTATAATATCTTTCTCGCTAGAAACCATGAAAGTCTTACCATTAAAATTGACTGTGTTGGAGCTGCTCGGAGGGATGTAGGGCCCTGCAAACTCGTCACGGGCAGGCCCAGAAAATATTCACCAAGTCCACCCAGACCGGTGATGTTCATTTCATCCAAGTTAAGCTCTCTCCCCTCAACTTCATCTGTATGGAATTCCTTTGGAATCTCCTCTTGAAAGTCCCTTGGGATCTCTTCGGCCAATGTTGGGTCAGTAGGGAAAGAGGGCTCCGGGTCCCGGAGAGCAATCTCATCTCCTTGGGAAGTCTTTTTCTTCTTAGCTTCCCTGTCAGCACCTCCACTTGCTTGCTTGCGAGTCCTCTTTGAAGCTCTTGAGGGTTTTGGGAGATTCATTTCCTGCTTTTCGCTCTCCCGCTCCACCACTTGTAAAAGGGCTGCATCAATTTGAACCTGGGCCAGTCCCTCTGTGTCTGTTGGGGCCTCCTTCTCAGTATCACCTTCCGCCTTCTTGTCTTTCTTCTTTTTGCCTTTCATTTTGCTTGGGGCTTTGGCCCGAGCAGGCAGGTAGAGTGTCCCATCCAGCTCATGGGACCTTCTTAGCACAATGTCTTCATCAGGCTGGGTGGCAAGCTCTTCCCAGGATAGGTCTCTCCGACCTGTTGTGTTCCACAGATGGGACCTTGCTAGGTTTCCAGTGGTAAAGGCCCTGTGGAAACGGTTCTCCCAGTTCTCTGCAGCCCATGCGTTGATTTTGCCACAGGTAGTCTGTCCGGCCTTCAGGTAGTCCCCGAACTCCTTTGGCAACTCTATTAAAACAAAAGAGAAATTGGTTAGTACAAAGAAGAAAGGAGAGATTCGAACAGAAATTTAAAATAAAAACTTACGGTCACTCCTACATCTACTCCTGAGGAGGCTTGGATTCTCTCCGGTCTTAATTTTCTTGCCGTTTTCCCACGAGCCACTGACAAACAAGAATTGGCTCCTCCATTTGCTCTCCGACTCCAGGAGATCATCAACAGCTTTGAGATTGTTCCCCATGTTGAAATGGTAGAAGGGGAACTGATGGTGCTTGCACAGGTTGGCCACTGCAGCGAACTCTTCCATAGGAAGAGGGATCCCGGATAGCCTGGATGCCATTATGCATGACATCAAGGTGAACCAACCATTGGGGCTTAATTGTGATGGGCAGAGTTTGACCAAGTGAAAGTAGCGCACTATCTCCGGGTCCAGTGGGAACCTGAGTCCCCAGTTGAATAGCTCTGTAAAGAAGACTATTTCATTCTTTTTACAATCCATCGGGGTCTCCGGATCGATGGGAATTCTTATCTTTACGTTCTCAGGGATCCCCCACTTGGTGCGCAATCTACCCAGATCTGAAGTATGGATGAACGCATACTTGGTCTTCAGCAAGGCCAAAAGATACTTGAACTCAACTTTATGAAAGCATGGCCCCACTCTCCCTTCAAGGCTCTCCGGCAGGTCCGGACGCCTCAGATATAAGTTCTCTTTGACCTTCTTGGCAGCAACAATAGCAGTATCAGCCTGTCCGGAGGACTCGGACTCAAAACGGACCTCCTCAGTGGAGTCTTTCATCTTCTCCTCCATAATTGTTGGGGGAGCTTCTGTAGAAGTAGTCCGGGGAGGGTTGAAGCTTGGCATAGCTGACCCTCCGGACTGTTGACTGCCCGTATTTATTCGACTTCTCACCTCAATTTGAGTTTCTGAGGCAGAAGATTCTTTGGGGGGTAGTGGGCTGCTGGCCTCTAGTCCTGACGGCCTCTCCCGGAGAGCTCTAATAGTTGCCCCAGACTCAGATTCACTGTTTTTTGCCCCCAATTTCGAGGGAGTGTTTTTAGAGGATAGCCCTTTGACTAACCGGCTTGGCCTTTTGATGACTAGCTTATCCGGGGAGCGGTCAGAGTCAGACCCCATGGCAATAAAAGACGATTTTTTCCTAACACTGGTAGCAGTAACTCCTGGTTCAACAGCTGGGATTGACTCCTGAACTGAGGAGCCAGAAACTATGGGAGAAAGGGTGGATTGAAAGAGCTTTTTAGGCTTAGTACCTTTGGAAGAAGATGAGCCTCTATCAGATTCTGCGATTGAAGAGGCTGGTTTCTCAACAGGCGACGATGGTAGCCCTGCTGCAAGTCTTTTTTCCTTCTCGGCCCTTTGTGCTTTCTCCAACTCCGAGAGGTTAAGCCAGCCGCCTTTGATCAGTGCTGTTCTTGCTGTAAACATAAACAGCCAAGGAAGTTTCGAATTCTAGAGAGATAAAGCTCAGGGTGAAATTGCAGAGTGAAATTTGAAAGAGATAATGAGACAGTGAAAAGTGAATGAGAATTTATAGTAAATATGAAAAGAAGGAGTTGATTCCTAGAAGAATCCGAAAAGTCGGGCAATGATTAAAAGACAGCGCTGATGTCATTAATGGCAATTAAAGAGGTAACTTGTTCGAGAAGGTGGTGCGAAATTCAAGGTGAAAAAACGGCTGGAGTGACCTATCAGAGAGTGACACGTGTCCCATTAACTCTGGCAAAAACCGTTTGGGATTCGTAACGTTCAATCTGTCCGGGTATACCCACAACTCTCTCCGGATTGAAAACCACTTCCTATAATCGGACTGTTTTTCAGTTCTTTGACAAGGACACTTGTTCAAACATCTAAAAAAGGGGCTCCTGATGAGTCCGAATTCAGAATACTCCCCGGAAGGACAGATCAGTGTAATTCTCTCCGAAAACCGGACATAACTTTTGGACCGGACAGATCACTTCGAACCAATGTGAGCCTAAGACTGTTCTAACTATGACAAAAGTACTAAAAAACCTAAACACTTCCTGACTAAGATACCTGTCCTCCTGCTTAGAACTCATGGGTCTTTAAACATGACCCGGGTCTATTAAACTTGACCCAAAAGCCCATAAGGGCCCAAACATCACACTATAAATGCTCAACCACCAGCATTAACTTCTGGGAACAAAAAATTAACTGCTGCCAAGCTGCTTAATTCTCTCTCCACCTTGAAACACCTTTACACCACCTTGAAACACCCTTACACCACCTTGAAACCCCCTTACACCACCTTGAAACACCCTTACACCACCTTGAAACACCCTTACACCACCCTGAAACTCTACTTGAAATTACCAGCCTACCCTCAGACTATTTTTATCCACACCAAGTTTAAAAAAAAATGAAATAACCCAAAGAAAGAAAGGCTAGAGCTTGTTCACTCTGACGTTTGGGGGGGGGGGGGCAACAACTGTTTCATCTATAGAAGGAAAACATTACTTCGTGAATTTTATCGACGATCATTCTCGAAAGGTATGTGTTTATTTTCTAAAGCATAAATCTGAAGTTTTTGATGTTTTTAGGAGATCAAATTATTCTTACTTATATACAAATGAAGAATATGCAGGACTCCATATTCCCTACAAATGGTATTAGAGCACCAGGCTCAGACGGAACGCGATGTGGTGGGTGATGTGGGTGAAATTCTCAGATGCTGAACATGCTACCAGAAGCCATGAACCATACTCAAGATGAATGATTTTCTCCGTAGATGGATCGTCTGATGGCTCATCAAGCATGTGGGTTGATCAATGAGCAGTGCAGTGTCATCTATAGATGGAGTGCCTGATAGGTTATTAAGCAGGTGGCTTGATCAAGGAGCGGCGCGGTGTCATTTATAGATGGTGTGTCTGATAGCTCATCAAGGAGGTAGTTTGATCAAGGAGCGGCACAATGTCATCAAATAATGAGCATATATATCCTCCTTGAACCTAACTAGAGAAAACGGATGAAAGTCGATTGAAAGGAGGCTAGAGTGGTACTTTGTTCTATAGGAGGATTTTTAGGTGCGACCAAACTCCTATATCCCACATTGATTAAACCTATATCTCACATTGGTTAAACATTGGAAAGATCAACATCAACAGTATATAAGTAAAGATTATATCTCCATTTCTATGAGATATTTTAGAAGTAGACCAAAAAACAAAGTCATGAGGGTCTTCAGACCCAAAGCGGACAATATCATACTAGTTTGGAGATTGGATTGTTCTTACTTATATACGGAGACGGAATATGTGGTACTCATATTTTTTTTAAAGACGAATGACAAAAGAACAGCTGAATCTATTAAAAATATATTCCAAATAAAGTATATAATCGATTATCTTATATGTGCACAAATTAGATTTTAATATTAAAAACTAAACTACAGCGAGTTTACATCTGTGTTAAATAAAATATCCAATAAAATTCCCATCTTTTCATATTTTGAATTTGCTTTTTTTTCATAAATAAAACATTTTTTCCAATTTATATCTTTAAATTATTTCAAAACAAATTTGTGTCCATCAAAATTTAACTTCCATAATATTTTAAATAAAAAATATTATAATATAACAATCTCATTGTATACAAAAACTATTGTTGATAGACATTTCATACGTACAAAACAGTTTTATTAAAAAATATCTGAAAAATCTCAAACATAAAAGAGTGGCCTTCTTTACAATGTTTTAGTATTTTATTTTACAATAAGTATCAAATAAATAAATATATACATATATATATTAATCAAATTAAAAAAATTAATATTTTAATTAAGTAAAATAATTATAAAACATACGCATAAACAATTATAAATAAACACGATGATGGTCAGAACCATGGCAATTATAAAAACAAAGTTAAACTTGAGAAATATTATAAAATTAAAAAATTGGGTTAAAATAATATAAAATTACTTATTTGTTCGGATGAATACAAATCTTTTGGGTAAAAAATATTGTTAGTCCTCTATGTTTACCACTTTTATCAACAAACTCATCCCCTTCGTTTTAATAATTTGCAAATATAGTCCCCCGCACATATAAACCATTTAAAAACTGACACGTAATACTTAAATTCAAAGTTTTGTATCACTTTTGGTCCCCAAATCCCAAGTTTTGTATCCCTGTTGGTCCCCTAGAATATGCGGATGGACTAATCGTGTAAATTTTTAAAATGAAATGGATGAGTTTTATGCATAAGTGAACGAAAATGACTATGTTGATACAAGTGGTAAACATAGGGGACTAACAGTGCTTTTTTACCCAAATCTTTTGTACAATGTGATTCATATATGTGTGCAACAAAAATCACATGAATTGAGTCACCATATTTTGTGTAATCATATACATCTAGTCATCGTGTTCATTAATGTGAAAAATTGTGAATAAACACTTCTTAATTTAATGAACATAATAAAATATTTTAAAATATCGTTCGAACGTGTTTTGTAATTTTAAAAAAAATTATATGAATGAAAGTATATTTTATTTTATTTTTGATAAAATACGTGAAGAGAATAAAGCTAATAAATTAAAATTTCTTTAACACGGTTGTTTGTTGTTTTATATAATAATTTTAGTTTTTAAAAGTATGTTAATATTACTCGTATTGACTGATGAGTAATTTAAAATAATTAATTTTTACTATTTTTAATTAATTACAGAATTACAATTTTGGTTTATACATTGGAATAAATAACAAACTTGTTCAATTATTCTTTGGTCATAATCCAATATCTAGCTAATCATAGATATACTGAGCTCTTCCTTTGCCTTAGATTTCAGATTATTGCTGATATCTTGATCTCTGTTAGAAGACAATAAAGTTTCTTGATTACACATGTAATCAATGGTATCTTCTATTTTTAACTTGTTAATCATTTATTTGAGTACATATCGATCGGCAACTAGCAGTCAGCAATCATAAAGATGAGCAATATCAACCAGCAGCCAACAACCTTGCAACCTTGCAAACCAGCAGTCGTGGTCTAACGTTATTCTTTAAACCTGTAAAAATAACAGGATATAGTGGTCTATCAAGTTAGGTATCATACTACTTGTTAAGTGATTAAAGATAAGAACCAGATGGTAGATTAGATATTTTAATGCAAGCGAATTTGAGGATTAAATTATAAACAAAGTTACTTGAATCTGAGTTGTGGATTCTTAAATAACTAACATATAAGCTTTCGTAATAAGATAGCTCCTAATGAAGCTGGGGCTTGATTGATAGAAATTCACAATTTTTTAAACAATTTAACGCTCATTTTACAACCCAGTCATTAGCATAATTTTGTTCTTTATGTGTGTTTTATATTCATTGATTAACCAATTAATTTTCTGCAACACTTGATTATAGGTTTAAGGTACCATGGAGCCTTACCACTACTAAGAATCTTAAACAAAATTAGAGAATCTGTTTCAATGTCTAATAGCTTATACATTTTTTCTTTACTTAGAATAATACCATCTAGAAGAGCTCTAGTTTCAACAATTACGCGAGTTTGTTTATCATACAGTTTTCCAACCGTTAAGAAAAAAAGAGAAAAGAGAGAAGTAGCCGCCAATAAGCGGCTAGGATTTTTGTTTATTAGAAAGTGGGAGGGTTTGCTACAATGATTCGGGCGGTTGGTGGCCCCTTCAAGATTTGCGGGTCCTTGCCGCTGCATGAGTGGTAGCTTACGCTCAAAACTCCTCCGACACGAGTCTTAGTCGTTGCGCTGCGGTCCATTTCCCGACTTCGCTTGCGCGATTTGCAGTTCTGATTGGTTACATTCATCCCCGATGTATTACATAAAGTATAAAGTTATTATTTATAGATAAACTATATGGGCTAATGGGCCTAAGCCTTATATCTCTAACACCCTCTCTCAAACTCGCAATGCTTATTCTCGCATTGAAGTTTGTTACAGAAACTAAAAACTAAAATTGCAGCAAAAAAAAACACTAAACTTTAAAACCATAATCGAACGCCAATAACAAAACAAAACGTCAAAATCAAAACAAAACGCAAAAATCAAAATCGAAATGTCAAAACCCAAAAATCGAACTCCAAACTCCAAACTCCAATATTCAAGCTCCAATTTTCCAACTTTAAACTCTAATATTCAAACTCCAAACTCCAAACTAATCCAAAAAAAATCTAAACACCAAACAAATTCAAACGAACCCAAACGAAGCTAAACGAAGCCAAACAAATCCAAACAAGTCCAAACGAATCCAAACAAATCCAAACAAGTCCAAACGTATACAAACTAAATCTATACCAAATCCAAATCCAAACAAAGAATAATATCTAAACACCAAAATGAAGCAAAACGAAAAACGTCGATCTAAGCAAACGTCAAACAAAATCTAAACACCAAACGAAATCTCAACGCCAAATCCCCAAACAAAATCTCAATGCCAAATATAAATATCAAATATAAATCCAAAACTAAATTTAATACTAAATCATAATACCAAATCCAAATTCAAATCTAATTTCCAAACAAAATCAAAATCAAAATTGAATCTACGATTTTCCCAACAAAACTCTGCATTGTTCCAGTAGCAATTTCTCCCAAACCGTAGTACTGAATCATAATCCAACCGATCAAATTCAAGGATTATATGTCTCAAATCCACTGTCCAAAATTCAAAAAAAAGACCCCGTTTACCTCTCGATCAGGTCTGTTTATTGTGGTTGCACACACCATATCCGAAAAACGAAAAAAAAATCACCTTTTCGTTTTTTTCTCCGGTGGACAGCTAACAAAACACCATCGGCACAGCGGAAGACACGAAGACTTCAAGATCTAAACCTACACTCTGATATCATGTTAAGAAACAAAGAGAGAAAAGAGAGAAGTAGCCGCCAATAAGCGGTTAGGGTTTTTGTTTATTAGAAAGTGTGTATTACATAGAGTATAAAGCTATTATATATAGATAAACTATATAGGCTAATGGGCCTAAGCCTTATATCTCTAACAGCAACATAGTTAAGCATTTCACATTTGTTATTTCTTATTATAATTCCACCACTTGTTTCCCCATTGGGTAAGCGAGCTCTATCACAATTAAGTTACAATCTATTATATACTATGGAGTTCCATTTGACTATTATAGCTTTCATATTAGTAGAGAGATTATTAAAGCAGCCTAAACCATAAGTTGCTATAATACCTTCAAACAAAATTCATCTTTTAATGAGATTGGAGCAGCCTAAACCATAAGTTGCTATAATACCTTCAAACAAAATTCATCTTTTAATGAGATTGGAGCAGTCAAGTTTTGATATAATATATATTATTTTGTCTACTATCTTATTGGTTGACATCTTTATGTCATTATATTTTGATTTGTTTCTAGGTGATTATATTGCCTAACATATTATTAGAGGCAAAATAGTTCTTATATGAATAATTTTATTGGTTGAAAGGAACTAACAGCTAATCAAGTGGTGTAGTGTCATATGCTTTCTTATCAGAATTTCAAACATAAAAGGTTATATATATATATATATATATTATAAAAAATGTATCTAACATTTATTTAAGAAAAATTGACCATTTTTTTCATACATTTGAGACGTAAAACATTGTACACTGACATCCTACGACATTTATTTATATTTTAATTTGTAATATTAAAATAATTTACTCCAATTAACATATTAATCAAGTGATAATGTTTTTGCTAATTCGCCTTTTAAATTATTAAAATGATGAATTATTTGTTTTTCTGGATATTTTTTCTATTTTTTTCTTTTTCATTTCATATGATCATCGCTAATCACATATTTTAAATGGCCGGGCTATACATACTCAAAACTAATCTAACTTTACATAATTTTGAGTTTACCCACATTTGGTATAAATGCATCATTTTTTGACCAAAATACGATTTTGGGGGTATTTAATGATTTTTTTTCTACTAAACCACCTCCACCCTATTTTCTCCAACAGTTCTCCATAACCGTCAATTCTTTCTAACTCTGATTCTAGCTATTTTCCTTGCCATAATCGGATGGAAAATGATCGGACTGATGGGGTGCGCCCAGGACCCGATCCGTGTGTAAGCCTCGTACAGATGGTGAGCAAGGCGCGCACCATCGATGATGTGCACCATAGGTGCTAGGGTTTTATTTATTTATTTTAAACTACAATTTTTTTATAACAATTCATTCAGAAAAATTATCAATTTTTTTATTTGTTAAACTATTAAACTAGTTTATTTAGTTAGTATTGTTTTTATGTGTTGAAGTTCAAAAAATGGTTGATGTTGTTTTAAGAATCTATTTTCTATGTGTTAATTTTTTATGTATTATTTGTGTTAATTATTTGTATTTTATTAAAAATATATTTTTTAAGATGTTTGAATGTTCAACGAGATTATCAAAAACTTCAAAAAAATTAGCAATATAAAATTTGATCTACTAAATGAAAGTGTTTTTCATGGGTGAAGTTAATAAATTAGGATGTCTTGGGTTTTAAGTGAACTCAGAATACACTTAGTATTTTTCTTTTATTAATCGTTCTGTAGTTAAATAAAATTTTAGGGTTAACTTGGTACAAAAAAATCAAACATAAATCAAAAATAGTTTTTTTGGTAAACTTATATTTGTTTTAGGTATGTATAACCTGATGTTTGGTGAGGATAAAATATATTGTGAGGGTAAAATCGGAAGATCTTCTGGTGATATATCGTATTTAATATTTTTAGAAAAACTCCAATCCTCTTAATGAATTTGGTTGAGATATGTATACTCCCATTAGATATTCTATGGGCTTTTCGTGTCAGATCCTCCTGTTTTGGTCCATTTTACGAGCCCACAAACTCACGCGTTAAGGTAATAGGCATGCAGCTTAATCATCAGTTGACTTAGGTGACTGCTTAGTCATCAAGCTTTAATTCTTATGTCTGAATTAACCTCCAAGTAAAATCAAAATTACCACAATATACTTCCAACGATATTCAATCATATCAGATAGCCTCGTAGCTTTTGCCGAAGTATTTCGGGAGAGCTAACACTATGAAGGATTTATGACCCGTATCTGAAGTGTGTTATCAAAAACGTTATTTTAAAAGGTCACGGCTTTAAGCGATTAGTTTTCTCATGATACGTGTCATGAAATTACTAGAGACACCGAACGATTTCTTCCTTAGAAACGATACTTATTTCTAAAAAAGGAAACTAACGACTATTTTTGATAGCCCTCTCTAATTATCATTATTAGCTTATCTCCTCTAGTAAATCACTTGAGTAGTTTCTTTACTTATATATAAGTTTAATCTTCATTATTTCTTTATCATAAGAGTAAACAAAACAAGTTCAGTTCCATAATTTTAGAGAGATAAAAACACTAACTTTCACCCAAATCTTCCTTTGATTCTTCTTGTTTGATTTCAAAGTTTTGCATGTTCACAGCTAGGACAGCATTTCTCAGAGGAGGTTGACTTCATTTGTCAGAGTTGGACGAGTAAAAGAGGCAAGCCCGAATTGTTGCTGGATTACCCGCTTATTCGGTGACAGCAATCCCAGAACCAGACGGGAGCTCCTCATCTGGTAGACAAACCTTTATTTCCAAATTTAGCTCCTCTCATCAATCTTCCATAATCATCAATCAACCTACCCAACAAACTGAGGTTTCTACGAAACAAGTTATCAGTATTCTTAAACGTAGATCAACCTTTATTGCCATTTGATCAGATGTCGGAGAAAATACTCATCGACGGATTACCAGACTTTCAAAGGTTAAAAACAAAATTTCTTCATCGGAAAAATAAAAAGATAAACCATCAAATCTTGATACCGATTTTAGCAATCCCCCACCAACAACAATCGATGGAAGGGTAAAATTTTCTTTAACTTATGCAGCGGCCTCCTCTGCTGAGTTTCTTCCTTCTGAGAGAGACATCCCAGATTATCAGGTCGGTGATATAGCGGATATGGGTCCCCAGATGATGGAAGAAAAAATGGGTAATAGTGGTGAAGATACATTCTTGAAGACATCGGACTACACTGGGATAATAAAAAAGAAAGACGAGAACAAAGAAAGAAATCCCCATTGGTAGAATCTGAACCACTCTCATAATGTCTAGTTAGAATTGTCGGACCAAACTTTACCAAAGTTAGCGTCAATTATATGCTAGCTATACAAAGAATATCTTATGTATACACTCACACATGAAATTTGGGTAAACTTCATAGAAAGTGGGTGTTTCCTGAATCAATCAAAGTCAGGATTCCAATGCCAAAAGAAACTATGATGAACTGCAAAGCAAGAGAGCTCGTGGTGTAGCCCGAAGTGCTTCATTGGGGTCTCAGATTTTCTATGGATCCAGAGATTGTAAGATATTTTCATTTAGTGAAATTATGCTCGAGTCAGCTCAGCCCCAATGCCTGGTATACCTCTTTGGCCAGTATTATAGCTACTCGGTTATCAAAGATTCGCATGCCCATGGAGCAGCTTGCTGCAGTGACTGGTTTGTGCCAAAATGGTAATATTCCCTTCTATTATTTTAATATGGGAAACGACTACAAAGTAGTAAATGATTTACTTGAAGTTGATATACCTTAGAGAATTCAGTTTGTTTTCATTAGTGGTGGTTCTTAAGAGAATGGAAAGAAGATTACCTCTAAAGGTAATCCACGCATGTTTAATAGATATTGGAAGTCTTCATGTAAGTATTTATTATTTTATTGTTTTTTATATTCAAACATTGGTTCTAACATCGGTTCTCACATCGAATGTATTTTACAGTGTTTTCAAAGTTTTTCTCACATCATCTGGAAGATAGGAAGAATTACTTTTACTAAACTGCATCAATGGGCAGATGACAAATGGTCGAATAGATTCCATAATTTTTTCACTACAAGAAATATGGTGAGAGCTCATCTATGGAGGACGAATCTGATCTGTGAGCTCTCATGGAACATTTGTTGATATTCTAAAGAGGACTAAGGAGGATGATGGCAAGTTTTTTATACTCGCTAGGAACAGAGATCCTAGTCACCTTGATAAGATTAAGAAACAGAGAAAGAAAAAGAAGAAAGAGGATATTGAAGAGGGGGCACCATCTCAAGTAATCCCCAAGGTGGGAAGCATAGGGACCCCAGATGAAATTGATGCAACTGTCGTGGAAGTTGTGTTAGCTACAGTGGAGGAGATTCAAGATCCCTCAAAATATCCAACAATTAAGAAGCAAAAGGGTAAAAAAAGGAGCACTGAGGGTAGTGATAAGAAAACGAGAAAAAAGAAGAAGACTTCTGTTGGTTCAGAGATCATACTTCGATCCAAATCTCTTTTATCTTATATTCTTGCAAAGGATCCTACTTAAGAGGAGGAAGACATTGACCCATCATCCCCTAAGCTCTCTAGTGCTGATCATCATTCTATTGAGGGTGATGTTGATTTGGATGACCTTGGCAAGTTATATTTGGATGATTTTGACAATGAAGATTTTGATAAAGCTTTTCCTTAAACGACCACCATTGCCAATGTTGTAACACATGATAGTGACTCTTTCGAATTATCCAGTGAGCATGACACTTTATGGCACAATCTTGTAGGCTACATTAGGCCAGTAATTAACTTGGAGAGGCAGGTTAGATCTCAAGTCAAACACATTACATCCCTTCGTAGTGAAAAACCATCATTTCTTAATGAAAGCCAATCTCTACAAAACTCTATCGGTTCGGAGAAAAGTAAAGTAGAAAGTTTAAATAAGGAATTGAAACTCTTAAAGATGAGCTAGTTCAGTCTACTACAACTTAAGTTTGTTAATCTACAAAAATATATTTTCTCTTTGAAAGAGCAGCAGGAGAAGGATAAAACTAGCTTCCAGAATTTATTAGAAGAGAAGAAAAATTTGGATGATCTTCTAAAGAAGAAAGAATATGAGATTAGCGATCTTAAGGGAAACACTGCTAAGGAGATATATGATATTATAAACACCTATGCTGAGGGTAGTATTGAAATCTTTGAACTGGATAGATGAGTATATTAAATCGAACATGTACTATTGTTCCACAAAAATTTCCCTCAAACGTTTTATTGGGAAGGATTTCTTGTCATATGAAGAAATCCCCTTTCATACTATGTCACTTGGTAATAAACTAGGCGTTTCTTCAGAATATTCAAGTCTGATGATGATAAGGCTGGGGAAGAATCGGACAATGGTGAACAAGAAAAAATGATAACAAAGTCCTTGAAACGTCTAAGGAATTTTGTTATATTTTTAGGATCGGATTTTCTAGTAGCTATGTTGGCACAAGCCCTTCTTGTACATAAGACATTTTTGTAATGTAGATCGGATGTCTTTTATGACCCTATCATTATTTTATGTCATCTTTGTTACTTATCCATTTAGTATTTTACCATGTTTCTTTTTATACTTCCATTTATATCTGATTTTTCTTAAAGATGATAAAAATAATGTAATATACTACAAGCTATTCAAAGGCAATCCATTTGAAGACAATAAATATTTAATAAGTCTTTAATCCATCCGAGCCATTCAAAGGTACTCTATTTGAAGGCAAAGGCAACCACTTTTAAATAAACATTTACTTCATCTAATCCATTCAAAAGTAATCTATTTGAGGAAAACATGTGTTTAACAAGTCTTTAATTCATTTGATCCACTCAAAGGTAATCCATTTGAGGGAAACAAGTGTTTAACAAGTCTTTAATTCATCTGAGCCACTCACAGGTAATCAATTTGAGGGAAACAAGTGTTTAACAGGTCTTTAATTCATCTGAGCCACTCAAAGGTAATCCAATTGAGGGAAACAAGTGTTTAACAAGTCTTTAATTAATCTGAGCCACTTAAAGGTAATCCATTTGAGGGAAACAAGTGTTTAAGAGGTCTTTAATTCATCTGAGCCACTCAAAGGTAATCCATTTGAGGGAAACATGTGTTTAACAAGTCTTTAATTCATCCGATCATAGCCAGAATAATTTCTTTAAAAATGAAAAAGATAGTATATTGATTGAGATCTGCACGTCTCATTAAAAACCTCTCCACGCCACCATGGTAGAAAAGAGTATGCCCCCAAATATTTACATTGAGGTAAAACAAAATAAATATTTATAAGATGAGTTTATTCTAAGTATAACTTGAGATGCTCAACATTCCAAAGATTCTTCAATAAGTTTCCTTCTTTCTCTAAAATCTTGTACGTTCATTGTTTGACTCTTTGACATACGATGTATGGTCCTTCCCAGTTTGGACCCAGCTTCCCGAACTACTTCTCCTTAGTATGCATGAGCATTTTTATTAACACCTTATCTCCTACTTGAAAAAATATTGTTTTTTACTTTAGACGCAAACCTGCTCCTCATCAATTCTTGGTAATGTGCGGTTCTTAGATGTGTTTTCACTCTTTCTTCTTCAATTAAATCCAACTGAAAACTCGTAGCTATCTCATTCTCTCTTTCGGAATAATTTTGAAATCTGAAGGAAGAAAGAGTACCCTCTATAGGTGTGATCGCGTTCATCCCATAAACTAAAGCAAATGGAAACTCGTGTGTGGCTGTATGAAGAGTGGTTTCGTATGCACATAGTCCTTTTGTAAGTAAGTTTTCCATTTCCTAACTGCTCCTTCTAAATTATTTTTTAAGCTCGACAAAATTTTCCAATTTTCCACTTAAACTTGTCCATTGTCTTGAGGATGAAAACGAGAAGAGAAACATTGTTAAATTCCTCTTGATGTACAATATACATTCATGTCTTTATTATCAAACTCATTATCCTTATCTGTAGTGATGCGCTTGGGGATACTAAATCGGCAGCATATGTTGGAGAGAATAAACTTTATCACTGTCTTAGATATTGTTCCAGATAAAGGTGCAACTTCTACCCATTTGGAGAAGTAATATATTGCCACGATTATGGTATGAAAACCCCCATAAGCCATTGGAAGGAGCCCAACTAGATCAAGTCCTCATTTATCAAAGGGTATAAGTTCAGATATTGATTCCCTAGAGACTGGCGGCACATGAATTTCATTTTTATATCTTTGACACGGATCACATCTTTTCACCAAATCTTTGGCATCTGCCATAATAGTAGACCAATAATACCCTGCTAACAAGACTCTTCCAGTCAAAACTTTATAGCGACAATGTGTTGAGCCTTCTCCATCATGTAACTCTCATAGAAAATTTTGAGACTCGTTGGATCCGAGGAAACGCAGTAGAGGCCTGGTGAAATATTTTTTATAAAGAACCTCTCTTATAACTAGAAAACTATGAGCTTTGTATTTTATTTTCTCAGCCAAATCATTTTCTGAAGGTAAAGCTTCATTAGTGATAAGTTCTTGGATTTCATTCCTCTAATTTTTAGATAGTACATCGGATAAGTGCAGACTTTCTCCTACTTCACCTTTATTTATTGTGGTTGTATCTATTGAAGGATATTCTTGCATAAGGATCCAAGGGTATGTTTCGGAATATGCTAGAGTGGCTAAAGAATCCGCCATAGCGTTTTCCGATCTGGGGATATGCTCATATTTGATACATTTAAAACCGATGATGACTTCCTTTAATACTAGTATATACTTTATCAAGTGATCATTCTGGTTTCATATTATCCTTGAGCCTGATGAATGAATAGTTGTGAATAACTTATCAATCAGACTTTTAGCCCCATATATTTGGGTTAACCTTAAACCAGCTATGGTCGCTTAATATTTTGACTCATTGTTGGATGTTCTAAAGCCAAAACATATGGCTTGGTATATGGTATCACCATAAGGAGAGGTTAGGAAAATTCCAGCTCCGGACCCCATTGTACTAGATCCACTATCATTTTGGATCACCCATTTCTTCTTAAAATTACTGACTTGAGCTTCTTCACGAGGCCTCTTAGAATGAAACTCCACTAAAGAGTCAGCCACAGCTTGAGCTTTGATTTCAGTCTGAGGTGCAAATTCAATATCATAATCTCTATGCTCAATTGACCATTTAGTCATTCTCCCGGATATATCAGCCTTTTGTAGCACATATTTCAGTGGAAAAGAAGTCCGAACTGTGACAGAGTGTGCTTGAAAGTAAGGTCTCATCTTTCTAGCTACTATCATCAATGATAAAGCTAATTTTTCCAATTTCAATTACTTTTTTCAGCTTCCAACAAACTCTTGCTTATATAGTAAACCGGACGGGAGTAATTATCCACTTCTCGTACCAATACAGCACTTACCGCATACTCTGATACTACTAGATACATATAAAGCCTTTCTCCTTCAACAGGTTTGAACAGCGTCTTGGGTGAAGATAGATGTTTTTTATCACAGTTAGGAGACCAATTGAAGTCTTTAGCATTTGTTTAAACTTGGAAGAATTGAGCATATTTTCTGACGATCTTAAAATAAACCAGTTCAATGCAGCCAATATTCCAGTTAATATCTGAACTTCTCTAGTAGTTCGAGGTGGATCCATAGCTAACAAATCAGTTAACTGGTCTGGATCAGCCTGAATCCATTTATCACTTATAATATATCCCAGAAATTTACCGATCGGACTCTGAAGGTACATTTTTCTGGATTTAACTTCAAATTGATGGCTTTTAAATTAGAAAAAATTTCTTAGAGATCGGGTATGTGATCTTTCTCTTTAGGTCTTTTTACCATCATATCATCAATGCAAACTTCTATATTCCTACCGATTTGATTAGTAATTGCCTTATTCACCAGTCGTTGATAACTAGCTCTAGCATTTTTCAACCCAAATGGCGTTACCTTATAACAATGGATCCCCATGTCGATAATAAATGTAGTATGGTCATGATTATTCAGATTCATCTGTATTTGATTATACCCAGAAAAAGCATCCATAAAGGACAACAACTTGTTCCCTCATGTAGAGTCCACTAACTGATTATTCGGGGCATTGGAAATGAATCTTTAGGCCAAACTTTATTGAGATCTCTGAAGTCAATGCACATACGCCATTTTCCATAATTGTTTTTTACTAAAACTGGGTTAGTTGTCCAAAGAGGGTATTGAAATTCTTTGATATGCCCCATTTTGTTTAACCGATCTACTTCTTGAACAATCGTTTCAAATTTTTCTCTGAAAAAAAAAATCTTTTTTTCTGCACTACCGGCCCAGCATCGTATTTCACAGGCATCTTGTGATTAGTTATATTGGATGGTACTCCAGTTACATCCTCGTTACACCAACCAAAGACATGTAGATTATGAGATAAAAATGATAGTTATTTTTCTTTTAACTCTAAAGAAAATTTAGATACAACCCGGACACTTTTACCTTCTGGTTAAAGAATGAATTTCAACTTCTTCAACTGGGATTATTGCGTTAGGAGCCTCCCTTGGATCATCAATCTCATTTAGTTTGGCAGAAATCTCCACTGACTGTTATTTTTTGTTAACCTTCATTACTTCTGTCGACTTTGGAGCAAGAGCAGTGACATAACATTCACGAGCTACCTTTTAACTACTTCGGACAACGCCCCCTATCCTCCCACAACATATTTCAAGAATTGGTGGACAATGGAAGCTACTACATGCATCTTAGATAACCAAGATCTACCAAATATGGTGTTGTAACATGTTGGACAATCAACTATTACAAACACAACCCTTACCATCTATTTAAATGGTCATTTCCCCAACAAGACCTCTTCTTCGAATTCTCCAATTACATCGGCTGAGCTCCCAGTAAATTCTGCTATAATCCTATTCGAACGTTGGATGATTGAGGGATTCTTCATTTTCTTATAAGTCAATATAAAAAATATATTTTCCAAACTGCCTGTATCAATTAACATATGACGTATATCACTGCCTCCAATGGATGCCCCTATCACCATAATATATTCATGTGGGCCTGTAATATCCTTTAAATCATCTTCATCAAAGACTATGAATGAAGCAGGGCTTTGATAAAGATATGTAGACATTTTTCCCTTGAACTGAGTTGTCAGACTATTAAAATGTCTTTTTCTTGAACAGTTTGATGGTGCAGTCATAGTGTCTCCCACAAAAATGGTTAAGGATTTGAAGAAGTTACATAGATCGGATATTGTTGAAGTTTTTTCCACTATCATCCCAACTTGATTCTGATCAGTATCGGGATCTAGATATTCCTCAAATTCACATCAAACCTTTCTATAATCACCATAGCATCTTCTTTTCTAGAGGCACCCATACTTTTCCCTAGACCAGTTGGTGATGTTGCTCGTGTCATATTCGCATTTGATTGAGAGTAAGTATTGACTTGCCTATTGCTCCATTGCTTTTTAGCAAAAGCTCAACTTCTCTCTTTCAATTAAATTCTGCACTTCTTGTTTTAAGGTGATGCAATCATGGGTATCATGACGCGCATCATTATGGTACTTACAGAAAACGAGTATATAGATTCTCTCTAGGAGGTTGAATTGGTGTTGGTCTTCTAAAATGCACAGCATTCTTAGTTTTATCAGAAAATGGTAGCCACACTTTCACCTGATTTGGCAAAGCATTCGGGTTGAACCCACTGACCCCTCATGGGTCTAACTTGTTGGCCTTAATTTGATTGACTTTATCTCGGCCGATGTGACCTGTGTCCGGAAACTTTAGGCCTATAATTAACTATGGCCTAGGATTTAATACTGGCTTGTTGGATCAAAGTTGTAGTAGCAGACCTATTCTGGCGTGGTACTCTAGATTTCTTAGTTTCTTCCACCGTAATCTATTTTCCGATCTGATTTAATAATCCACCACATTCATTTCTTTTTTCCGAGTAACCGAATCAGTCAACTCACCAAGATTCAAACCTTGCCTCAAATAAGCAATAGCCACTTGTTCAAAATAATCAGTCAATCCGTTCTTCTTATTCACAAAACAGCTAATGCATTCCTTCAAAGATTCATTCGAATCTTGAGAACAATGGATGATGGTGTCACAATTTCCTTTAAGCTCCTTACTCCCTACGAATTGTCTCTGAAATCCTATCTAGAATACATCAAAGTTTTTTTATAGATCCTTGTGGTAAGCTATAATACCATTTGAAGGCACTCTCTTTAAAAGTTTGTGAGAGAGCCCGGCATAAAATTTTATCATCATCGTCGAAATTCATCATACAATTTTTGAACTGCTCCAAGTGGTTATCAGGGTCTTTACTTCCATCGTATTTTTCCATTTTGGAGTTGTCAAACCGTCTCGGAAAATGCACATAAAATTTTTCGAAGCACGATTAGTAACTATGGTTTCGAATAAAGTTATTCAGGTACCTTCCGCTCCCACTATAGTCGCCAATTTGGTGAGGATAGAATGTATTGTGAAAGTAAGATCGGTAGATCTTCTGATAATTTTGTATTCAATATTTTTGAAAAAAATTCAACCTTCTCAATAAAACTAGTTGAGATATTTATACTTTTATTGGATATCAATGAATTTTTTGAGTTGCCTCCAATTCGGGTCTATTTTATGAACTTTCAAACCCATACTTTAAGATACCAGATATGCAACTGGATCATCGGTTACTCAGTCATCAAACTTTTATTTTTAAGTCCGAATAAACACTATATACTTCCAATGTTATTCTTTTTAAATATACCACTAAAATTAAATAATACATCTTAATAAACATGGCTCTTAAACATAGTAATTTTCTTACATATAGACATTTAATATGTACATATAGACATTTAATATGTATATTTAACTGATCCCACTGTACAGGCTAAAAGCTGATAAAAATTATTATGCAGATGACACCCTCTAATATACTAACCCGCGAGAATCAAATGTCCAGTTGCATCGCTCATATGGTGGGCGGCCACTCGTTTTGATTATCTTGTAGATTCAAAATCCAATATCTATGATCTATATTATAAATTTTATCCAATGACAAATTTCATTTTTAAGGTTATATGTAAATAATCTTTATAACTTATAATCTTATAATCTTATAATCTTATATACAAAGTGTTCATGTTAAACATAAATAGAATTGCGTGCAACCATTCTTTTACCAACGATATGGGCGTTATATATACATAGCAGCTTTCACTTTTTTGTTACGTCCTTGTTATGTATATCATCACCATTCTTTCTCTCCTTTTCTATCACTATGCGATAGAATGTACACATGGAGTGGTACCTAGAGAGAGAAAGTGAGCTACGATTTTCTTTTTCATTCTTTTACTATTTGACGAACTTTCTCTTTTTCTCTGTTACCAGTTAATAGTAGCTACTAATATGGTATGTATCGTCCCCATTCACGTTCTTTTTCATGTGCTCAATTATAAACATGTCGGACTCCTTTATCTACTAGGAGTAATACTTCTTTTTCTTTCTCTCGACGATTCTAAAGCACAAGAGAGGACCCACGCAAAGAGTTGCTTTTTGATATAGCTAAGTAACATTGTCGAGAAGCTTGGTTTTCTTAACAAGGTTGTAAACCCCCCAACAAGTGGATTGTCAAATCATTTTTGCTTTTTATCTAACATATTGATTATATTATAACCTGTTTTTACATTATTTTGATTAATTTTTAAGGTGCAATCATAATATTTTTTTTATACGAAAAATAATGTTTTCGTGATATTGTTATCTGTCCATATAAAGTAAATTTGTTGTTATATAATTTGATAATTGGATATTCACATATTTATTTAGTTTTAGGTAATTAGGGGGAAAGTGATAGATGTTGAAAAAACACACTCTACAGTTTAAACGTGAGTAAACCAAAATTTAAGGTAATTAGGGGGAAAGTGATAGATGTTGAAAAAACACACTCTACAGTTTAAACGTGAGTAAACCAAAATTTAAGGGGTAGTTGTTGAATTTCGCGAGTCATAAAATGTCCCGTCAAAATTTTGGTGAAAGCGTATTTGTTGGAATTTAAAAAAAAAACATCGTCGGAGATTATATAACTATTAGAGCTAAATGTGCAAGATTAATATGTGCTAGATCTGGATAAATGGATATGTAGTCGAAATTTTCTGAAGATACACATGAAGAACTGATTCACTAATATGTTGAAGAATATAATATTTTATGAATTATTCCCAGTCATTGATTAAGTTACCGTTGATATGAACATGTTTGAGAATTAAACAAGATAATACAAGGCACATTAACGTAATGTGTCATATCTGGTGGTGTCACTATCTCGTGTAGTAATTGTCATACGAATGTTCGGATTGCGGCACCATTTTTGTTCGCTTTCTTGGGAGAGTGTGTTGTAAATGTCTAATGTGAGCTTAGAATAATAACTCTCATACCATTGGTTTTATATGTAGTGGAAGAGAGGTATGAAGCTGGTATGCGTAAATTTTTAGATAATGGTTTATAGTTATCGAAGGTGTGTCTAGTGTAGAGAGATATTCAATCATAATATGACAGTTGAGTTAGGGCATGTGAGTGAGAAATTCCTCATTGATAGCAAACCCGGTTTGTTGAATGGTAACATATTTCGAAATTGAGCTTTTATATAAGAAATTGTGATGGGTAAAAGCTAAAGGGTTAAGTTCCTACCGAGCAACCATACAACTAGTGATGGAAACAAAGTTCAAACATTAGATGGTATGCTATAACATCTGAAGTTAGGGCATGTGAGTGAGAAAGGCCTAATTGATAGCAAACAAGTTTAGTTGGATGGTAAGACAATTCAAAAATTGAGCTTCCATGAAAGTTGTGTGCTACGGAAAATCAAAATGATTAAGTTCCCACCTAGCAACCATACAAGCAATTATGTGCTTTAATATGTTCATTTAGATTTTTAGGTTCTTGCAAGTCATCCAACTATAGGCGTTCTATGTACTTTATATCTTATATTGATTAGTACTCCATAAAAGTATGAGTTCTACTTTTGAATATCAAAGATGAACCATTTCATGATTTTAGGGATTGAATAAGGTGGTGGAGAGTCAAATTAAGAAGATGTTGAAGAAGTTAAGGACTAAAAATTAGTTAGAATATATGAATGAGTAGCTAATATTCTTAACTTGTAATTTTTATACACAAACCCGTGAGAGTAACTCCTCAACATGATGAGCTTATTTAGAGGATGAACCGAACCATGCTGGAGTTGGGAGTTAATGGACATCAAGAGAAAGAAAGGTTTTCTTGGAGTTGAGTTATCCAGATAAAAGGTTAGGCTGGTGGCTAAGAGATTCACACAAAAAAGGTGTTGATTTCAATGAAATATTCTCACTAATTATGAAACAAGCCTTTATAAAGGTGATATTATAAACTATTGCTAGATTTGATGTTGTGTTAGATCAAATAAATACAACTAATGCTTTCCTGCATGAAGAAATATTTTCTATTATTAACATGATTCAGTCTCAATGTTTTAAGAGTGTCATAATAAAGATGTGTGTTTGTTGAAAAGACCTTTATATGGGTTGAACCAATCGTCAAACACCACATCGTTTAGAGAGGAAAAAAGAGAGAAGAAAAAAATATAATATTTCTATGTAGAAAGAATGGTCTGATTACAATAAGGGTTTTCACCCTTACTTATACTAGTTACAAATAAGCTCCGTATTTATCTTCTTTCGTTACATATTTGATGTAAAAAATATGGAATAGTGTTTTATTAGTAACTTACAACATATTTGTAATTAAATATAAATATATTTTATGTGCTTTATTATTATCCAGATATTATGTATGGAATATAACATTACCATGAGTCTCCCTTAGTCCTTGAGTTGGAACGTAGTGAAACTTAAAGACTATACAATGGTCGATAATTATATATGGATGTTTTAATCGCCTAGTTCTTTTTTATCTTCATTTATCTTTTCTGCTGAGACGTATTTTGTCATAGTGAAGTAATTTTGAGATATCTTTGATCATGCGGAAGTAATTATGCCAACCATATAGGCTAGACTCCGAAAAATCTTAAGGATATGTTATATTAATTTTCCTAGCTGAACTGTTATCAGAGACGTTTCCAACTTGGTTCGTAGTAAATTATTTCTACCTCGTTAAAAAACTTTTCTTGCCAAAACCTCCCTTGAGGATAAAAAGATCTATTTTACCAAAGTAAAATAGTACAGCTAACAATTAGTAGGTTGCTAGGATGTTACATGTTTCTTCAATATACTTTGATTCCTTGTTGGACATGGATGAGTGGCTCCCTTAGTATTTGTTGAAGGATGAAGTAAAGACTATATGTAGTGTTACTTATTTTGTGAAAGTATGTTACGTTGTAGTTGTCGTGAACCTTGTTTTGGATATTTTACCAAACTATTGTAGGTGACTAAGTTTGGATCGTAAGTACGTAGAGAATATAGTAGTGTTTATTTTTCTTGTCGTAAGGGTCAGTATATACATATGACTTGAAGTAAACCTTGTGGTTATTGTAATCAACTTTGTTGACTTATGTGTTGTGGGAATATTTGGAAAAAAAATTGTGTTTGTTATATATATATATATATATATATTAATTTTCTCCTGTAATCGGAGGCTCAAGGTGGCCCATTGTTTGGCCATTAGAGGCATGCCAATCGGCATTTTCACGGTAGCGACCGATTTGGCCTATTGTATATCCTATTATGGCTTGGTATATTAGCAGTTCACTTATAATGCTAGTTCTAGATATTGGGCTTGACGTGGCCCCTTAAGTAGCTCCGTAGGGCGTGGCCTATTCGCCCGGTCGTATAATTGACTCAAGTGGTATGAGTTCAATATGGTCCATTACGTAGCCCGTATGCGTAGTTCATGGCCTTATCACATTTTTAAGACAAAGGATAATATATAACAAACACAAAAAATGAGAAAACATGAAATTATCAGTAATTAATAAAAGAATGTGCCTCATACAAAAACCTTTCGCACCTCGTTGATATTTACATCTGAAACTTATGTATGCATTTTCCACGAAATTTATATCTATCACCTTCTAGTCTTTCATGGTCTCTACTAAAATAATACAAACAAGAATTGCAAGTCGGTTCCAGCAAATATTTCAGTTTTTACAAGCTTGCGTATACTTCTTCCAAAACCACTGACGTTAACGAGAATATAATGTTTTTTTTATATGTTTACCATCTTTGAAAAATGAAAAGATTGCATTAACAAAATTGTTGTTGGCATCAACAGGTATACATCTCATTGAAAATTTATTTTCTTTTGGTGGCATATTTTTGAAACCATGACAGATATTAATCAAGTTGAGAAACAACCTTGGAATCCTCACAATTGACGAGTAGAGATAATAGTTCATTTTGCGTGCTTGTAGCTGCTCTCGTAGAATTTCCTTTGTTTCTATTAATGATTTTGTTTCAACTGTATCGATATCAGTGTGTTAGAGATATAAGGCCTAGGCCCATTGAGTTTTATACTTTATGTAATTGGTACGCTTTCTAATAAACCCTAGTCGTCTTTTTGTTTTTCTATTCGTATTTCTTTGTTTTAACGTTTTCTACATGGTATCACAACATAGTTTTAGATCTTGAATTTTTTGTGTCTTCCGTTGTGCCGGCAACCAGTTGTTTTAGTTGTCCGCCGGAAGAAAAAAAAAGTAAATTGTTTTGGTTTTTGGATCTGGTGTGTAGAGCCACAATCAACAGACCTAATCGAGAAGTAAACGGTGTCTGTTTTTTTTTTTAATTTTTGAAAGTGGGTTCGAGACATCTAATCATTTAATCTGACCGGTTGGATTATGATTCGGTGCTACAGTTTGGGAGAAATCGCTACTGGAATAGTGCATATTTTTGTTGGTAAAATCATAGTATAATTTTGATTTTGATTCGAAATTAGACTTGAATTTGGATTTGGTATTTGGATTTAGTATTAAATTTAGTTTTGAATTTGGATTTGGTATCTGAATTTAGCATTCAGATTTCGTTTGGATTTTGTTTGGGTATTTGGCGTAGAGATTTCATTTGGATTTTGTTTGGTGTTTAGATTTTGTGTGACGTTTGGACTTCCTCTGAAGTTTGCTTAAATCGACGTTTGTCATTTTGATTTCATTTTGGTGTATAGATTTTATTTGAAATTTAGATTACATCTGAAGTTTTCTTAGATCGGCGTATGTCGTTTTGATTCGTTTGGATTCGTTTTGATTTGTTTGGTATTTAGATTTTGTTCTTCGTTTGGATTTGAATTTTGCATAGATTTAGTTTGGATTTGTTTGGACTTGTTTGGACTTGTTTCGATTTGTTTGGCTACGTTTGGCTTTGTTTGGCTTCGTTTGGCTTTGTTTGGCTTCGTTTGGATTCGTTTGGTGTTTAGATTTTGTTTGGATTAGTTACGAGTTTGGAGATTGGATTTTGGATTTTGAAGAATGGAGATTGGAGATTGGAGTTTAGAATTTGGATATTGGAGTTTGGAGACTCGAGATTAGAGACTGAAGATTAGAGACTGAAGTTTGAAGATTGGAGTTTGGAGATTATAGATTCAGTTTGAATTTTGAAGTTTGGAGATTGAAGATTGGAGTTTGAAGATTGGAGTTTGAAATTGGGTTTTGACGTTTCAATTTTGATTTTGGCGTTTTGTTTTGATTTTGGCTTTCGATTATGGTTTTGAAGCTAGGTGTTTCGTTTTTGCTGCAATTTTGGTTTTTATTTTATGTAACAAACTCACAATGCAAGAATAAGCATTGCGAGTTTGAGAGAGAGCGTTAGAGATAGAAGGCTTAGGCCCATTAGCCTATATAGTTTGTTTATAAATAAGAGCTTTATACTTTATGTAATCGGTACGCTTTCTAAATAATAAACCCTATTCGTCTTTTTGTTTCTCTAATCGTCTTTCTTTGTTTTAACATTTTCTACAGAGCGAACCCGGACATAATTTTTTCGCATTGTTAAAGGAAATAGCTTGCCAGTAGTCTAAAGAACAGCAGCTGAAATTTTTCCAACCTTGTAGTTTTTGTTAACACTATGTTCTGTACACTAACTTATTCGCTAACTTGTTCATATTTGTTGATGTCGTTTGTCGGCCACTCCAACTCTGATTTTCGAAGCGACGACATAAATCTTGCTTTCTGAGAAGAGAATCGTCCATTCTTGATCTCTTTCTTGCTTGTTCCCATTCAGGCATTATTTGTTTCTTAAGTTTTTTTGGTTGTTTAAATCTTATATGAAGTTCTTTCTCCGATGCATCATATATTTCCTGTTGTGTTTCTAGTCTTTCTCTCATGCATCATGTATTGTCTTTTGATGCTCAAACACGTTCCCCAATACCTTGTAAACCAAATTTTGGTCACGGTACGTACATTAACGCTTATTCGAACTCTCGTATAATATTAGGGATCGGACAGGTTATATGCTGAATTTAGTAGCAACAAAGATTCGGACATGATACGAATCTAGCATGTATAAATAGCTCATCTAGTCCGTGTAAAATGAAATGAGGCATGATATGAAATAAATCGAATGTATCCGTACAACCGTTTTGTATGATTTGATTTTCCTGAATACGAATGTGTGGGTTGCGAATTTGGCTGATCGAGTAAACCTCGAATTTTAAAATATGCTAAGCTCTCATGGCTTTGACTAAGAAGTTATTCTTTATTTAACTTTTTTGATATGATTGATCAACTTTAAGTGCCTTTGACTTGAACGGTTGTATACACATAATCCTTTTGGATTTTGACGATGCATGTTTTCTCTAGCTGAATTCTTATTGCTACGGAGAGCTTGCTTCGTGCTAACCATGTTTCTAACTCTTTGAAAATCTTTAGTTGGCTACAACCTCTTTGAGGAAAAATTATCAATTTTTTCGAAGAAAACATAGTACATAAACGTGTACCCGACTGCTAGAGTCTCGGTAAGCTTTTTGAATAAAAAAACATTTTGTTGTTAATTTTGATAAAAAAAAACAGCACCAGTACTATTAGCCAAAATATGAAACTAAAAGTAAGAAAATAGGAGATATGGGTATGATAGAAATTTCCCAAACTTGTTACAAAATGCCGCAAAGAGAACAAGACTAAACCATCTCTTAAAATGGCCAAACATATTGGGAGGAAAGCTTGACCATACATGTTTCTGAGCCCCTAGGCTTCATCAGGTAGGAAACAAGGCCTGTAAAGTTCATGAACTCGTAAACATGATCGGAAGAGAATCGAGACCTTTAAATTTCTATAGCTCGTAGGCGTAATCAGAAAGGGAACATGACCCTTAATTTTCGAGAGCCCATAAACATGATCGGATCAAATCGAAACCCTTAAGTTATTTGAGTCTATAGGCATGATCGAGACAGAATCAAAGGCTATTATGTTTCGAAACTTGTAGGTATGATTGGGAGATAATCGAAATTAATATTTCTCGAGCAATTGTCCTTCATTTGTCATTATAGGTATTGCATTTGGAACTGACCGATTATTTTTACAAAACTATGTTTTAGAAGAATATTGTAGATAATGCACATGTTTAATACATTTTTAGTGATATGGCTCTTCAAACCTCTATATATATATATATATATATATATATTAGCACGAAAACCAATTAATGATAACTTATGAATTAACTCATCTTCATTTGATTTAAGTCTCCGACTTGAGAATGACCTTCGAAGTATGTGGTCCGTGCGTGTGTTTGTCTACAATGATCAATCATCTATAACCAAAAACTCCAAAAACCAAAAAAAAATCTCAATATCTTTTATTCACTCTATTTGGTCCCCTCTTTGATTTACAAACCTTCAATTAATCGCAGTTGTAATATAACTAGGAGTTTATCTCCACCTATCCTCATTTTAAAAAATGTTTCTCTACACCTATCCTCATTTTAAAATGTAATGATGATGACGAATCATAATTTTGTCCGTATCTTATTTTTGAATGTGCAGGTAAACATTTGTTCGTAATCGACAAACATGGTGTTTGCTCTCGCCCATTAGAAAATGCTCATCCACCATTACATATTGGAACACAACACTAAACAAATGACATAATACATGTTGCCAAATACGTACTTTAACGTGATGAATTTTAACAACATACTAGCAACAATGCTTCGTATTGTCACGTAGCGCGATAAGGTTTAACATAATGGTGCAAAACTAGCAACAGTGCTTCCCATCGTCAAGCAACCAAAGTGATGTTATTATTTCCACAACCAAAGTTGACAAGTTTTGTTTACCCATGTAGATTATGTCTTGCGATTTTTGCTTTTGTGGCTAAATGGCCTAGATGTAATTAGTAATTTAGTTATTGAGTATTCTGGATTTTTCCTATCTTAGAACAAAAAAAAATCGTCCAACACAAAAAACAGCACAGCCCAACATAAAATTCAACAAAATCCAGCAGTATACATTGCAAGTTTTATACTTGAATAAATAAATTAAGTATACTTGAACCAAAAATACCACTGCAATTCGAATTCATCTTCACAGGCTAAAAAGAACCAACTACTAACGAATGTTATCCCTTGTTCACAAAAAAGAAAACAAAAATTTTACCATTTTATAAATTAATAATAAAAATACAGAACACTAGCTTGATAACCCACCAAAACTGATTTTTTAATTGATTGAAGACCGACGAAAACAATTATAAAAACCTTCACAATTACTTCTTCTTATCCGATACACCACCACCAGCCCTGCAAATCAGAATGAAATGAATTATAGACCAAACCTAAATTATACATAGTATGCCTATCTATTAAAAAGATAGAAAGAGGTTTATCCGAAAAATAAAAGAGTATAACACAAAAGAGTTTTTAGCAGACTTTTAGTTCAAATAGGATAAATGAAGCCTAAGTTATACTTGAAAAATCAAAACCCAGGAAAATTTATTAATTTTCATTTTAAACAAAAAATATAAAAAAGTTTAGCCTGATATTCATGTTCGAGATTACTATATTAGGATTTAGTATTTCATAAGGTGGGGGAAATGAATTTTTAGCATCTTTAAATCAATCAGCTTTCCTCTAACTATAATTCATCAGCTTCAAATTCGGAACAAGAACATGTCGCTAGAACCATCTGCACTCCTACTAGTTTTGGCCTTTACCTTATGCTAAAGATAAAGAACCAATTTAATCACTCTAAAGTGCAGCCACTATGAAAATAAAGGCTATATGGACAAAAAAACAGAACGCGAAAAGATAGACACGGAGAATGACACCAACCTCATTTTACGGAGAACATTGGACATTTCCTCTCTCTTCCTCTTGGCCCTCTTGTGGGTACCCAACTTCCTCTTTGCTACTTTAAGAGCTCGCTTGTCTTTTCCAACCTTAAGAAGCTCGGTGATCCTCTTCTCATATGGAGCAAAACCAGCCACTTCCCTGATGAGACTCCTTACAAAAAGTGTCCTTTTGCTTGTTTTCTGAACAAAACAAAAACAGCCCAACAAATTATCTCTATCCCTAAGAAGCACACAACTAATGACATACCAGCAAGGTTACCTAGAAAAAACACTTTAGGCTAGAGCCTCTATAATTAACAATCAATTTGCAAACTCAAATAATACTATATATAACTTCAATGTACTTAAAGGTAATAGGTACCTAGTTCTAAACAATACTTTATATATTACTAAGTATTGATCAATGATTCAGCTTGGGTTCTGCTACAACTAGGTTCTTTAAAGAAGTCTTGAGGAAGGTTAAACCAAAACTCTGAGGTAACCCTACATTACAATGATATAAAATGCATACTATATAAACTAACAAATACTATTGCTACGCTTGTAAATTTGAAAATGGATTATAACTAAAAACATGCTACTGGTAAATTTCTTCAAAGCAACAAATTTCTACTGGTAAATACATGCTACTGGTAAATTTCTTCAAAGCAACAAAGAAATCAAAATGAGCAGGCGATCAAGTTAACTAAACCAGTAAGGAATACATACCCCTAATCGACTTGAAGGGCGAAGAGGCAACTCGCGCTTAGTGACAATGTGCCCTTTGTTGAGTCCAACAGACAATCCAGTCGCTGTTGGAGGAACCATTGTCTACACCCACAACAAATTCGAACACACACTCGTCAAAGAACCAATCGAAAACAAAATTTAAGCAATTTAAGATTATTGAGAAAACTGAAATTGAATTCAGAAACTGTCCGACGAAAAAATACCTTAAACCCTTTTTCCAGCGAAAGGGAACGGCAATGGAGGAAGGACTTAACACAGGAGCGCCTAAAAAGCCCTAGGGTTTCGGTTTCGATTTTATACAGTGAGACAGGTTTGCGTCTAACTTAAGAAGATGGGCTAATCTGTTTTATATTATATTTTGGGCCGAACTGACTTTTTAATTTAAGCCCGTACAATAAGAGAGGGTTAGCTATAAATTTTGGAGTATATAATTGTGTAAACTATTAATACCACCAATTTTCACAAGTTCAAATATTTCAGATTATATTAATAGTTATTATATAATTTTATTAAACTTAATTGAAAATATCATTATCATCTAGTCCAACTTAAATAAATAATAATAGAGCTTAACTATTGAATTAATAATCGCGGTGAAAATATAAACTTATTTGTTGACACGAATAAGTTGATATGAAATAATACTGAGAATAAAAATATTTAAGAATTTGTCGGACCAAAAATAATTTGTAAGGACAAACGGCATAGTCTAAGTCGTACTCTTTTTATTTATAGGAGAGAATCGACTTTTTTGACATCAACGTAATAGGAAAACATTAAAAGTATCTTCAGTAGATTTCGTAAATGAGACAAAATAGAAAATTTAACGATTATATGGAGAAAAAATTCAAGAGATAATATGTAAGGTTGTTCATACTTATTAGTGTAGTTTTCGATAGGTATAGTTGTAGTGGAAGTTACACAATTTTTATAAACTTCTTTTGTTTTTCCCTTCCACTTAGAAATTAAGTACATGACTTAATTATAAAAATCATATTGTATTATTTGGTAATCTAAACTTTATAATTTATCGAATTAGTAGATTATCTTTTTGGGATGCTCTAACATTTGTCGGACGGCTAAATGGTCCCCAAAAAGGTTAGTTGAATTATCACGACAATTGTCAAACCCTTGCATAACTATATATCATTCAATTGAGACCCATAACGTTCTAGATAACATCAAATTCAAAACCTCCGGTCAACCCACAAATCTCGGATAGGTCGAAAGTATAACTATGTTGTTCATATTCCTTTTGGCTTCAGAAATATTAAAAGAAGATCTACTCACAAATCTCCATATTATCACCCAACATATAACATTTTTGAACCACTAATTGTTACTCTATTTTAAATAACTAAACATGTTTCTACACAAATACAAAAAAAAAACATTTGATCATAAACGCCAAAAAAATGAAAGCATAAATACCACCAAGGGTTTAGATTTTCACTACACTAACTCACTGAAAGTGTCGTCCACTTTTAGAGTCCCAAAAAAAATATGGAACCTCAAAGAAAAAAACTCAACATGTTATATAAGTAGCATAACGAGAATGGACATCAAATAAGAAATTATCGTGTTTTGAATGATGAAATTCATAATTTCATCGATAATTAGGAAATCATTGATTTTATCAAGGTCGGGCCCATTTAACCTCGAGAAACTCCCCCAAAAAACTCGTCACAAATTTCTCAAGTTGAGTCTCCTCAAGTATAAACAATCGGCATCGCACCATGGGTATCGGAAACATTAGCAATCTACGAGACTTGCGATGAGTAATTGCATCGCGATTCCGATAGATAAGTAACACTCACTATCACTATAGGAAATTCTCTCGCATGAGTCACCAAATTATCTCAAAAATATCATATTGTTGAACTCAAGATCTAATATTATGGTCAGACTTCCCCCGCATCTACCAAAGCCCATACCTCATTATCATTTTAAATGATAATAATATGATAAGGGTAGTGACACCCTATGAAGATGTCGCCATAATCATCACGAATATCGACGGAGTAAAGATAAAGATAAATACGATTAATATTATAAATTTAGAAAATATCTTATTCAATAAAATTTATGGTTAAATTTAAGGCACAACACCGTCAAATATATTTTTGATCAATTTATCTAGATCACGAATCTCAGTTATCAGAGAACTCAAGTTAGATGTCGTCCTTGAGCAAAAAGAATATTAGAAGAAAGGTACAATGTTTTTTATGATGGTCGACGAGTCATCCTTCTATAATGTCATCTTCAAGACAGCCATGGTTTAATCAGATATATGCAATCTTATATATAGTACATCGGTGTCTCTATTAGGTCAACAGTGGGTGGGTTAGAGTGATTTGAAGCAATCAGCAGATAATTAAAAAACAATACGTCACTTCTTTAAGACCCAATAGAATAACAACAAAAAATAGCCCAAATGGATCCAAGAGAGCCCCCCACATAGTGGAACCATGATAAAATCTATAATATGTAACATTAGGGACATGACAAATGGATTGTATAAACAAATACTTATAATAGTTCTTTTGAATAATCTACTAGCATTTTGTCTAATATTTGAATGTGTTTGCATGGTCCGTGAAAACTTTAACGGGAGTGTCGAACGAGGTATCATGTTACAAATTATCCATAGATATCAAATTAAAGGCAATCAAGAAAAAACATCAAACATTCTCATAGAATAAAGGTGAGGCTATCATAGTTGAAGACAATGGGCTAAGACATATAGGCCACATCCGAGAAGTATTTTATCATGTTTGGACTGTTAATCTGGTGTTGGTTAAAAAAAATAAAAGTGTAAAATGGTGCATGTGTGTGAACTTCATCGACCTTAATAAAGTATGATCAAAAGGCCTATTCGCGGTCTCGCGCATTGACCAACTGGTACACACCACCTTAAACAATGAGATTTTATCATTTATTGATGCTTAATACCGATATAATCAAATAACAATACATCCATACGATGAAGAATGTACAATTTTCATGACCAAACGAGAGCTTTATTACCATAAGATAATGTCATTAAGCCTAAAAGAATACAGGCGTAACGTACGTATGATAGGTAAATAAAATATATTAAGTCACCGCATGAGAAACATTAAAGAGGTACAAGTCTTAACATGAAGATTAATTATGCTTAATAGATTCATCTCTTGATCCTCATATAAATCTATCACATTTTATTAAATCCTAAAAAAGGTCGGATGATTTAACTCTACTATAAAGTGTAACATAACTTTCATAAAAAAAACTAAAGAGCATTTAGTCTCTCTTGAGGAACTAAAAAAGTCAGATTTATGCAAAGTATTATATTTGTACCTTGTAGTATATAACCATGTTGCCAATGCAATGTTGGTAAAAGAAAAATGAACCGTATACAAGGCTATATGTAAAATTATTCTTTCACATCAAAACTCGATACTTACAACTGAAAAAAATTACACTATAACATATGGGTTTTTTTAATCATATACAATCATAGCTAAAATATTGTTTTCCTCATAAATATGATGCAAAAGCTTGATATATTTAGGTAACTAACAAAGTGGTAAGTGAATCTTGTAGACTTTGATATAATGTTTGAACCTCTGTTTATCATCAAATAATATGTTTTGATCGACTTCCTCACTGAGTTACAAAAAATAAAACCAGCTATCTACGAGAAAAATCCCAAACCCATGTCGAAAAAAAGGACCGATAAAGGCTCTAAAAATTTTACCTCCAAAGTTGGTGTATAACTAACATATTTTCAGGGGACTAATTATACCAATAAATCAAGTTTGGATTCTATTCTTCAGACAACTAATTCGAATATGAGACAACAATAACATAACTTTAACGTATCCACGTCTTTGGAGCCCGAAAAGTAAAAAAACTAAGCGAGCCATAACTAATAGTCAATCATGCATTAGGGCATGCTAAAACTAAACAAGAAAACCTTATACTCTACATAAAGAAATTATACAATGAAGCTACCAAATTTGAGAAAATCGAGTATAAACAGGTGCCTTAAGCATAATATATAGTGGTTGACGCATATATTTTCCTATGATGTATCGAATATATCTTTAGGTAAACATTCAAGAGAAGTATCATCTTGGTGTATTGAATCTATACTCTAGAATCACTATATGACGTCATGGTTACTGATGAGCCTCCAAACTAAAGAACCCACATTAAGGTATCCTCAATGAAGAAATATCACCCACAAATAAAACAGAGCTCGAAAACATCAAAATAAGATATACTCGGATATATTATTGCTTAATACATTATATCAACAAAGGATAGCTAGACTAATATGAGTATAACACTCTCGTAGGAAAATCTTGCTAGTAATGTACTTTTGGCCAACTATACAATTTGATGTCAAGGTACTTGTCCAAATGTATGATGCATGCCAATGTTTTGCAAACACGATAAAAGCTTTAGACGTAACCCTTATGTCATTTTCTGAATCCATTACTTTCTATAGGCGAGGCATAGACACAGTGAGACCACTTTCAGAAGAATCACGGGTTCAACAATATAATAAACTATTTCTTTAAATAGTTAAAACTTGAGAAATTGGTGAAAAATTGAGCAAATGCAGTTATCACATTCCTTAATGCTAATATATGATGTAGATATGAGGTTATTAAAGTGATAAAAAATGAGAATATTTAATAATTCTAAAATTCACAACTAGCATTATTCTACCAAACCATAGGACAACACTTCTCGATATTAGTCTATCCACAAGCTTATAAAGAGGTTGATGTAACCAACTAAAGCCTCTTGGAAGCAATATGTCGTCTTCTAAATGATGCAGTAGGGAAATTGACATACACATTGCCAGAAGTTATATGGCCTTATTGACCATCTCATGTAAAGAACATAAAACTCTTATCACATTAGTATATGAAATGAAGGGCATAGTACAAGTGGGAACATTTATACCATCCTTACGAATTTACAAGTACAACTAATGTACAAACATGCAAAGGATAAAACCCTTGAAAAACTAGGAAAAACTTTACATTATCATGACCAAAGTAAATCTATTAACTTACAAGTTAATGGATGTAAAAAGGTTAACATTTATCATACCCATGAAATGTGAAACACTTAAAATTATATACTTCATAAATACAATTTACCCTTTAATAATTTTTAATTTATTTTTTAACTTATCTATGTATTATAGATGTAATATTTTCTAATTTGGTAGTGTAGTTAGGTTTAATGAAATACCTTCAATTAATTAAAATATAATATCATTTTGATTCAAGAGTTCTTATATTATTGTTATATAAAATTAAATTTATAACAAATGTTTGTTAAGCTTTCGAGATAGAAAACAAAATGTATTAAACTTCATTGTCTTATACAGATCACCCCAAATACGTTCGACAATAACTTGTTATTTTTCCTAATATTTTTCTAAAAGAGCCAAATCATATATAATTAACCATTTCAAAGTAACAACGCTAAAAAATTTATTTAAAATAATTAAACAAAATGTACGTCCAACATTAAGATTTACTGAAGTAATAAATATATTGGCAAAAACAAATATATATAAAAGACAAATCCTCAAACAAAGACTTCGACCATGTAAAAAGCCTCGGTCGCGTAGAATTTCTTTTATAAAATGACTTGAAATACTAAATTATATAAACGAAGTAAAACTGCGAAGTGCTTTGATCTTATAGAGGATGGACCTCCTTTTCTCCATCACTTTTATTAGTCTTGGTTGCATAAGCTACAGGTAACCAATCTATCCCGACAGACTGTTCACATCTTACGTCAATATATATGAACGAGTCTTATGAAAATTCAAAACAAATATTACTTCTAGATTCTTTTTATACTCGTCAATAACTTCAAAGTCTACTTCTTACAGTTTGATTATGTCAGCATCATGCCAAGGTTTCTCAACATCCAATATGTTGTGAATAATTTTTAAATTTTTTTATTACTCTTCTATCAAACTTCCAGAACCACGATTAAGATGTTTTATTATATTATTCTATTCCATACCTAAAAGTTGTGTCAAAAGGATAAATCTCCCGGTTTTACTCTAACATTTTTGGAAGCCTTGAGTTGTCCTTTCAACTCGTTGATTCTTTCCTAATGAGTAGTCAACCAAATATCTAGTTTCTTCCAAAGTCAGCATGGATCAAACTTCATAAAATGGTGGTAGAATCTTCTTGTGTCGAATTACAGAAGTTGCACTTTTGTAAGCGGAGGTAAGACCATCCACCCTACAAAGAACCAGACAATTGTTCAATATTGGAGCCCCTATATTCTTGAGTTGTTTGGAAAGAGTCTTGAAATATTGACAATAATTAGAGACCGACGAGAAATCCCGCAAATAAATGTTATTGAACTTGTGTTCCAAAGCAACGACACGATAATTTTCATTATCTTAAAATAAATTACGAAGACAATTCCATATAGTCACGACTTCAATAATAGTGGTCAAAAGATCGATGAAGATGGTTGAATAAATCCATTGAACCACATGATTATCCAAGGTATCTCATATCTTTTGTTCATCATCAGTAAGAGGACCCATCTATTTATTTTTCCCTTCCTCCGGTTTTGGCGGGATAAATGCGATGAAGAACTTTGTGCAAACGACAATAAACCTTGAATAATTCGGCCCAATTGACATATTGAAAGTTCTCAATCTCAAGAATGATGGGAATATGCGTCTTGATGTTAGAGACGGTAAGTGTAGGGTAAAAAGAGGAAAAAAATTAGTATTGGAATCGCCCATATTGACGGAAAAGAGTAGATGAGAAGAAAGAATCAAGCATAATAAGAAATGAGAAGATGACAACGTAGTAGGGTGAGGAAGCGAGAAGAGATAAACCTTAACCCTAATTTGATATCTTGAAAGAATATCATTATGGAACTGGTAAGAATAAATATCAATAGGGTGATGATCGACACTAGTTTGTCAACAAACATCATATATAAAGACGCGTATGAGAGAATTAAAGGATGACTAGTGTTAATCCCATGTCAAAGATCCCTGACATGCTTCACAGGAGAAAATGCGACATTATTATAGGAGTTGGCTCTAGACGTAGCTCTCTAGAAGCAAGACTTGAAAAAACTATACAATATATTTTTGTGGTGGTAAAGGCATCATCTTCTAGTAACATTACTCGGTTGATCATGTCTAGAGCATATGCATGCAGTTAGATTTATTGTCCACCAGTGCTTAAGATCCCCCCAAAATGACAAAATGACCACAATAAGAGGAAATCATAAAACATTCGGGAATGCTATGCAACATCCATGGCGCTCAAAGTATAACAACCAGAATGCCAAGGGATTGTCTCTAAGGGAGTACATTACCTTGGAGAAGGACCCTTATTGGTAATATTAGGTGAATAAGCATAAGAAGTAATCATGGAACCGGGAAATTCCAAAGATCGATTGAGACATTCCAATCGATCTCAGATAAATATTTTTGATGTTTTAAAACATTAGTTAAATATGTTTGTATAGAGTATGCATGACATGACTAGAGACCCAGCATATCATATGTCATTAGTTAAACATCAATAATAGCTATAGGCCAATAATATAAAAATGAGATATAACTCCAAACAAATAACAAGGTAAATTGTTCATAAAATAGACAAACTCACATCCATATGGCTCATTCGTGAGTCCCATTATCTAATATAGATAACTAATAATTTTCTGGTAAAACATAAAAATCGAAAGTGGAGCATGTGTGTAGACTTCATGTACATAAACAAGTCATATCTAAAGAAACCACTTCACACTACTTAAAATTAACCAACTCGTATATGTAACATCAGGAAACAAGATGATATCCTTCATAGACATCTTTTTCGGATAAAATCATATACAAATAAAGGAAAAAGACCAAGAACACACAATACTCATCCATGAAAGAGGGTTACATTGGTACAAAATAATTCTCTTTGGATTGAATAATTATGGAGCAATCTATTAAAGACTGCAAACAAGATCTTAACAGCGCAATAGTGATAAAGTCGTTATTATCAACATAGAGTCTATTAGGAAAAATGTGAATTAATAAAGAATAAACTGGGTAGAAAAGACACTCGGCGACAAATGATCGAGAGCAACCCGAGGGGTATTCACTTCATAATGAACTACTTTATGAAAAGGGCACTCGACGATAAAGGACCGAGGGCAAATCGAAGGGTATTTACTTCATAACAAGATAGGCCATAAAATGTCGAGCAAAATCACCACTAACAATCGCGTTGGGGACTAAACGAGGGACATAAATACCATATTATAATAAAACAACCGAGCAGAAGTCATATGAAAGGATCAATGTAACTTGTTCAAGGCTTGATGAATATAGAAACCAACCAGAGGGCAGTAAACTAATAAAAGCTCGATCAGGATCTTACCAAACAAAGGTCGCGTCAAGCTAAAACCACACAAAGATTTTACCGACCAATGAATTACACGCGTTTACCGATACCTGTACAATCTAGTCATCAACAACGGCTAATGAAGATGCCATAAAAGAAGTCAACACTTATTAAAAAAATTGTTGATTAGTTGACTCACGTAACGCACCATGGCCAAAGTTATGACCACGATTGCAGGACCATTATCATAAATATATGTTCACTATCATAATTAGTGGAGTTATGTAATTAGTGAGAAAGTAAAATTGATTTGTAAAGAGTATAAATTGAATTACGATTATGTAAAAAATGATGTTTTCTCGAATCAATAAAATTACTACATATAAAATATTTGTTAGATTTTCCCTTAACAAATAGATTGAAGAATATAAGCCTATATTTGATGATATATTGGTAACAATTCTATATGAATAAGACTATTTAGTAGACCTCGTAAAGACTTTCGAAAACCTTAGGCAAATAAATCTTAGACTAAATCAATAAAAATGCACATCAACGTTTCTTAAGATATATGGAGAATGAAAAAAAATCAAAAACAAATCCAACACAACTCGCCAAATTTTGAAGCAGTGAGACCTCTAAGGAATGTAAATGAAGTACAAATTCTAATAGAACGATTAGCCATCAAGATCGTCAGACAAATGCCAATATTTCTTTAAAACATTAAAATGAGTATGCCGTTTTTAATGAATTTCGGCGTGTGATGAGAATTTAACAGCATAAATAATTTTTTGGTCTATCTAAAAACACTTACCAAGCCTAAGCACAAAAAGAACATGTACTTATACCTAGCAGACTCGGAAAATACAGTTACTTAAGTTAATGTTTATTACCAAAAGAAACTAAGTATTTACAATTAGAAAAACTTGCATTAACGTTAGTAATTGTGACTAAGAAAACAAAAATCCTAAAATATGTTTTCGTGAAATAAAGAAGCATTGGTCAATTGTAGAAGAATTTGATCGAATGAAGAAAATAAAGAATAAAAAATCGCATAAGAAATTGATCAAATAAAAAAGAACAAGATCGTAGTACCAAAACAAAGACATAATGATTATTAAGAAAAATTAGATAGTTACGAATATCTTAAATTCAAAGTGAAAGGGTTATCAATACTTTTTCACATCTGGTATTGATAAATAGGGTTAGATTACATTTTTTTTAAAAATAAAAAATTGTTGATATATTTGTTTAACTAATAAATTAATAATTCAACTTGATAATTAAAAAATAATAAAATTATTTTTAACATTATAGTTGGAGGTATCTCAGTTTTTGTTTTATTAAATTTAATTGTATCAAAAGAATTATGATTTTAATATTTTCTAATGGATAAATCCTAAGTAAAATAATATAATAGATAAATAAAAAAGACAACCAAAATAAAAAAAAACTTATAACAACTAAACTAATAGTTGTTATACGCATTGGTTTATTAAATCTAGAAAGTAAATATTTATATAATTATTAAAATAAACTATACATCCAACAAACTAAAAAAAATATAAAAATATAATTGCTTAACCGCATTGAAAAAATGGAGATAAATTATTTTTATTCATTCGATTATAATAAGAACAAAAATTATTTGTTTTCTGTTTTTCTCTAAAATAGTTTAAACTAATTTATTTAACATGGCCAAGCACATTGGCATGTACAAAGTCCTGGTGTAGCAGCGGGAGGGCACGTTGCTGATGCTGAAGAACCATGTTTTATCTTGCAAAGTTTAAGACAATTTTCTGGAAATCTTGCATCAAATTTGCCGGGTGGATTCTCACTACAAGTGCCGTTAGTGTTGGCCGACATCGTCATTGGTATGGACACAACAAACATGATAAGAAAAATGATTGGATATATATGTGGAGTTGTTTTCGCCATATTTTATTTTTCAAATAACAAATATATAATTCGATTTACAAAAATAAAATTTAACAAGATATATAATAAAATATTCAAAACATAGTTGCCATAATTCTTTAAATACGCATGGGAGCTAATCGTTTGTGCATAGATTTAATAAGAAACCGTTAAAAGTAATTTTTTGAAACTGTCAATTAAATATACAATAAATGCAATTTTAAGTTTTTTTATGTATTAGAGGAATTTGGTCAAAAATTAAATGCGATCCTCGTTCAAAATCTTTTCTGTTTTCTATATTTTATAGAAGAGGGACAAATTTCGATGGTAATTATTATAAGGATTTGTTAATCCGTGTCTTTGACGCATGTTAAGAAGCATTAAATAACTAATTATTATTTTTAATTTAAGATATTTTTAATAGATATCATAATGAGAAAAACATATAGTTTTTAGGGTTTGCCACTTTATACTCTTCATTATTTTTTTAATAACTTTTTTTTAATATTTTTTAATTGTTTAATCGGACGAGAATAAAGATCTGAGTCCATTCTACACGTCAATAACTGTGACATATCTTGAAGTATAGCAATAGACAATTTGGTTTATGTATTAATAGGGACGGATATAGGGGAGATAGGTATGCCTGGGACAAGCCTAAACCAGAAAAATAAGTTTAGTATAGTGGTTAACTTCTCAAGTAGTATACTTGATGTCTTATGTTCAAACTTTTTTACGTTCTTTTAAATTCTATTTTTTTAAATTCTTTTATTTCACTTTTTTTATTTCACTTCTTCTTTATATTCTTTTACTTTTTATTTTTACTATATTTTCCAACTTCTCTCAATTTTTTTTAAATTCTTTTATTTCACTTCTTCTTTATATTCTTTTATTTTTTATTTTTACTATATTTTCCAACTTCTCTCAAATAAAAGCTTCACTTCTTTAAATTCTTTTATTTCACTTCTTTACATTCTTTTTATTTTTACTATATTTTCCAACTTCTCTCAATTTTTTTAAAATTCTTTTATTTCACTCTTTTATTTCACTTCTTCTTTACATTCTTTTACTTTTTATTTTTACTATATTTTCCAACTTCTCTCAAATAAAAGCTTCACTTCTTTAAATTCTTTTATTTCACTTCTTTACATTCTTTTACTTTCTATTTTACTCTTCTTTAAATTCTTTTATTTCGCTTCTTTACATTCTTTTTATTTTTACTATATTTTCCAACTTCTCTCAATTTTTTTAAAATTCTTTTATTTCACTTCTTCTTTACATTCTTTTACTTTTTATTTTTACTATATTTTCCAACTTCTCTCAAATAAAAGCTTCACTTCTTTAAATTCTTTTATTTCACTTCTTTACATTCTTTTACTTTCTATTTTACTCTATTTACCCCTAATCGTAGTTGTCTCTTTCCCAACTTCTCTCAAATAAAAGCAACATAAAACTATAAAAATAAAATATTAAGTTGATTCCGTTAATGAATTTTCCATTGGAGTTTACTTCAACTTTGATTCAACAAATCATTGAAAAAATTGAGGATTTTCAAACCATAGTTTTCCTTTCTATAATAAATTATATGATATGCATGGTTGTTAATCATTCTTCAACACATATCGGATACCATTTCTTCTATAATTCGTTTACTTTTTATTTTTATCATATTTGCCAACTTCTCTCAAATAAAAGCTTAACTTCTTTAAGTTATTTTATTTCACTTTTTTAAATTCTTTTATTTTCTATTTTTCTTTAAATTCTTTTATTTCACTTCTTCTTTATATTCTTTTACTTTTTATTTTTACTATATTTTCCAACTTCTCTCAAATAAAAGCTTCACTTCTTTAAATTCTTTTATTTCACTTCTTTACGTTCTTTTACTTTTTATTTTACTCTATTTTCCCCTAATCGTACCTGTCTCTTTCCCAACTTCTCTCAAATAAAAGCAACATAAAACTATAGAAATAAAATATTAAGTTGATTCAGTTAATGAATTTTCCATTGGAGTTTACTTCAACTTTGATTCAACAAATCATTGAAAAATTGGGGATTTTCAAACTTACTTCAACTTTGATTCAACAAATCATTGAAAAAATTGAGGATTTTCAAACCCTAGTTTTCCTTTCTATAATAAAATTATATGATATGCAAGGTTGTTAATCATTCATTCCAAATTGATTGCATATTTCATTGCAGGTTAATGATTAATGAAGACGAAGATTTGCAGATGGTTGATGTAATATCTTGTCCACCTGCTTAATTGTAAGATTTTTCCTTAGTTGAAGTTTACTTAGATTTTCATTCAACAAAGCAATAAAAATTTCCATTTGGTTTTACTTCAATTTTGATTCAACAAATCACCAAAAAAATTGGGAATTTTCAAACCCTAGTTTTCCCTTCTATACGAAAATTATCTCGGATCTATGTAAGACTTTTATTTGTACAAAAAACACACTAGATATTTGGATTTGTGTACAGACTTTTGAAAAGCGAGTTTTGTCCTTACCGGTTGCTACCGCAAGTTTTGAGCGAGTATTTTCTCGTATGAAATTGGTGAAGAATGAGTTGAGAAATAGAATTGTCAATTCACGATTCACGGCTGAATGATTGTTCAGTGACATTTGTGGAGAAAGAAGTGTTTTCTAAGGTTGATGATCTAGATATTATCCAACGCTTTCAAAGCATGAGTAAGAGAATAATGCATTTACTTTTGGACTAGAATATATTTTCATTTTGAATAGTAACTAGAATATTTACATATGTTTATTATGCAATACTCGAATTTTAATAGAATTTTCCATAACATATTTGGGCATACCTTAAATTTTATTCCTGGATCCGCCACTGGGTACCTGTAAAACGCTTATACTTTTTCAGTTTTCATTGACATATTTTATATAAAAAGTGGTTGTGTTTGTATGAAAAATAAAAATTATGATAATTAATATGGGTAAAATTCGCGTGTTAACCGGTGCTCATGACACCATTTAGCAACGCCCTTATTATAAACTCCGAACTTGTGTACCAATTTTGAAAAGAGGTTCAAAATTGAAAGAAAACTACCCAAATTCTTTTGTTTGCTAAGAGTTTTATAAATATGTTATATTCAACTTCTGTATGCCTTTTAAATATTATTTAAAAGTTGTGAATTAAGCAGTAAATAGAAACCTTTACAAAGGGATTTACCATTAAAAACTCATTCAACAAAGGATGAAAACTTAATTGTTTTTAGAGATTTTATATTTCAATTTTTTTTTGCTATTTTCTATTTTAATTTTTAAAAGTTTGTATCTTCTAAATCTTAACTCGGAAAATGAGTCTGAAATACCATTAGTTTTGTTTTTTTAAGACGAACAAAACTAGTACCATTCATGATATGTTTTGATTTTTTTTTAAATATATTTTACACTCGTTTCTGAGTTTTATGGTTTCGCATCTAGTGACTGGTTTCGCATCTATCAAAATAAAGAAGGTTTCGCATCTATCAAAACAAAGAGGTTTCTCATCTAGCAAAATAAAGAAGTTTTCGCATCTATCAAAATAAAGAAGGTTTCACATCTATCAAAATAAAAAAGGTTTCACATTTAGCAAAATAAATAAGGTTGCACATCTAGCAATATAAATAAGGTTTCACATCTAATACAACAAAACAGGTTTCGCATCTATCATAACGAAGAAGGTTTTGCATCTTCTTAGCAAAACTCCTATAAATTTTAAAACTTTAAAAGTTTGCATCTTTCAAACTGTAACTAAAAAAAACCCCGAAATTACCGTTTATTTTGTTTTTTTAAGACGAACAAACTAGTACTACTCATGATATGTTATGAATTAAAAAAAAGAACAAATAACATTTCACATCTATCACAAACGTGTTTTTTGCATCTACCATTCCAAAAGAATTACACGTTTTGCAACTATCAGTAGGTACATATACAAACGTTTGACATTTTCTTCCCTGAACCGTTTTACTCGACACAAAAATCTGAGAAACTTAAAACAAACTAAAACCGACCAAAAACTAACTGTAATACAACAAATAAACTACATTAGCAATGTAAAAACCAGATAAATACCAAGAACCAGAAACAAAAACATATCTCGAGTACTTCTAGTATTTCGAAATCAAAATTTGACTTACCACACACAAATCGACTTATCTAAATAAATATCCAAAATTAAACTTCGAAAACAACTAAAACACAACAAAAAACGTATGAAAACAAAAAAAAATAAGAAAATTGAGTAAAAAAAATGAAAAATCGCCTAACATTAGAGATGTTCTATTCACGTATAGAGAGAGTTCATGTGTATATATATATATAGAAACAAAAATTGGGGAAAAAGGTGAAGAATAAATGAACAAGGGTATTTAAAGAATTAGTGGGTCTTCAATGGTAAATATTTGACTAAAACGGGTCTTTCTCGGAGAATAATAAAAATATGGGTCTTAGGTGGATAATAGTTAAGGTTTTGGGTCTTAAATGGTACTTTACCCATATTTTCTAAAAATATAATTACTTAAATATAATTATGAAACCCTAAAGAGTTTGGCCGTTTCTTTCTTTCACTACCTAAATTATGTTTTCTTCATTTTGCATCTATTAAAAACGTGTTTTTTACGTCTACCATTCCAGAAGAATTACACGTTTCACAACACGTCTACCATTCCAAAAGAATTACACGTTTCACAACTATCAGTAGGTACAGATACTTCCTTGAACCGTTTTACTCGACACAAAAATCTCAGAAACTCAAAACATACTAAAATCGACAAAAAACTAACCGAAATACAACAAATAAACTACATTACAGACGTAAAAACCAGATAAATACCAAGAATCATAAACAAAAACATATCTCGAGTACTTCTAGTATTCCGAAACCGAAATTCGACTTACCACACACAAATCGATTTATCTAAATAGATATCCAAAATCAAACTTTGAAATCAACTAAAAACACAACAAAAAACGTATTAAAACAAAAAAACAGGAAAATTGAGTAAAGAAAATATGAATCGCCTAATATTAGAGTTGTTCTATTCACGTATAGAGAGAGTTCACGTGTGTGTATATATATATATATATATACAGAGAATATTAGAAAAAAAGATGAAGTATGAGTCTAGATTCCTTTTATATAAATGAACAAGGGTATTTAAGGAATTAGTGGATCTTCAATGATAAATATTTAATAAAAACGGATTTTTCTGAGAGAATAATGAAAATATGGTCTTAGGTGATAATAGTTAAGGTTTCGGGTCATAAATATATAGCATTCTAAAAATATAATTATAAAACTATAGAGAGTTCAGCTATTTCTTCCTTTCACGGCCTAAAATCCGTTTTCTTCCTCGGTTTTCCTCCTTTCGCTTCTCCAAAGCTGATTCTGCGCTTTAAGTATTTTCACTCTCAAAACCACCATCATACCGTATAATAAGCTGGTTAACCCAAATTGATGGTGATTTCCGTGTTCTTTAAGGTTTTTTAAGCATAACCCTCTCTTTTAGGCCATCAAGAGAAATATCATCCGTTCTTTGTGGCTTCTTGATGTAGTTTTCTCTAGTCTGATGCTTATCTCTCCATCTATATTCTTTGAGAAGCTTGTTCATTCTCTTATGTCAGCCAGATCAACACGATAGCTTTGGTCTCCGATCAGTCCCACACGACTATTTTTATGACTATATCTTCATTTTGCCTGCAATCATCGGTTTTTTTGGTCGTTGTTTGATTGGCGTGGCTCTCGATTCTCTCGAATAGTCCAAGATTGCAAGTCACCATATTTATCTCCTCTCTCGATGATTTCAATCTGTTACATTCCGGCAAGACTTTGAACACGATTCATGTTCTTCCTATTTTGCAGATTTATTGTCTTTGTTGGAGCATGACTGCGTTAAATTTTATCTTTGGGTCATGATACCCTGGTTGTTCATCTCTTCTCTTCTTCAATATGTCTATCATGTATACTTCTCATCTCGACAAGTTTTGTTTCATGAAATTGTTCGATCATTTTGGCTATTGGTCTTATTTGGTGTTTCTTTGGTGGCTAAGGTTTCTCTTGTTTGAAACTTTTGTTGCCACATAATTTTTTTATAAAAGCCGTTCAAACTAAATCAAACTATAGACTTTTAAATAATCTTATTCCTATTAAATTAGACAAAAGGTAATTTATCTGTTTTGAATTTTAAACTCATATTTTTTTAAATTACTCTCTTCCAATTAAATTATAAAACAAAATATTATTTATTTGTTTCGAACTTTAATAATCAATTATATATTATTTATCTGTTTTAATTTTTAAAAATTAATTGAATATATATATATAAATATAAACATGATTTTTGTTTTGATTTTTTTGAAAATTATATATATAAAAAGTTATTAATATCAACACAAATTAATTAGGGTTAATAATTTGATTAAAAATTAATACCACTGGAATTCTATGATATATTTAATGTTAGATTTTTAGGTAAATGATAAATATAGATACTAAATCCACGTCGGTAATCATAAAATAAAATAATCCATTTTTACTATTCATTATTTATAGTCCAAATACTTATGAATACATTTGGGCCCAATAGTGGATAGATTTATACTTCAATTTATTGATACTCTCTCTACTACTTATTATTGTTACCCTTAAAATCCAATCTTCCACTTGGATCATCACATGAGCTAAAAATATCCATTAAATTATGCATTATATAATATTATTCTTTTTGCATGTAACCTGACATGCCTTGTGAATTTAGAATATTGTAAACATGAAAATAATGAGGCACATGTACGCTTTATGTATGCGCAACAATACCCTCAATAATCCCAATAACAACTATCACTTAAACAAAATTTAACTTCTCATAAAGTGCAACAAGGAAATAACGTGAATCATAATCATTACGTATCAGTTTTAATTGGTCGTATTATGCTGAATTGAGATTGTTAAAATTACATATAATATATAAGAGATACAGGAGAAAAATTAAGCAATTTATATATTTACTTAAACCTATACGAAGTGAAACTAATACAATCCGAACTTAAACTAAAAGTTGAATTATAGTTCATGAAATACTTTAAACGTTGAAATCTTAATAGGGAGGGGGGGGGGGTAGAAAATAAGGAAAGACGAATCTTTCTGATTTTATGTAATCTTAGCTGAATGATGGAGTTTGTTTTAATTTTCTTCATCTTTATGTCCTTGACTATAAAAAAACTAAACATATTTTATTTATTCGATGTCATTAGATGTGCAGAAAATTTAATTCTTATAAAATATGCATGTGTAAGTCACGTTTAATCTAACACCCACTTAATCCATAAAGTCATAATACGTAAATGATTTTCTTAATCACTTGAATTTCTTTATGTCAACATATGATGCTTTTTTTAATATTAGATGACTTATGTCCTATTGTACATGTCATTCCTAAAGTACTTAAGTATTTACTTAACATTCTTATAATGAATATTATACCTTATAGTGAATTAACATGAGAATACATTAATATTAAATTGTCAAATCATATGAAATATTTTTTATTCTCCAAAATATCCATGTTGATTAATAAAACTTATCTCAATTCACTTGAAGCAAAATTAGAGGCTTTTTGTCTATATACAACAATATTTAACATTTTATCAATGTATGTATTTTCTGATAAACACACATAATCATCGAGAGTAATCCTCATGAATCTTGGTTCATAACACATGGGACACCTCACCTATAATTTCACACTTAATTTGTTTATTAGAAATTTATTAATATCATGCAATAGGTCACTGTTATTTAGGACAATGAACATGTTAATGATAAGTAACTCTAAATCTAAATCACTTCACTGGCCTTGTGAAATTCATAATACTATACTAAGTTAATCTCAGAACAAAAGAAATTAAAACATTAATAGGTTATGATATTATTAATAAGACACCTAAACTAAAATATTAGAAATGATTTTCTAATTGTTAGATACTGTTGACTCTATAAGATCTCCATATGATTGTTACAAACCTTTTAATCTTCATATAGACCGATTAAATTTTACAAAATATCATTATCGATTAGAGCAATTGAGTTGTAATATATCTATATATATGTATATATATATATATATATCAATTTTTTAATGTTATGATTCTGAAAGACATGATCTTACTTTTCATTTACTAAATATTTATGATGAATTATGCAAGTTATACTAGTATTTGTTTTCGAAAGAATCATTTGCTTGATTAAAATAAAAAGTCTCTTAAAATATAATTATGTTCAAATTGAATTAAACCTATTTGGTCATATTACCTTTGAGTTAAACATGGTTCAAATATAATTCCATCAACTAGTATATTTTCATTCGATAACATATCATAATTTAAGCTGAATTATCTGACATCAAATTATTTTGTATTATTGTTACAATAATCCACGATTGAGAATTGGAATTGCGTGTGATGTTATGAAAGCTTAAACTAAATTATCTTTTACATGTGTTTCACTGAAAAAAAATTATTTTTCTCGTATAACTATTTATGATGTCATGTAAGGTGAAATTGGATTCTTTTGTTGCATCCCAAGCATCTCAATATTCTTTAAAAAAACTTTACATGAAACACTTAGCGTAAACTAGATATATAGTGTTTCATTTTTCTCGTTTGTATATATTCATAAGCTACTATACTAACTTCATTTTGCAAAATTTCTTGACGATGATGAGTTTGTTCTTCATGAACAAATGAAACTCTTTATTCTTAAGCGAGGTATTTAACATTGATCATTCTCACGATTAGAATATGAACGATGAAAAATCAAAGTTTGTTCGTTTGAATCTAGACCAATAATTTATGATTCTTCGCTATAATCAAAGACTAGATTATATATTCTAAATTTATTCTAAAAATTCCATTAATATGAATGCACATAATTTCCTTTATTTGGTATGTTCTCTTTTTATGTATTTAACAAATGTATCAACAATCATACTAGTCAAAAGTGTATGAAGTACCTCAAGAAACTAGTCCGTTAACCTATTTATGAGAGGTGTGTCATAAATGCTTGTCATAATTTATTTTACTATACAATCCATAAGTATGTATCACATTATTGTAAAATCTGTTACTTGTCTATTTTATAACTTCTTTATTCATAAATCAACATTGTGTGTATAAATGTTTCAAACCTCTCATATCCCTTTTGAATTTGTCCCATGTATCTTTAGAAGGAATACATTATTAATACAGATGTATGAACAATCAGAATAGTAAAAAGGAAATAAAGTACCTTAAAAAACTAGTTTGTCAACCTCTTTATGAGAGGTGTGACATGAATGTTTTTTACAATTAATTTTATTATACAATACGTAAGTATATATATATATATATAACACATTATTGAAAAATATAGTTATTGTATCGTATATTACTTATCCATTTTGTAACTTCTCTATTCATGAATCAACATTTCATCAACTCTTAATTTTGGTAAGTTAGTGTATATCTCGAATTAAGACAAATTGTGATGCTTATATATGTATAAACCCATAACGTGTTTGTACATATTAAAATAAATTAAAACGAGGACCAAACCAAAAATGTGAAAACAATTTTTTAGCTGAGCTAAGTTTCAAACCTCTCATATTTCTTTTGAATTTGTCATAGGTCTTTTTTGAAGGAATACAATATGGATATTCAATTATAATTAACCTTCTTATAGCATGAGTGAGAGTGAAACTAAATTAACATTCATTCTTAATATATTTTCTTTAAAGAATTTAACTATGTAAGCCCCAATAATTGTCAAGGTTGAATTATATTCTCCCATTATTGTTCAACTTCATTGTTCAACTTCATTGTTCACAATGATTAATAATCTCTTTATAATTGAAGTATGATTGTAAAATATGAAGTGTGTAGGTAATACTAATGACATTATTCAAAAGTCCATAAAAAATCAAACTCTGAAAAATTGAACATGTAAAGAGATTATAACTGTTTCTCTCAAAAATAACACTTCCAATCTACATCATTTTTTAGATTTAACGAACTTAGATAAATATGAGAAAAAAATATAACACTAAAAAACTGAAATTCTGAATTTTTGAAATTATAAGTATCTTAAAAATATTATTTGAGAATCTTCAATGATATGCTTACAAACTATCATAAAACTTACCATAAAACTTGTAAGATTTAACCATATCCTCATTCGTGCACTTCTTTATCCTCTACTTATATTACTGAGTAAGATGAAAGGTTTGTCTAATGATATAGTCGTACAAATTTTATGACATTCCTAATGAACAAACATATCATATTCTATTATATCTAATTAATTTAGAATACGATTACCTAATTGTATAACTACAACCTAAACTTACAATATTTAATCTTAATCATCGTATTAATAATATACAGGGCTGAATTTTCTCAAATTTTAAGCTCTAATAAACATCGAGTTAAACTGACTCGTCGCGATCCTTAGCAAAGACGTTAGACATTGGTGTTATACATTACTTCTAGAGCACATCTCTTTAAGAAAAATAATGTTGGTTCACGACCATATTTGTAAACAACCAAGCCTTTTATCGGGTCGGTCATGATTATTTTGTGGAATATTTAATCGAAACCATTCAACATTGAAGTCCAGTTGGGCATGAATTATATGACATGTAAACGTAATGACATTATACAACAGTTTGGTCACCCTTAGCTAAATGTGTGCATAGTATTCATGAGGGCTAACTTGCACACATAATTATTGGTCCTTGAAAATAAGCACCCAAACTCACTCTCTTTCATGATTACAGAGATGGAGAGCACTCGTGTGGCATGACCAGTCCACCCTACAGTTTCACAGTAAGAGTATATGAAGTGTCTATGTGCAAATTATTCTAAACAAACACCTTTCTAACTGAAAAACCGTTGTGATGCATTTTATTACACTATAAAAAACTATAATAATCTTTATGATATAAAATAGCCTTTCAAGTGTCTAGATATCTAAAAAAAATGAATGTCGTTCAAACGCCACCCTACACTTTCACAGTAAAAGCATATGAAGTTACATGTGCAAATCATTCCAAAAAAATCCTTTATAGTTGAAATACCTTTGTGATGCATTTTTTGCACCATGAAAAACTCAATAATCTTTAGGATATAATTAGTCCCTTCAAGTGTCCATATATTTGAGGAAGATGGATGTCGTTCAAACTCCAATCCTGAAAATGAAATAAACAATTCAAACCATACATCCCAAAGTCCAAGTGCTCAATGGTAATGAGTGATTAATTCTCATATTGAAGAACATACATTCACAACACTACATGTTTACTTAACGCACACATAATAAATAAACATATTTGTACATCCCCAAGCACTTAGCACAACATCCACTAGATAATACCTAAAACATGCAATATTATACTTCAAATAATTCACCAAAACTAGCATATTATATATACTAAAACTCTTTGAAATTTAAAATTCAGGTGGAATAAAAAATGAATCACAAGCTTTGAAAAACCGAACACAAAGTTACGATCTTGCGAAGCCAAACACCCATGTTGTCTTGCCACCTCACACCCATGTTGTCTTGGCACCTCGTTGTGGGTTAACTTATGTATGGTTGTTGTCGTTATGCTACATTTGCACCACGACCACACACGTGTACAACGGTGTTGCAGCTTGCATCTGTACTGCTACAAAGGTGTCGCTGCCACACATATGTGGACAGCAACGCTGCAACTTATAGGTACAGCCTCCAGCCACGCCTGCAACTACTGTTGAAGTAGTGTTGCTGCTGCATTGAACCCTTTACCACATTGACCCATTAATATTTTCTGGAATCGAAAACCCCTTTTTTATTAACTAAATTAGGAAGTTTTTGAAGTTTTCCAAAAATTTAGAGTCTAAAATTTAGTTCGTACTAAAATTTAGCGATACCTGCTCTAGCACTTATTATTATTATTACTTTCAATGCCCGAAACACATTAATCATGTATCTCTTGTGTGTTGTGGATAATAACCATATGAGACTATAATAACAGAAAATTTATAGAATCAGATCGATGGATTCTTCTTCGAAAGTTCTATATTAACTAAACAATATGTTTAATGAGCCACACATAAAATTCGACTAATTACTAGTTGGTCCACTACAATTACATATGAACATATTTAATTAATTGGTTTTTTTATAATTGGTTTTTTTAGGAGGGAACCCGCAGCCGCTACTCAGAGTGCAATTAGTGCGCACAGAGTAAACCCTCAGTCTGACAAAGCGTATGTAGAGGGACTCGAACTCATGACATTTTGGTCATAAAAATGTCATACTCAACCAACTCAGTTACCCCTTGGGGGCTAATTAATTGGTTTTATATCTACAATAATTTGAGATGGTCTGAGTCCATGATGAGTGCATCGAAAAGAAGTATGTAAAATTCAGTATCAATGTAGTTATATTGTTGGAGGGGCTACAACTAGGGCTGTTATCGGTCTCGGGTTTTGAAGAAACCGGACCGGACCGCTAAGCTTATCGGTTTGGACCGGACCAGACCGTTAAGCTTTCGGTTCTAATTTTTGGAACCGGACCGAACCGCTAAGCTTTCGGTTCGGTTTGGTTCGGTCCGGTCCGGTTCGGTCCGGTTTCGGTTCGGTCCGAGTTCGGTCCGGTCCCGTTTCGGTCATGTTTCGGTCCGGTTTCGGTCCGGTTTGGTCCACTTAAAAAAATGAAATCAATTAAAATTTATTTTAAATTATTTTTTATTAAAATAAATGATATAAAAACTAAAATTTATAAGTTTATCTTTCATTTTAAAAAAAATTGGTAATTAACTATTAATTTTGGTACTCTAACTTATAAAAGAATATATAATAATAATAAATAATCGGTTTTAACGGTTTTATTGGTCCGATTTTTTATCGGTTTTACCGGTTTATCGATTTCATCGGTTCGATTCCGTATCGGTTCCTTCGGTTCTATCGGTTTTATCGGTTCGGTTCCTTATCAGTTCTATCGGTTCCTAACCGGTTTTTTGTTTCGGTTCCTTATCGGTTTTCGGTTTTTAGAATGGAACCGCGAACCAGACCGTTAAGGTTCGATCCGGTCCGGTCCCGTTTCGGTCCTGCTTCGGTCCGGTTTCGGTCCGGTCCCGTTTCGGTCCTGTTTCGGTCCGGTTTTGGTCCGGTCCCGGTTCGGTCCGGTCCTGGTTCGGTCCTGTTTCGGTCCGGTTTCGGTCCGGTCCCGTTTCGGTCCTGTTTCGGTCCGGTTTTGGTCCGGTTTGGTCCACTTAAAAAAATAAAATCAATTAAAATTGATTTTTAATTATTTTTTTATTAAAATAAATGATATAAAAACTAAAGTTTATAAGTTCATCTTTCACTTTCTTAAAAAAATTGGTAATTAACTATTAATTTTTGTACTCTAATTTATAAAAGAATATATAATAATAATAAATAATCGATTTTAACGGTTTTATTGGTCTGATTTCTTATCGGTTTTACCGGTTTATCGATTTCATCGGTTCGATTCCGTATCGGTTCCTTCGGTCCTATCGGTTTTATCGGTTCGGTTCTTTATCGGTTCTATCGGTTCCTAACCGGTTTTTTTGTTTCGGTTCCTTATCGGTTTTCGGTTTTTAGAATGGAACCGCGAACCAGACCGTTAAGGTTCGGTCCGGTTCTCGGTCCGGTCCTTATCGGTTCGGTCCCGATCCGGTTATCGGTTCTGGAGAACCGTTGACTGCCCTCGCTACAACTATAAGTATGATTGGTTTGATATTTTTGAAACCGGAGAAAACAAAAGATAGCGAACCGAATACTGAAAGACTCAAAAAGAAAAAGCTAGCCTATGGCATATTATTTTGTCAAAGACTTTGTCCGATTTAAAAATCCAGATATAGATACGATTTTTTTGTCAAAAACGAATCATTTAATTCAAAATGTATTGCCTTTTCAATTAATATTTTTGAGAAAAACTCATTGAGTTTACAAAATGATAAGACTGAACATATATTTGTCCACACATACACGAAAAATATAAAATTGGCAAGTACGGGATTCATTCAGGACCAATAACTAACAAATCATTTTGTCTCCTCTCTTGCTGAAGAAAGTGAGCAAGAGATTGGTTGTTGTTTGTGTTGACAGCATCAGTACTTAATTTCGAACAAAGAGAAAAAACCCAGTTTCTTGACTTGCACTTCTTGTTTGTCTCCGCTGTACTTGCCCGCGTCGATCCTCTTCGCGATAGCCGAAGCATGCTCGAAACACCAATAAGGCTCCCTAGTGTGATGCTTCTCTCATTGAAGAAATATCTGCTCGACTGTTATAGATTCATACAACCAAGAAACACAATATCATTTCAAGCTAAAGACTAACATATAATGAACGAATTTTCTTTTAAATCTTTCAAGAATTAAACATTTTTATACATCTATTAAATCGACCCGGCTTCGGATACTATGATAAATTGAGACAAAGCATTTGATTCCAGCAATACAAATTAAACTCAGCAATTGTGAAATAGCCGGCTTTATGTGTAATATTCATACAAAGGATTCATTATGTCTCAAAAAGCAATAAAAAGTACATAGTACAGTTCACTTCAAACTTGGCATCAAAATTTATCATAATATTCAATGTGATAAAGACCAAAGCTGGTTTCTTCTTTGCCTTTACTTTTGAGCTTTTGCTATACATTTCAGAACTATCATTGTTTTTAAGGATTTATAAGAATCCACTAAACTTCTATGGAATAAAAATTCTAAGGAATATAGCCAAATAGTTGTACTAACCAAACTTCGAAAACAATGAGAGGTTACCAATATAACTTTTGGTTTCAAAGATAAAAAGTGTTTGAGAATCCAAAACTTCATTATGCATCGAGTTTTCGGATATTTGATCATTATGACAATCTTTAAGTACTATCTAGTTGCTAAACTACCAAATTGCTACCAAGACACTCAAGGTTAAAAAACTAAATGATGGTACATGGAGAATCAATGTCTGATAGATAGGTGACTTAACACAAAACAAATGATCTTAAATTCTACAGCTTTTGGTGCTTGTTTTTTCTAACAAATGTAGAACAAAGCTTGGTTTGTATATAAGAAAAAGCAGAAACTATAATAAAATGGGATAATATTTTTAGTTAGTTATTGAAGTGACCTCTGTGTGAAGATCTGAGGCAGAAGATATAGATGAGAGCGGAGAGGCGGTAAGAAGAGTACTGAAGGAAGCAGAAGCAGAAACATCACCGTTTCTTATAAATCCTATTCTTGCATTCAATGGTCTTAACCCAAGAGGCCACCCTTCTTCCTGCGCACATAAAGTTCATTCCTCAAAATTTAAATCAAAACTAGACAGATATAGAGAGGGAGGGAGAGAGATAGTAAAATGTATATACATTTATTTACCTCTTGAGCCATTGATGTAGAAATTAGAAGGTTGTGGTACTAACTTGTAAAGTTGTAATGGAGGTGATTGATATAGTAGAAGTAGCCTAAAGAAGACAAGTTTTGTTTTTTCATGAGAAGACTTGCAGAAAAGAAATTTATAAAATGGGGAGATATTCATAATGAAAGCACTTTGATTGATAGAGATGTGCGTCTCTTACCTTTTCATAAGGGCATAGGTGAGAATGAGATGTGGCTCAGTAGAGAAAGCGAGAGTCAAGCCAGGTTGCTCTAATTGTCGTCTAATGTATTCGGTGAAAAAATGGAGCTATATTATAAAACATTTATTCCCATTTAATTTTGCAATAACTTTAACCTTGGAATATTATGGGATGAGATCGGAGCAGAATTAATCAATTCGTGGAATTTTGAATTTTGAATTTTAAAATTTGAAATTTTAGTCTTAACTCCATATGGATTTGCAATAAACTGTATATAAGTAAGTCCACTCCTAGTTTTAATTTACAAAAATAACTAATTGTGAAGGTTTGGAGTACAAAACAATAAACGAAGACAAAAGGCTGATGTTAGAAATCAAGACAATAATATTGGTAAGGTATACCGTTAAAATAAAAGGGTGCAGAAAAAGAAAGAAAGAAAAAGGGAAAGCAACAGTACTGATTTGTTGCAACGTAAAGTGTCCTCGTGTATCTCGAGGCAGCACCTTCTTTTTCTTTTCCTTTTGTTGGTTTCACAAGCACACTCGTACTCGTTGGTATTTTATCATACACCTCTCAGCATGCTTCAAATTCTACCTAACAATAAACAATACTAGTCGATAAAGATTGCAATCTACACTTTTAATATTAAGTATCCGAATTTACAAACAAAACAAATAAATTCCTCACAGACCAGACTTCACTCATCTCTCCTGTATGTAATATGTATATAAAAGAAACTATGGCTGCCCGATACGTGTAGTTTTGTATACAAAGCAACTAAAGCAATCCTACAATCTTCACTACATATACCCACATTAACAACATGACATTTGCCTGACTTATTATTATCAGAATAGCCCGGCTTGCCGCCCAAGTTTACGGGGTATTCCGAAATTTTGGTAAGTTCGGATTTCACCTCCAAGGGTCGCTGTAACAACTACCATGCCCCATGCAGTTGGTTGTATACTGTGTGCTCCATGGCTGTTAATATCAAACCATGACCAAGAAGACGACCAAGATGATGATGTGTTTGAGCCAGCCGATATGGATGATGGGTCTTGGTCTTTGCTTGCTGATGATATAGAAGATGTTGCTGAATCACCCTGTTTTGTCGAGGAAGAGTTGGTTAAAGCAGACTGATCACCTTGCTTTGTAGAGGAAGAATTTTGTAAATCAGAACTAGAATTCGATTCACCATGTTTTGTCGAGGAAGAGTTGTGTAAAGGAGAACTAGAAGGCGAAGGCGAATCACCGTGTTTTACTGAGGAAGAATTATGTAAAGGAGAACTAGAAGGTGAATCACCCTGTTTCTTCGAGGAAGAATTATGTAAAGGAGAACTAGAAGGTGAATCACCAAGTTTTTTCGAACAAGAATTATGTAAAGGAGAGCTAGAAGGTGAATCACCAAGTTTTTTCGAGGAAGAATTATGTAAAGGAGAACTAGAAGGCGAATCACCAAGTTTTTTCGAGGAAGAGTTGGGTAAATCGGGACCAGCCCTAGTAGAAGAAGATTCGGAATCGAGAGATTCGCCATTCTCTGATTCGTTATGAGATGTATGAGTAAGCTCTTCATCTGCGATGGTTGATGTTGGCTCTTGATGGTTGGCAGTGTTTTTCTTTGGAAGAGGCGGTAATCCTTTTTTACAGTTTACTGCTGAGCTGTCTTCTTTAGTTGGTGAGTTATTACTTGAAGATGTGTGAGGTTTAGCATCGCGTTTCGAGGTTTTCTTTGAATTAACCGGCATAGCTGGTGGTTCGCCCTTCACAACACCGTGCCATGGAATTGCTACGGAAACATCTTTGCATTGGAAGTTTTCGTGAGATTGAGTAGTGACCACTGTTTTTTTAGCCGTGCCTGCTGATCGATGATCTTCACGTCTCCACATGTAAACTTGAGAGTCCTCGCTTGCACAGATTATGTACTTTCCGTCTATATTGTACGAAGCTAACATTTGGCTGCTCGTGTTTCGGAAACCTGCCACCCCCAACCAACAAAGATTATTATTAAGTTCATTCCTTAATATTGAGAAACTAACATGATTTTGGATTACCTCGGAATTTGTGAATCAGCTCTAAGCCATCCAGAACTCTGATACGAGAATCAGCCGAAGTAACTAGTACTTCAGATGGATTAACTGGAGAGAACTGTTACAGCACAAATACAACCACTTAACTCACAGCAGATACATAAAGAGATTTGTTTGACGGAGTTTGTGAAAATCAGGTTACCTGGAAACCTGTTATCTTTTTTGGTGGAGCCTTCCCTTTGGTTTTTACCTCGATCTGCTCTGTTTGATTTAGCTTACAATCTGATTCCAAAATGAAAGTGGATGCATAATTAAAACAAGTTTTAAATGGCAACAGCTTCAGTCCATAAAACAGAACTTAGCATACCCTCTATTTTGTACTTGCGACAACTGCCTTTATGTGAACCGATAAGTGCACTCTACAAGTACGAAAACAAATACTCGTCAACAAAACTAATTGTTCATAAAATTGAGCTAATAAACTCCCCACTGAATAGCTGTACCTGGCCATCAGGTGTATAGCAAGCTGCAGTGACCATTTCATGAAGATCAGTCCAGTCAACAACTTGCCGGCGAGGTATGCTCCATAGACGAACCTTGGCATCGAGTGAACCACTAATAAAATAGTCATCATCCATCGGATTGAACTGTATGCAGGTTACTGTGGGAATTCGTGAATATTAAGAGCCCATGTCAGTTGAAACTACATTCTATAAATATATCATGACTGGAAAAAGATAAAAAATGATTCTACCGTAATCATTATGTGCAAACATTTTCAAGCAGCTCTTGCTTTCGGGATCCCACAACCGAACAGTCTTGTCCATGGAAGATGAAAGGAGCAGCTGAAAAGCCACAAAAAAAATACTGTTTATGCATATAAGAGCTCAAACCTATTTTATGTAGTGGGACTTATCAGAAGCTAACCTGCGAACTTGACCATGACAGGTCTAAAACCTCATCCAAATGTCCTTCTAAAGAGCAGAGAGGTTTCTCCGAAAGCGAAAACACAGTTTCAGGAACATGAACGTAATCTGGAATTTGATTTCCTTTTTTCGCGGCCGAACCTTTCCCTTTCTTCTTCTTCTCAGACGGCATCAGAGCAACCTCACCAATACCAGGCGTCTTTTCTGCAGAAGCAACCATGGAAGGATGAAGCGGAGTCAAGCTCCCTTCAGGAATAGACATAATTTCACACTCCTGCACTTCCCACACATGAATCACCCGGTCCTCCCCTGCGCTGGCTAGCAAATGAGCGTCTAAACTGAATTTAATGGTCCAAATGGATCCTTCGTGAGCTTGAATTTCTTGACACAAATGCAAAGCGCTGAGTTCTTTGTATGATTTGCCAGTTTGCTTCACTTTAACCCACTGGTTATTATTACTAGTGTTCTTGTTTTGTTTCTGATCTGCTTTTGGGCTATTGTTGTTACTATTACTCTCTTTTTCTTTATCGTTAGCTCGCATGGTCATCGAAGTTGCCACACCTTTTATGTTTTTCAGCAAAGCAGCTCCTCTTCGTTTGCTTCCCCTCAGACTCTTGGATAAATAAGAATTGACTTTCCCAATATCAATGGTTGACTCGTTCATCCTATTCTCTCGCCGCATAAGCTCTTTAACAACAGGTGAATGTCCAACCGATTTCTCGAATTCCTCCATTGTCAGCTGCTTTCCTGTTTGTAGATCGCTCAATCGATTCCACATTCCGTCTTCGTTGTACTCATTGACGATAAACTCTTTCCCTGTATCCAAGTTCTTTATCAAAAAAAACGCACCGAATCTCCCCTTGGACACCACTGACGTTAATGCATGACCTTTGTTAGATCCAATCTCCGTAGAAGCAGCTCGCGCCCGAGTATAAGTGCAAATTCTTGCTCGGGGAGCTGAGAGCGACGACAATGTTCTTGTCAGACGCTGCTTCGAGATTTTCCCAAGTAGATCCTCTTTTCTTTTCGTATCCGACGACAGTTTTTCAATTTCCGATTCCGATCGCGATCGTATGAGAAAAACAGGAATTGAAGGACTCTGGTGCACCTGTTCTTGCTGTTCCTGTTCCTGTTCCTTCTCCTCCGGCTGCTGCTTAGCACCAGAAACATCGTGGTCTTGGTGACTGACTTTATCGATCACTTCACTAGGCATAACGCGCTGGATTGAAACCGCACGCTGGATCGAAACAACTTTGAGGAGGTTCTTATCGCTACCGAGTCCCATACCGTTAAGTAGCCGTCGCCGACGCTCCTTAATAGATCCCGGCGCCGCCATCCAGATATCATAATCCGGAGACATAGCACCGGCGTTACGAAATTCAAGTCCGCCACCGCTGTTGTGTCCCATCGTGTTAGTATGAGACATAGTGGAGGCAAACGAGAGTCTACAATCGTCAAAATCTCCTTCTTCGTCCGACGACGATCCTAGATCCAAAGGCATCGCCGAGGACATCCTCTCGTAGGTTTCGAAAAACCGATCATCGTCATCATCTTCGTCGCCTAACCCTTCCCAATTCATCGTCATCGTTTTCTTCCGATCGAATCTGGTATGGTCCGTCTCCATTTTTGCGCATTCGAATTTTTTGGTGACGAAGTTGGTTAGCGAGTAACAGAATTGAGAAATCAAAATCAACGACGAAAACAGACGGTTTTGTGTTTTGGTGTGGAGAGAAATGGAAGAGAGAAAAAGAAGGGAGGAGTCGTTAAAAATAATTGAGCGGTTATTGGTGAAAGAGAAACGGTCAACGATCTTCAATTACATGTCGTCACGAATTTTGGCCTCTAAATTCATTTTCTTGTCCATTTAATTTAAGTCCTTTGGTTTTTAGAGTAATCTATTTTGTTGTTTGAATTTTTTTTTTTCTCGTTTAGTTTGCTAACGTTACCTCATAAGCGAATACCATCCGAGCTTACTTGTCAAATATAAAAGAGTTCCACCTAGTACATTTTACTTTAAGTAAGCACTAGATCAATATCAAGTTATTTAAAGTGTATCAAACCACTCCATTCGGCAAAATGTTATAACTTAAAAATAAGATACATCCATATTATTAGATGTCAATCGTGTTTAATTTTATTTAAATACACTATATTATTAATTACAAAAATAAAATGAAGAAAGTTAATTAGAAAAATATGTGATATTTTTTGGCGATGACTTTTAGTGTTAGGTTAATAATTCTAACTAATAGCCGGAGCGACAAACACCAAACTTATAGTAAATATTACCAAAATTAGAGTGATGCATTACATTAATGTTAGAAGTGCTAAACTTAGCTGGCTATAGGGGGTAGATGATAGAAAAGGCGCTGAGAGCTGAAGAAGGTAGACATAAGTGATGGGAGTAAAAAAATAATGGAAGTTAGTGTAAAAATATAACGGAGGAAATAGTAAAATTAATAGAAGACCTGGCAAAAGTTTTGGAGGAGGGTAGGGATGGCAATTCGGGTGTTGTCCGGTTCCATCTGGTCCAATCCGGTCCGGTCGAGTTTTGTTCGATCCGAATATAGTACGGGCAGGATTCATGTTAAGAAATTATAATCCGCAACCGGGTCGGGTCGGGTTCGGGTTTGTAGTTTGTCCGATCTATTCCGGTCCAAAAATTATAAAAATATATAAAAATTAATATTATATATATATAATAACAATAATATTTATAAAAATAAATTAATATATTTAAAATAAATTAAAAAATATTAAAATTAATATCCGCGGTCGGGCCGGATTGACCAACGGACACAAACAAACGTGCTCGGATATAAAAATACAAGCTCAGAAGCGGGTCTACCCGAATCGGATTCAAGTGTCCAAAAAATGGACTCGGACTGACCGACCCGAACCCAACCCGCGAACGGCCCATTGCCATCCCTAGATAGAAGGTGGACATAAGTGATGAAGTAAAAAACAATGGTTTGCGTAAAAAATAACCTAAGAAATGATAATATTAAAAGAAAATATGGCCAACTTTTTGGAAGAGATCACATTTTCTTTGTTAAAAAAATAACAATCAACACGAATCTCATTTTCTTGAAAAAAATTAATGGAAATCTTTTAAATCATCAAAATCTAAAAAAATAGAAGAAGTCACTTTTGCTTTTGGACGTATGGTCTGTATAAGATAGAGCATAGATTTGCAATATTAAATACTAACATTTTATCCGATAATTTAGGTTTTTTTGTGCGCATGATGTCACGGGGGTCACGGTTTTGATAGTCTACAGCAAATATCGATCAATAATAGATGTCGACAAATCAAACAAAGACGCGGATCATTTTCTCTTAAAAAAATCAAGACAATCATCAAATAAAGACGTAGACTATTATACCACGTATGGGCTTCGAATTCGGTTCTCATCGAAAAATAAAACAAAAAAATGAGAATGTATGTGGACTTTACCAACCGCAACCGAGCATGCCCCAAATATTTAATTCTGGTCTCGAGAATTGACCTACTAGTGGATGTCATCTTGGAAAGAAAAATATTATCTTCCATGAATGTTTATTCATGCTACAATCAAATCAAAAAGCATAGTAACGACAAGGAGCATATATCATTCATGGCGGAGCGAAATCTCCACTATTATAAGTTAATGTCATTCAGTCTAAAAAATGCTACTACATCGTATCAGATCTGGTAAAGAAAGCCTTGTTCATCCATATACGATGGAACATTCAAGCATATATCAATGACATGTTATTCACCAGCCGAGAAGAGCTAAACCATATTGTCGACCTCGAAATGACCTTTTCAAATCTTTGAGCCGTCAATCTCAAAATTAATCCATAGAAATATACATCTCGAGTTCGCTCATGAAAAATCTTGGACTGCCGAGTTAATTAAAAATGGATAAAGGCGGAACTAATTGATAAAGTCATATTCCTCTATGGGTCTTATGTCCTTATTTAATAGGTAAATATCCATAATCAAGACAATGTTTTGTTAATAAAAAAAAGTCATAATATGAATGAAAACCCAACTAAATAAAAAATAGAGCAAAATCACACAATGAGGAAGACAAGATAAATTAATAAGATGACCTTAACAAAAAAAAGATGGGAGAAAGAATAGTTAACAAGGCAAGATACGACTCAGAAATAGAAGAATGATGAAACTAGAATAAGAATGAAGAAGTAATAAGACAACCCAAACATACGAGACGAAAGAGATCAAAATAAGAAGGATGACCAAATGAGAAGAACTTGCAAGATAATAAACATAAGGGAAAAAATTACCAAAACACAAAGAATGTGGTACATTTGTTGACGTAAAGTAATTGGAAAAAGGTCTACGTGACAAAAAGAACATTTAAGTACCTTCTAATCAAATATTTAATATTACTAAAACACCCTAGACATTTAAAGGGTAATCTCGTAATGTATATAATAACCTTTATAATTAGATAAATTTGCGTAGCCATCAATATATGTGGCATTCATCTATAAAGCTAAGGCTAAACATCAGTATAAATTGAGGTTTCAATCTTATTTGTAAAGGAATGATCTTTTTGGCTTAAGAGTGAAATAATATCTTTGAGAATTTTTTCCTTAAGTTGTTTAGATTATTTCCAATTGGAAGTTCTTTGTTAATGATTTTTATTTTTTATTTTTGGCGTCGTATATAGGAAAACCCTTTGCAATAAATCAATATAATCAATGGTATTGACTCACTCAAAAGTAAGAAAGATTTTTTCTCAATATGTTTCGGTTTGTAATTCTTCAACGGTTGTTTCAGGAGTAATTACTGTTGTATCACTAATTTTTGAAAACAAATTGATCCAAAGATGGATCAAATATTTTGTTACCTGTCTATGAAAACGAATGAACACGAGACTATCCTAGGGTAAACTCTATAGTTTTTTAATGAAAAAATGATGAAGGAATCTCATCAATTTAATGTTATTTCTCTTGATCACCGAGTTTAAGAGGTAACAAATATATCTGTTAATGTTATAAATAATTCAATAGGTATTATATCAACAATTTAACAATTTACATTTGGATCAAGTTTGTTTAGACAAAAATTTGGTGCATTTAAAGGTGATAATTTAAACCTATATGTTATTAATGCTTAAAAATTGAAACTGAAAGATTTAAAGCAAGATCAATATACATTTAATATGTTGCAAGATGAAATAGACGAGGAAGGTCGGGTTAGGTTTGAACATTTGTCTATAAATTTATAATTATTAACAGAGAAAGTAACCAAAAGACAAATAAAAATTAAAACGAGGTAATTTCTTAGGAAAATACTAAAAACAGAAGATAAAATAAATCGAAAGAAAATAAAAAATGTTTTGATAATGAGGTGAATTTAAAAGGAAAATAAAAAAAATGATAAACAAGTTCTAATAAATATTTAAGAGGCCAAAGTTAGTTCCGTGCACATTAGTCCAATCTTCTTTATCTCTACAAATTCTTGAAGGAGAGTTGCCAAGATAACTTGATCCTTATAGGTTAGATAAATATGATGGGACTGAAAATCCAGAGCATCACTTGGAATGATTCAAAAGTAAAATGCTTGGATTTAATCATGATAATACTATTATTTGTATAACATTTTTCTATGAATCTTAAAGAAATGCATTGGTTTCGTTTAATAACATTCCTTATAATTCTATTCAAAGTTTTGATGAGGTATGGACTTATTTTATAGTTCAAATGATTGGAAAAAAGTCCATTTATTATATCATGAATCTATATAGAAACAAGGTGAATATCCAAAAAATTATGTGTGATTATTCGTCTAAGAGATTAAGCAATTTGAATGAAAATATGTAGAAGAAGTGGTTTTAGCGGCATTCAAATAATTTAACCAACATATAGTAAATTACTTAAGGATTTAATAAAATCTCGGGTTGATAATATGAGAAACTTATTTAAGAGGTTTGAGATGTCTATCAAGGTGGAAAAAACTAGAAAATAAGAGGTTATACACCAATTACATCTGTAGGAAAAAAAGATAGGGTCATCCCACACAAAACACATTAATGAGAAGAAACTAAGGGAGCTTGTCAAGATTCAAGGCATGTCTAGGTATTTGTACTTCGATAATTCAAACTGAAGGTTTACTTTTATCTTAATGCGTCAATTGTTGTTATTTTTGATAAAACACGGGATAAAGTGAATTATCAACCTCCACGAACCATGATGACTCCAAATAATAAAAGATCCAAGAGATTTTATTGCGTTTACCGTCGTGATCATAAGCATAAAATATGAGATTTTTTCCATTTGAAAGATGAGATTCAGAGGTAGATAGATAGTGGTGAGTTGGTTGAGTTTGTCAAGAAGATAGAAGGGGAAGTTAGAGATGAAGTTATAGAAAACCATAGTCTAAGGAAGAAATAAGCAGATAAGAAATTATTATGTACTCTTTATAGATGAGACAGTTTTGTAGGGACCTCCAATAATTTAAGGAAAATATATAGAAAATACATAGAAATAAATCTTATTGATGAACCTGCAATGCATTTTAATAGATTTTCATCTCCGTTTTTGAACTTTATTGTTGCCGACCTGGGAGAATTGATTACTCCTCATGAATACATTTTGTTAGTTATAGTTGAAAATGAAGGAGTGATCATTATAAGAGTTATGATTGATATGGACAAGTCGATTAATATTTTTATTCAAAATGGTTATGCTAAGATGATTAGGGTAACACCGTATAAAAAATGGTTAGATTTGTTGGACTTCAAATTGATTGTGTAAGTGAATTTGAGTTGTTAGTGGTTGCATAAAGTAGAACTAAATTTTTTATCCTATCATTAATGTTTGTGGGAAGGCATATGGGAGTAATTAGAAGGAGAATGTAATTTGGTTTCTATATCTCCAAGTAATAATGTTACATAATAATTAGATAACTCATTAAAGAATGATGAATTAATAATATATCTAAAGTTTTTAGTGGAAGTTTGTGAAGAAGATATTAACGATATAAGAGAAACAACGCGTTGAACGGTACCTTTGTATAAAGTATTTAATGTAGAGCGTGGATTATATTATTACAAAGTAATTCCGTTCATATTAAAGAATGTTGGATCAACTTATCAAAACCTCGTCAATTATATATTTAATGATGAGATACATAAAAAATTGGAAGCCTATATGGATGATAGAGTATGAAAAGTAATATTGAAGGAGAGTATTTACTGGCATCGTCTAAAACCTTAAATAGTCTAAGGAAATTCAATTTAAAGTCGAATCCATTAATATGTTCTTTTATATAAGATATGAATTTTTTTGGTTATATAATTAGCAAGAATGGTATTGAAGACGATCCATTATAGTTGAAATCAGTATTGATTATGGCTTCACCAAAATCTATTAAAGAAGTCCAAAAATTGACAGATCGTCTTGCAACTTTATCTAGCTTTATATCTAAAGCTTCAGATAAGATTCATGTAGTTTTTGAAGTATTAAAAGAGGAGAACGTTTTAAATGAAATGATAAATGTAGCAAGGTTTTTATGACCTTAAAGAACATTTGTCAACTATTAAAATTTATCGACACCTATAAAAGGAAAGATTTTGTTCTTATATTTTTCAGTATCAAACGTGGCAGTAAGAGAAGATAATGAGTTTAAATATTGGTTTATTATGTTAGTAAAATTATGGTGGATGCTGAAACAAAATACTTGTATTTTGAAAAAGTAGCTCTTGGGTTGGTGGTAGCTGCAAGGAAGATAATGTCATATTTTCAAGGTCATATCATAATTATTTAAACTTCTTTTCCTTTGTAAACTATTTTCCAAAAATCAAATATATAAACGGTGTTTAACGAGGTGTTCTATTGAATTGGATGAGCATAATATTAAGTATGAACAAGATTGAAAATTAAAGCACATGCAATAATAGATTTTATAAATGAGTTTAAACAAGATAGAGTGGACAATGAAAGTGAAAATGTAAGTGAAGATATGTTTAAAAATACATAATGGATTATAAGAACTGATAGAGCCTTAAACTTAAATGGTAGTGATGCATGAAGTGTATTAGTCACCCGATAATAAAACAAATTATAAGTTTGGTTATGAAACTACTAAGGATGAGGAAGAATATGAAGCATTTTTAGCATGAATGAGGTTAGCTCGTATTTGTGGAGCAATAATGGTTTGTATAATGTCAGATTATCAGTTTCTAGTAAGTCAAACCCAAGGGACATATGAGGCAAAACATGATAATATGAAAGAATATTTGAAGTTGGTTAAACGGTTGGCAAAAGGCTTTGAGAGGGTAACTTTTGAGCATATGAATTGTTGTAAGCTTCACCTTTTGAGGCCTGCAGATGTGAGTGACCCTTAGTTCTAAAATGGTGGTTTCATACTCTGATTTGTTGTTAGAGGTAGCAAATCTTAATTTATTGGTTTTGTTTAGACAGCCCTCAAAGAAAAATTCAGTCATACCCTTGTGTCAAAGCTTCAGTTGTAGGACCGCCATTATTCTGAACTCTCCATGTTGGATCGGGGTTATGCCAAATGTAGTGACCTCTCTGACTAAAACTCAGTTTAGTAATTTTCCATAGTTTGGGCCTTGATACAGTGTGTATTTTGAATCTAATGTTGAAGTTCTTTAGCTTTACTCACCATCTAGTTAGCCTACAAGAATTTATTGGCTTACATAATATATTTTAAGAAGAAATTGGTTCAGACTATGATTGTGTGAGTCGTAAAGTAGGGCCTCATTTTTTTGGTCATTATTATAAAATCTCCGGCTAGTTTCTAGTTGTATATAATGTATCTCAATACCTAGCATAAACTTACTAACTTAGTATATAGATCTATGCATATTCTCATATAACTTAACTAGCATTATATTAACCTCATGAAAAACACAATTACATACATAAATAAACCCGAGTTTAGAATTATTAAAACCTATTCTAAGGCTAAGATATCCTTAATCTTTGTGAAGGATACATCACATTGAGGAGTAAAATTGAAGCGACTGGACCCTATAAGAATATAGAAAAATGATTGCACGTGTTTGAGAAACTGGAGATAAAGTGGTTGAGGGCAGTGAACTTTATTTCTAAAACATGTACCTTGTTGATGTTGCATGAAGACTGCATGACAAGCAAGTTGAAGAAATGCACATGGACTGCCTTCATTTGTATCTCCCTCAAAAGGTACCTTAAAACCTTCCTAGAATAAACGATAAAGGTGCACCTTCAGAATTTAGCTTCGAATTCACCCTTTAGAGATTGGAAAAAGTCTCAGCAAGGTCTACCAAATGGTTTGCATCTTGGTTTCTTATGACCAACATGCCATCGAGGTTTCTTATGAGCTTATTTAAGAGGTCTTGTTGACCATTTTTTGGTAGATGGCGCTGGCGTTGTTAAGCTCGAAGATCATAACCTTATAATTTTGAGGTCTTTTCTAATTGATTAGTTTAATATGCTCATGTTTTCCATGTACACAAAAATTTGGTTATATCATTATTATATACCCATGGAAAAAATAATATGATATTTCAAATGATGTTTCAACTAGCTGGTCAATGAGTTCAAGAGGAAAATAGTCATTTAAACATGCATTCTTGATGGTCGTGAAGTCCATGCACATCCTTCACTTATTATGCTTCTTCTCGACGAAGATTGGATTAGCAGTCCAGATATGGTAGAACACTTCTCGTATATGGTATGCTTGGCTGATTTGATCCATCTAGGATGCTATTTTTTAGCATTCTCTCGAAAGAAATGTATTTTTTTCTATTTTATTGACCGAAACCTATTATTGATGAACAACTTGGAACAAATTATTTTGGCGGGTACGCTAGTGACATCTAAAGAAGTCCAAGAAGGAACATTAATGTTTCTAAATAAAAATTATAACAAAGTGGCTCCATATGGAAGGTCTTTGTTATAATCTTTAAATTTTTTCGGCTCGACCAAGTGAGAAGAATGAGGGGAGATCTCTTGGGAAACTCCATGGTTGCTTTGGATTGCACCGACCCATTCCTTGATAATGCAAGAAAGAAAAGGATGTATAGTTGAGACTATGATGTGCATTTAGTCAAGCCAATATCTGTCAAATATGGCATTTTATAAAGAAAGAGCGCAAGTTTCCATAAACAAGAGTTGTAGATGTTTCTTGTGCTGACCTAGATCCACCGCACCTATAACTTTCTCATAACTGGGATGTTTATCCTAATAAATCTAGTTAAATATATATATATATATATATATATATATATATATATATATATATATATATATTTCCAATGAAGCTAAGATTAGTACTATGTGCATCTTCTCACGAGCATTTTTAAATAATATATTACTTGAAGTAATACTGTCCATCATAATTATTTGGACCTCTATCTTTGTAATCTTAGTAAAACTTATCACCGCCATTTTGATGTGGTGTCACAAATCTCCAAAGGTCATCATCATCAAAACTTACATTAGGGTATCTGCTATTATAAAATAGCCCAAGGTTTGACTTGGTGATAGATCTCGAGTTCTCTTAATTTTTTTTTCTAAATGATTTAATAGTACATCATCGAATGTCACCTTTTGCTATTATAAGAAATATATGTTAGTTCAGATTAAGATTGATGTATTTATTAATATTTTTATGAGAGTTATTTCTTTAAGGTATATAAGATGCTAGACGGTAACAAAAATCTGCCGTGGCTCTACTCTCGCTGATCACTAAGGCTCGACTGTAACAAGCTTCAAATTTTCCATGATATCTCCTTTAACAAACCTCATTATTTTACCCTAATCAACAAGAGTATGCATCTCATCATTTAATGCTCAATAGTCTCATATATAAATTTGTATGTCGTTGTGGTACTTGCAGTACCTGCCTTGGTCTCGCCATTTTATGGGGGTTCATATCTTCTCAAACAATTGTAGTATGACATATTTTTCCATGTTAAAGATTACTTGCATGTTTTTTTGGTAGTTTTACGTAATACCTCTTATTATTTTTATCTAGATTTTTATGATGTTGTTAATATTAAATTTACCTTGAAAGTGCTGCTTTATGTCTTGGATTTATAAAAGATGCGTATGAAGTTTTGAATTTCTAAAACGGAGCCAACATGAGAAGAAAATCACTAAAGTTGAGTGCATTTTTCTTCATTATTCTCTATGTTATGAGTCTCGATGATATTCCATACCTCTCAATTATGCAAGTCACAAGATCATGACAGTGTTCTATATTGTTTTTGGTTCAGGAAAACCTTTGTGTATAATACCAGAGCACTCTCATTTGGCTCATGGTTGTAGTGGATGATATAATCACAATATCTTTTGATGAATTTTTACTTCCAATAATTTGGTTTATGAATATTATCGACAACATGTTAAAATTATGTATGTTGACTAGTGGGAGGTGATTAAACCCCAATTAGAGATCATTGCATTTGAAATTCATGAAAAATGATCAACAAAAGATCATGCCACCTCATCTAAAGCCGAGTATCTCATTTCCCAATTGCTTGATATGATGCTCATCATCTCTACTGCCATCGTACTTATCCATCTTATAAGATAGAGTTTTATTAATTAGAATTGTATATCTTATAAAGAACTTAAGTCACAATAGATAGACTAATAATCTAATGAGCTAGTGGGCCAAATAGCTAAGAAGTTATAATGCTAACACTACCTCTCAAACTCACAATGCAATAATAACAAGCATGTTGTCACATAGAAAACAAAACTGAGATGTTGATTGACTTTTGTGAAGATATTCGCAAGTTGTGTGCAATCTTCAAATTATCTTTGAACGACATTGATATTGTTATCTTTCAAACAAATTTTGTAATGGTTATTCTTGATATTCTTAGTTACGCGTTTTCCCCACATTTCTCCTACCTCAGAGAATCCTTCAACTAGATCTCTAACCCCAATATTAAATATCAAATTTCGAATCTTCGGTTTCTAATTTTTAATTTTAAGTTTCCAATTTACAAATTTTAGTTTCCAATTTCAATTTTTTAATTCCTAAAATTTAAAATTTAAAACTTAAAATATAAAATCTAAAACCAAAACCAAAACTAAAATCAAAATCAAAACCAAAACCCTAAAACCAAAATTAAAAAAAAACTAAAACTATATATCAATCAAAATCCAAATCTATATCAAAATCTATAAAATCTCAATTATATTTTTCTCTTTCTTTTATCTAATCAAACATTAATAGATTGCAATGAACCATTACCATCACCCATTATTAAAATTTAAAAAACTCAATCAAAATATCGCCGACATTCCTAAATGGAGATAGTACTACCTAAATTGTAAAGAAAATGAAAATAATTTTAATTTCAAACACTACTATCAAAAGAATAACAACACTAATTTAATAAACATAAAATTGAACGAACATACGAAAAATTTACACCTAAATTCAACATCTAAATCTATTTTGATATCATAAAAATTAAAAAAAAAACAAAAGACGAATTTTATTAATTAGAACTTATATTTAATAGAAATAATTAATCCATATTTTATAAGAAATAAATTAATGGAATGATGAATTCAATAATATTTTTATCTATATTTTTATTATATTTGTTTTGCGTTTAGTTTTATTTTATTTTATTAAACCAAATATTAACCGCAACCGATGTTGTTTCGCTCAGGATAAAAAAAATTCCATTACATAATAATGATCTATAAAATGATGTAATGAATGATTTTTTAATCATGTAAACGAAATTGGTATTTGGATCTATCTTTGAAAAATTTATTTTGAAGAAAAGTTAAATATAAAAGAATTTTGTCTCTTCCAATTTTGAAAAGTTTACAAAACTCGGAATTTGGTTGGTATATTTTAGTTTTAGGGAGTGAAATTAAAAAGGTAAAAAAGATTGAGGACTAAACTCGAACTTATGCTGATTTATCTGTTGACCAACTACCAGGCAAAATTGGCGCGCTATATTGTTTATTCTGTAATGATTAGTATGCGTGCGTCTCATGATCTACTAATTTTAAAAAGTGGAGCAAAATAAGAGATATGTACGGCCAACAAGTCTCCGTAAGAAGGACTTTTGTGGATGAGCAGTGAGCACCATTACGCACGGCGCGTCTTTAAGTACCGAAAGGAAAACTTCTATGTGACTTTTCTTATTCTTTTCAACCATCGCAAATGGCTGAATTTTTATATAACTGAGAAACGATCTCTTCAAAGGATTTTAATATTTAGATCCACTCAACCAAAGATTTTGTAAAAGGTTGGGTTATTATTATTTAAAAACTTCATTTGAGAGTTATACTAATCAACTTTTGATCTTCGTTGTTATAATAGATAAATAACATGTACAGACCGATCACTCTTAGTAATAGAGATAATCTAACATAATAGCAAAGGTATATAGTTAAACGCAAACAGAAACGGATCCGCCATTAGAATTAGATAAAATTTGTATCCAAATCAAACATCTTTAAAAAAAAAACTCCACCGTTGTTGGAGACGTGACGGAGTCGGAAATTGCGATCACCAAAACTGACTTTTAAATTTCAGATTTTAAGAGCTCAAATATCTATTTTATTGTATTTTTAAATACTTTATAGATTTGTTTTAATTAATAAATCAAATTTCATTGTATTCAGATTTGATAGGATTATATTTTAATGTGTTTATATCATTTCTATATTTTAGTATTAGGTTTTTTGCCATCCTTATATAAAGGTGTCTATCCCTATATAAAGGTGTCTCGTAAACTACTCTCAGACTATTTTTTATTAAAATAAAAAAAAATTAATGAATTTTTAGTTTTGTTTTCTTTGCATTCGGGTTACATCTATCTCTTTACTTTTGAATTAAAGTTTAGATTATCTTTCTTTACTTCTTTTGATATTGGTCTGACATCATATTAGGTCTATTAGTCCATATGTTTTATTTAATAAATAGTGATTTTAACTCTATGATATCATTTTATTATATTCCAAATTAATAAAATCACAACTCTCTTTATTTTTCTACATGATATCAGGACATTGTTTGATATTTGGATTGATTTAATCGGGACATAAAATCATATGAAAAGAGATAGTTCTCGGTTTTTGGATCTGTTGTGTGCAACCACAATAAAAAAGTCTGATCGAGAGGCAAACAATATCTCTTTTTAAACTGAATATCAGACTGCACATTTAGAACATCTATTGCTTCAGTCTTACAAGTTGGTTTTTTTGGTGCTAAAAGATGTAGTGTTTTGTTTATAGTAAAACATGTTTGATTTTACAAATAAATTAATTTTAAATTTGATTTTGATTTGAGTTGGATTTGGATTTGATTGGACTTTGATTTTCTTTGATTCTGGTTTTCAATTTGGATTAAGATTGGATTTTGATTGTGATTTTGATTGTGATTTTGATTGAGATTTTGAATTTGGACTTGGTTTGATTCTGATTTTTTTATTTTGAGTTTGATTAGGATTTTGATTTGATTAATATTTAAGTTTGGATTTTGATTTGTATCTGGGTTTGATTATGATTTTTTATTTTGAGTTTGATTAAGATTTTGATTTGATTTTTTATTTTGAGTTTGATTAAGATTTAAGTTTGGATTTTGATTTGTATTTGGGTTTGATTTTGATTTTGCTTGTGATTTTAATTGGATATTGGTTTTTGATTTAGAATTGGAGTTTTTTTATTTGATTTTGTTGTTTTTATTTTGATTTAGTATCTCTCGATTGTGATTGGAGATTGTGGATTCTTATTGCAAATATGACAGGAAAATATGACTTTATACACCCTACTTAGGGCTGTCAACGGTTCTCCGGAACCGAGAACCGGACCGGGACCGAACCGATAAGGACCGGACCGAGAACCGGACCGAATCTTAACGGTCCGGTTCGCGGTTCCATTCTAAAAACCGAAAACCGATAAGGAACCGAAACGAAAAACCGGTTAGGAACCGAACCGATAGAACCGATAAACCGATAGAACCGATAAGGAACCAAACCGATAAAACCGATAGGACCGAAAGAACCGATACAGAATCGAACTGATAAAACCGATAAACCGGTAGAACCGATAAGAAATCGGACCAATAAAACCGTTAAAACCGATTATTTATTATTATTATATATTCTTTTATAAATTATAGTACCAAAATTAATAGTTGATTACCAATTTTTTAAGAAAATGAAAGATCAACTTATAAACTCTAGTTTTTATATCATTTATTTTAATAAAAAATAATTAAAAATCAATTTTTAATTGATTTTATTTTTTTAAGTGGACCGAACCGGACCGAAACCGGACCGAAACGGGACCGGACCGAACTCGGACCAAACCAAACTCGGACCGAACCGAAACCGAGCCAAACCGGACCGAACCGAACCGAACCGAACCGAAAGCTTAACGGTTCAGTCCGGTTCCAAAAATTAGAACCGAAAGCTTAGCGGTCCAGTTCGGTCCGAACCGATAAGCTTAACGTTCCGGTCCGGTTCCTTCAAAACCCGGACCGAACCGGACCGATAACAACCCTAACCCTACTACTACCAAAGTGAATTAAAAGAACTTTGGCATGTCTACATCCACATATCATTCAAGTAATTCATCATCTTCTACTTCAAGTATTGATGCATCATTGTAAATTCTAGTACGTCTCATGATATACCACCTCACTTAGTCGAACTTTGTTTCTTTGTCTCATGTTTTACCTTTTTTTTCTTCTGTTAGTCCTATAATAATACCAGTGGAGAGTATTAACTCTATTTTTACCCCTCATATATCGTTATCTGATGTTTACTATGTTCCCACCCTTACTTTGAATATTGTTTCGGTAGCCAATTATGTAAATCTTGTTATTGGGTCTTGTCTTCTGATTCTGTTGATGCTAAACAAAATCAATATACTCATAGAGTGATTGAGACAAGTGATAATATAAGGAACTCTATGTTTTGAAAAAACTCAAAGTAATTATTGTGGATGTTTATGGCGTTGATAGTGGAAAAACATACACAACTGATATTACTGCATCTGATGTTGATTTGTCTTTGTTTGGGTTGAGTCATTTGTCGTATGAGTTTTATATTTGACATTTTTCGCTTGAGACATGTATCTGCGTCACGTTTGAAGTTTTTAGTCTCTACAAATTTTTTAGGAAAGTTAAACACTTGTAATAACTTGGGTTTTTGTGGTTGTTAACTTATAGAACTTTATATTTTACCTTTAATCAAAGGACACAATTAGATTTCATTCTATTTTTGTTAGATCTCACACTTTTTTTAATTCTTATTTAATTTAATGTTGAAAAACCTAAAATAACCCCAACTTTGGATGGAAAATATGTGGTACTCATGTAATTAGTTAGGATAGTTAAAGACAACCTTAAATTAAAAAAATTAAAAAACGTTGTGAGATCTAACAAAAAAAGAATAGATCTAGCCACACCCTTATTCAAATGACACTTCTTTAAATGCTCATTTTGATATTATTCATTCTAATGTTTGGAGTCCATTTCCACTCTCTAGAAAGTTTAGTTTTTCCTATTATGTATGTTTGATTGATGATTTATTCGATAAACATGGATTTATCTTATGAAAAGAATGTTAGATTTCCTTGAAATTTATAGAGAATTCAGAGCACTTTGTAATACCTAACATTTTGTTGTGACTAAGAGGGTGAATATACCTCAAATTATTTCAATTACTTACTTGCATCCTGTACCATACATCAACTATCTTGTACTGACATTCTCGACAAAAATAGTGTTGTAGAAAGAAAATATCATCACATTGTTGATACTGCTCGTTCTTTTATTTTATTAGGTGAACTTCCTACCATTTTTTACGAAGAAGCAATTCTCATTGTTGTTTATATGATTAATCGAATTCCCACTATTTATAATGCAGGGACATATCTCTTTCATAAGTTATACAAAAAATTGCTAAATTCTTCTTCCTTACAAGTGTTTGGATGTAGATGTTTTGTCATTCGTCCTCAAGTTGAGCGCAACAAATTGGGATCAAAACAACTATATATATTGTTAGGTTATGGTATTACATATAAAGTTTATCATTTTTATGATCCCACCACTCGGAACCTATATATATCTCGTTATGTCACATTTTTTAGCATATCCCGTTTTGTTCAAATATGGCAATATCACATTATGTAACAAAGACAAACTTTAGGTTATTGATAATTTTGAAACTGATAGCAATATATTTATTGACATTGACGTACCATCTCATGAGACATCTACAATAGTTGATTATACTTCTGCTTCGTCAATGCTTAGAATAAATTATACTACTTCTACTCCATCAATTCTTGAGTCAACTTCTTCCTCTAGTATAACAACAGATTATCCACCTCTCAAGAGATCTTCTCGTACAATTAAGTCTACCAAACTACCAGACTTCACTTATGCTTCTTACTTATCTCTACTTTCTTATTTCATAAAAAAACATATATAATTATATGAACCTCGGCTGTTGAAAGAAGTTGTTTGTGATCGTCGTTGGTAAAATATTATGGTCGAATAACTTACTATTCTACATAAGACTCATACATGAGATATTGTTGAACCTCCACTAGGTAATCATATAATTGGTTCTCATTTGGTTTATAAAATCAAAACAAATTTTGATGGGTTCATTGAAAGATATAAGGTTTCGCTAGTAGCAAAAGGGTATTCACAAAAGTATGGTATAGATTATGATGAGACTTTTACTCTAGTGGAAAAAATGACGATAGTTCGTACTCTTATTGCGGTTGCATATTTTTGCCAGTGGAAGATCAAAATAGCGTTTCTAAATAGTGATATTCATGGAGAGGTTTATATGACTCCTCCCTGGGGTGTTCCTCGTCCACTATGTGAAGTTTGTCGACATAGGAAAGTTTTATATGGTCTCAAACAATCTTCTCGCGTTTGGTTTGAGAAATTCTATACAATTATTACTTCACTTGGTTTTCATGCTAGTAATCACGATTTGAATCTATTTATCAGATGTACGAGTGCATGCCGAATTATTTTATCAGAGTGCATGCCAAATTATTTTATCAATATATATAGATGATATGATCATTATAAGTGATTATATTGATGGCATTAAGACACTAAAAATGGTTTGGCTCATCGCTTTGGGGACTGTTACATTACTTTTTAGACATTAGGGTGGCTGAGTCTCAGATAGGTTATATATTTTCTCAAATAATATATATATATATATATAACGTATCTTTCAGATAGCAAGATGGTAAACAAACTTTATTCAAACCACTGCTTGGTATTCTCCAACTGATGGTGTTCATTTATCAAAACCGATTATATATCTTACTCTTAAGGGGAGCTTGGTTTATGCTACAGTTATTCGACCGAATATAATTCATGTTGTTCATGTGGTTTCTCAGTTTGTTAGTCCTCATACTTATATACACTAAGGATATGTTTGTCTTCTAGCGATATATCTTCGTGGCAATCAGTTACTGTGCATTTCGTTTCAATCTATGTATTCACTTGAACTGCATACCTATAGCGAAGCTGATTGAGATAGTGATCCTCATGACCGTAAATCCACTACTGGTTTCTGAGTTTTCCTTGGAGATTCATTAATCTCGCGGAAAAATACTAAATAAGATTTTTTTCTAGATCATCTACTGAAGCCGAGTACCGTGGTATGGCACTGAATACATGTGAGATTATTTGGTTACAATGACTTCTTGTAGATATGGGGATTAACATTACTAAGTCCACTTCCTTACATTGTGATAACAAAAGCACCATGTAGATTGCAAAGAATTCTGTTTTTAATGGTAGGACAAAGAAATTTGAAATTGATTGTCTTCAGCTCAACACCATCTCGCTCCCATTTTTCAAACAACTTTTCAGATCGCTGATACCTTCACAAAATCTCAATCGACATCGCGGTTTTGTTTTCTTCGTGACAAACTCTCAATACTTATTATTGTTGTATTATGAGTTCCAAGGATGATATTAGTGTTAAAGGGTATTAGGCTCATTAGTCCATATATTTTATCTATACATAGTTGTTGAAGCTCTGTGTAATATCATTCTATTCTATTCTAACTAATAAAATCCTAGACCTCTTTTATTTTTCTACCAGCACATCGATTAAAGAACCTAAATAATTTGATGACAATGTTACTTATGCTAACAATTTAGAACGGAAGAGTTCAAATTATATGAAATGTGAGTTTTTTAAGTCTTGATTAGTTAATGCTTAAGACATTTTAATTAACTAAAATACAACCCAAAGTCTACATCTCATATAATATTTAAAGCACGATGGTATAAAAACCTCTTAAAATTTGAGATTAAAATCTTTATAACAAATACAACTATGAGTAGACTACTAAACTCAGTAACTCGGTCCATACGATTTTTTTTGAACTGGTAGCATTAATGAGCCACTTAGATAAGATCAGTCAAATTAGCATTCTAAATCGATAGGATCGATAAAAAATTCCATATTATTTAATTAATAAAAATAATAATTAATATTATTTATATATTTTATATATTTTATTTTTATAGTCATTAATAATTGATTGGATAACAAATTAATTAAAAATCTAAAGTGTATTGGAGCTATAATGTTGACTATGTTTAAGGCTTTATAGTAACTTAATTATAATAGATAAATAAAAATATAAAAAATTGTTTTGAATTATATATTTTATACTAATTTATTTATCTAAAGAAAGTATGGTTGATTTCTCTTCGTATATTGTAGTTTATATTTATAATTTAAAAAGTTTAAACGATAGGATTGATAAAAACTCGATCCATTTGAAAACATTAAATTTGTTAACAATATATATTATTGAAGAGTCTTAATGTATAATTTAAACTGAAATATCATAGCTTTTAACTTTAATAAGTGTATTTGTTTTGTTATTTAGACTTCAATCATGAGGTAATAATTTCTACTTCTATCATTTTTTTCAAAATCTTATACTTTGGAAAACTTGGAACTAGCCTGACCTGTTACATGGATCCGATTATTGAATTCATCTACGACTTTGCTCGTTAAACGGACCATTCCATAATCTACTTATCCAAATTTTAAATAAAATAAATTCTGGACTTAGGATCGACTCTAATAATATATAGAATAACTTACTAATATTGTTGTTTGTATATATATTTTTTGGCTATAAACTATTTATGCATTTAGTTCATTTATTTATTTATAAAATATAAATTTTAATTTATCTAAAATGTATTATGATTATAATTATTATCTTTTGGTGATCATAAAATATTGTAATAGACAAATAGTATTTAATATTTTAAATTTTATGCTGTATTTTTATTATAATTATAATTTGATTTGATTGTATGTAATTATTTCATAAGTTCACGGTTTATTATAATTGTGTTGTTTTCCGTATATTTAAATACTTCAAATATTGAAATAATAGTTTGCGTATTAATTTATAAAGAAATCTGAATTTGTTAGCCTACTAATTCGGTCAAATCAAGATATCATTCATAGATAATTAATATTTTTGTAAGAGAAAGTTACAAAGTTAAGAACATAGATGACTGTTCACCATTCCCATAGTATATGGTGAGCTTTTATATACAAACATAAGCGCGCATTCAGCATATGGAGACCATTAGTACATAAAGCTTCCATTAGGTTAAGTTTACACATATAATTTTATATGTAATGATTGATTATTCGATCCAAAGCCAAATGACGATCCGACTAATACATATTTTATGAGTAATCCTCTAGTCCTTGCGAGCTAGTTGATGAATGATTATGAGAGTGTCCTGCTAGATGACCACTAGATTTGACATGACTAACTTTTATGACTCACCAGTTGGATACAACCTTTGTTGCCTCATAAATCTCTCGTCAGTAAAAACATCCAGTGATTATCTTTTGTGCTAGAGAATATGATGTTAAACTAAAATTTGGCTTGACAATGTTATTCTTAGGGTTAGACAATTTTGTCAGTCTGAAAAAATGGTTTGTCATTTGTAGTGGCGGGCTAGGAAAAAGACGGTCGCATGTGGATATATATAGTCTCCTAAGATGGTTGGTGGGTAGACCTTTGGAATTAGCGAGGATGATGAATCAATTTTCTAGAGGTTTGATTGAATTACTTATGGAACTGCTGAGTGACTTTGGTGGTTCAACTAACTCATAGGCGAGTCGTGGGATGAATATGATGGTTTGGCTCTTATTTTCGTGTCGGACAGGGTTCAGAAATGAAACTTTCTCTTTTTACATTTTTACAATGGTAATAATAATGAGTTATGATCCTAAGTCTAGATCATGGATCAATCACGGTGGGAACGACACCTCTAAAAGTTATAGCATACTCGCGATCAAAGTTATATTCTCTTGTATTTGAATGCTCATTATGAGAGATATGAGATGCGTGATCACACCTGGAAGAATATTCGTAGCACTTTCTGAACATAAAAGAGGTTGCGTGGTTTTCTATTCTGAATTGTCAACAATATCGGGGCGATGAAACGATAAAACATAGGGTATACCGGTACGATGAGTGCATGTCTGCTACCAAAAACCAAATTATTCCTATCTCTTCCACATGTGATTACTTGAGCTCATCTAACTTTTGTTGGATGTAATGGTAGAGACTATATGGTCCTCTACTAAATGGATTGGGTATGGTCTCATTGAAAAAACTACTATTTTCTTTGATTTTATATAAAACTAGTAGAGAATGTGAGTGCGGTTTTGGAAGTTTTGAAGAACTTGTTTTTATTAGAAACTTAGTTTTTTCATAGTCGATAGTAAGTTAATGATGTAATTTAGTTTTGGGTTAACTCTAGTTGAAGATTTGTAGTGAAAATGATTAATATTATTATAACTAGGGACATGCAGTAATACTGAAGTGCCAAACTTATATGAGATAAGTTACCATAAAAGATAGTGAAAAACATCATGAGAATTAGTGAAACAATGGATATAAATGATGGGAGTAGTGGAAAAAATAAAAATTAGTGATAGAAAGTAGAAGTAGAAAAAAATAGTAAATAACAGGAGTGGTGAAGATAAAACCTGATCGGGCAGTATTTTTGGTAGTTGTTTAAGTAATGTATTAAATTCCGGATGGAGAGTAGAGAGATAATAGAGGTGTTTGTGTTTAGTGTCTAGAGAGAGAATGTTTCTCCCATTAAATGTTGTTTTGGCTCTATTTATAAGACTAAAAAGATATGTGGGCCAATCGGGTCGGTTAGTATACTTGGTCAGCTTGGTGGGCTTGGAGGCCAAGATTAAGTGAAGTAGATATTCAGCTAACTATACTAGACACACAACATACTCAATATTATTTTCATTATAAGTCTAAATTTCCCTCTAAGAAAGATCCAAACCACTTTACCTCACTGGCCTCCAACATAATCCAACGATATCATCTAGCCCCCTTAGCTCTTTTAGAAGCTTATGGGAGAGTTAATCATATGCGAACTGAATACAAACCACATCCAGTATAATTTCTTAAAATTAGTTACCATTCAAACGTTACAACGTTTAGACCAGTTACTTCTAATGACACGTGTCAACTTATGATTGGACCCACAAACTTGTTTTGTTCTAGGTAAAACTGCCTAATCAAATAAGAGAAACGATTACACTCATTTGTAGCCCCCTAGCTACTTTACCCATTTCCTTTCCTTAATAGGGTAATCAAGTATTTTTCAACCTTTATAAGGAAGTATTTTATTTTTTACTATTGCTAATTTGAGAACAAGACGATAGTCTTTTTTAACTTTTAGAGAAAGAAAGCGGCCTACTTAAGTTTTCAGACGACTTTCTTCATTCTCTTTAAACATTTTGTTAAGTGTTTGGTATGTTTCCGGTGAATTCTAGGGCTTGTGTATTCACAACCAGGAATGACCTTACTAAATGAGGCTGTCTTAATTTATCTGAGTTAGAAGAAGAAAAAATAAAGGCTAGGGTTGCTGCCAGGTTACCTGCTTCTTCAGGTGGAGTGCTTGTTACTCAATCTGTAGATTACGGTGGAGTTTTCCATATAATAAAAATCGACTTTCTTTTGAACCTAGCTCAAAATCGCAATCATCCACATCTAGTACTCACTCTTCTAAATCAATTATGTCATCCCAACATAGAGGGGTCACTAGTCGGAGGACTCTTTCAACCTTCATAGCCATGGGATCAAATGGTGGTGAAAGCACCCCACGCGAAGTTACGAGGCTTTCCAATATAAAAGATAAGTATTCCATATTGGAAAAATCAACTGAAAATCTAGTTGATCAACCCTCTGTTATTGGTGATCCCTCCATACAAGTTCCGATCACGGGGGAAGAAAACACTGCAACTGAACTTCTATCAGGACCGGTTATAACTTATAACAGAAAATTCTTCAACTGCAACAACCGAGATTCCTCCAATTGAGGAAGAAAATTATGGTGTTCCTTCAAGAAAGAGACCACAAGTGATGAAGGAGAATATAAACGACAGTGGTGAAGATAATCCTTTAGAGACATATGGTCAGACGGGGGATACTCAAAATGTAATACGAGAAAAAGGTAGCAAGGCGGTCATACCCGAATCCCAACCTCTTCCCGAGTCCCTTGTTGGGTGAGTTAGGCCTAACTTTACCAAGTTGAGTATCAAGTACCTCTTGGCCTCATATAAAATATTGTATGTTTATTTTCACAAATCTGAGCTGGTATAAATTCATAAAAAATGAGGATTCCCTGAATCAGTCAAGATCAGGCTACCATAACCCGGAGATACTCCGATGGACAGTAGGGCTAGAGAATTGGTAGTTTATACCGATGTACTCAACTGGGTCTTCGGTTTCCCCTAGATCTAGAGATAGTAAGATATTTCTATATGGTTAAATTATGCCCAAGTCAATTATGCCTTAATGCTTGGTTTACATTGTTCGCTAGCAGCATAGCTTCCAGGCTATCCAAAATTCCGATGCCTATGGAACAACTTGTTGCTGTGGCTGGTTTGTGTCGTAACAGTTATATCCATTTTTACTATTTTAATATGGGGAATTACTATAAGGTGGTAGATGATCTTCTAGAAGCAGAAAGGCCTTGGAAACATCAGTTCATTTTTGTCAGATGTGCTTGGGAAAATGGTAGAAAGATTACTTCTAAATAAAATCTGAGCATGCTTACAAGATACTGGAAAAGATCACGTAAGTGTTTAAAGGTTACTTCATTTTAATAGTTTAAAAAGTATTATTTATTACTCCAAATTCATTTTATTTCACTATTCACGAAGCTCTTCCTACAACATTTGGACGATGGGAAAATAAATTTTACGAAGTTGAATCAGTGGGCCAACGAGAAGTGGTCAACCAAGTTTCACAATTGCTTTACTCCGGGAAATTTTGTGAGAGACCATATATGGAGAATGAATATGATCCGTGAAATTTCATGAAAACAGTTTACCACTCCTCCCCGATCCACCAAAATTCGCAGAAGAACTGAGGTGGCTGATGGTAAACTATCTCTACCAGTTAGGAATAAGGCTTCCAACCACCATGACAAAAAAAAGAAAAAAAAGAGAAGGGTCGTTTATCTCAATTCGTCCCCAAACTAAGGAGTTAGGGGAAACCTGATGAAATTGATACAGATTTGTTGGAGGGTATTACAGTTACTGTCAGAGAGGCTGGAATGCCATCGGAATCTCGTGTTGCTAAGAATAAAAAAGGACAAAAAATGAGTAAATAAGGTAGCAACAAGAGAGAAAAGAATAACAAGAAAAACGTGGTTGGTTCGAAGATTATTATTCGATCAAAAGTTCCTCCTTCAACCACTCCTGTAGAGATTTCTCCTCAAACAACTGGAGAATCCGATCCTCCTTTGCTAATGCTTCCTACAAATGATAGGGCACTTTTTAGAAGTGGTGATCAGATAAACGACTTAAGTAACTTTAATTTCGAAGACTTTGATAATGTTTTCTATGTGTCCACTAGCCATGAAAATGGTGTGATATATGATAAGGTTTCCTTTGAAGTTTCAAAGGAGAATGATGAATTGGGGTATGTTGTTTTGGGCTATGTAAGGCTAATTATTGAGTTGGATAGACAAGTGAAGGATCATGTAAGACATTGGTCTTCTTCGGGATGAGAATCAAAGGCTAAAGAATACTGTTTAGGCATAGAAAGGTAATGTTGAAAGTCTGAGTGAGGAAATGAAAGCCATTAATGAGGAGCTGGTTCAAACAAAATCCGATCGTGATAAACTGCAATCTGATACAAAGATTTTCAGTCATCCAGTTCCAAGGAAATCACTTCCTTACAAAAGCATCAAAGTGAGGAAAAGTCTACCATTCAACATTTGTCTGATGAGAAGAATTTTTTTGAAGACCTCCTTAAACAGAAAAAAGATGAAATCATTTCTCTCAAGCTAAAGACAGCTCAAGAGGTAGCCGATGCTGATGATGGATATGCTAAAAAATGATAGAGTCTATACAAGAGAGGGATAAATCGTTTTAATCAGATATGATGTTGTTATTCCATAAGAATTCCCCCAAATTGTTTCTTAGGAACCTATGGAGACATGTGCCAATTGATCTGATTCCTTATCACAACCTGACTTTAGGTGACAAGTATAATATTTTTGACGATTCAGAAGAATATGACTCTGATGAAGAGGATTCTACTAGCGAGAATCCAGAAGAGAAATAAGAAGGAAGAACCGATAAGCAAAGAGCCTTAAGGTCAACATATTTTGATATATCTTTTTGTAAGCCTCTAATGTGTATAAGGCATTTTGTCGTGTGTGTGTTTTATTTATTGATCATATAAGTTTGTGAGAGTTCTTGGCCTAGCCAAGGTATTTGGTAACTTTTTTATTGGATTTTATTTAGCCCTTGTGTTATTCAAAAGTAATTTATGTTATCATATATTCTTATTAAATCCGACCATGATTAAATATGCTCCATTCGAAGGTAATTAAAACTTTGAATAAATGGGTCATTCAAAGGTGTTATAAACTTAATATACTTGGGCTTAAGTAAAACATTCGAAGGTAATCCATTCGAAGACAACTTAAGTTAGCCTAACCAAACCATTTGAAGGTAATGCATTCAAAGGCAACTTGTCTTAGGCCAACCAAGCCATTCGAAGGTAATCCATGTGAAGGAAATAAGACTTATTGAAACATATTTTTTAAAGGCAAAAGATGATAGATTAAAAAAAATTGGACACCTCATTATAACCTCCCCGCGCCACCATGGATTAAAGAGTATGTCCCCCCCAATATTTATATTGAACTAAAACAAAGTAAATATTTACTATACAAGTTTACTCTTTATAAGACCTCAAGTTCTCAACATTACAGGTTTGCTTTAAAAGTTTGCATTCTCGATTGAGTAGCATGTACGTTCTTTGCTTAATCTTTTCATACAAAGTGTATCGTCCTTCCCAGTTTGGAGCCAGTTTCCCAAACTTCTTTTCTTTAGTATGTAGAAAAACGTTTCTTAAACTTGTTTCTCCTACTTCGAAGTTTCTTCTTCGGATTTTAGATGCATACCTGCTTCTCATCAGGCTTTGGTAGTGAACGATTCTCAAATGAGATTTTATTATTCTTTCCTCACTAAGAACTAACTGAGCCCTTACTGCAACCTCATTATTCTCTTTGGAATAGTTTTTGGTGTGGATAAAAATAGCCCGAGGGTAGGTTAGTAATTTTAAGTGGAGTATCAAAGTGGTACAGGGGTGTTTAACGGTGGTGTAAGGGTGTTTCAAGGTGGTGTAAGGGTGTTTCAAGGTGGTGTAAGGGTGTTTCAAGGTGGAGAGATAATTAAGCAGCTTGGTAGCAGTTAATTTTCATTATTAGAAGTTAATGCTGGTGGTTGAGCATTTATAGTGTGAGGTTTGGGCCCTTATGGGCTTTCGGGTCAAGTTTAATGGACCCGGGTCATGTTTAAAGACCCATGAGTTCTAAGCAGGAGGACAGGTAGCTTAGTCAGGAAGTGTTTAGGTTTTTAGTACTTTTGTCATAGTTCGATCAGCCTTAGGCTCACATTGTCTCGAAGTGATCTGTCCGGTCCAAATGATCTGTCCGGTATTCGGAGAGAATTTACACTGACCTACCCTTCCGGGGAGATGTCCTGGATTCGGACTCATCAGGAGCCCCTTTTTTAGGTGTTTGAGCAAGTGTCTTTGTCAAAGATCTAAAAAACTGTCCGATTACAGGAAGTGGTTCTTAATTTGGAGAGAGTTATGGGTATACCCGGACAGGTCAAACGTTACGAATTTCAAACGGTTTTTGCCAGAGTTAATGGGACACGTGTCACTCCCTGATTGGTCACTCCAGCCGTTTTTCACCTTGAATTTCGCACCACCTTCTTTAACAAGTTACCTCTTTAATTTCCAATAATGACATCAGCGCCGCCTTTTAATCATTACCTGACTTTTCGGATTCTCCTAGGAATCAACTCCTTTTTTTCACATTTACTATAAATTCTCATTCACTTTTCACTGTCTCACTATCTCTTTCAAATTTCACTCTGCATTTTCACTCAGAGCTTTATCTCTCTAGAACTCAAAACTTCCTTGGCTGTTTATGTTTACAGCAAGAACAGCACTGATCAAAGGCGGCTGGCTTAATCTCTCGGAGTTGGAGAAAGCACAAAGGGTCGAGAAGGAAAAAAGACTAGCAGCAGGGCTACCATCGTCGCCTGTTGAGAAACCAGCCTCTTCTGTCGCAGAATCTGATAGAGGCTCATCTTCTTCCAAAGGTACCAAGCCTAAAAAGCTCTTTCAATCCACTCTTTCTCCCATAGTTTCTGGCTCCTCAGTTCAGGAGTCAATCCCTGCTGTTGAACCAGGAGTTACTGCTACCAGTGTTAGGAAAAAATCGTCTTTTATTGCCATGGGGTCTGACTCTGACCACTCCCCGGATAAGCTAGTCATCAAAAGGCCAAGCCGGTTAGTCAAAGGGCTATCCTCTAAAAACACTCCCTCGAAATCGGGGGCAAAAAACAGTGAATCTGAGTCTGGGGAAACTATTAGAGCTCCCCGGGAGAGGCCGTCAGGACTGGAAGTCGGCAGCCCACTACCCCCCCAAAGAATCTTCTGCCTCAGAAACTCATATTGAGGTGAGAAGTCGAATAGATACGGGCAGTCAACACTCTGGAGGGTCAGCTATGCCAAGCTTCAATCCTCCCCGGACTACTTGTACAGAAGCTCCCCCAACAATTATGGAGGAGAGGATGGAGGACTCCACTGAGGAGGTCCGTTTTGAGTCTGAGTCCTCCGGACAGGCTGATACTGCTATTGTTGCTGCCAAGAAGGGCAAAGAAAACTTATATCTGAGGCGTCCGGACCTGCCGGAGAGCCTTGAAGGGAGAGTGGGGCCATGCTTTCATAAAGTTGAGTTCAAGTATCTTTTGGCCTTGCTAAAGACCAAGTATGCGTTCATCCATACTTCAGATCTGGGTAGATTGCGCACAAAGTGGGGGATCCCTGAGAACGTTAAGATAAGGATTCCCATCGATCCGGAGACCCCGATGGATTGTAAAAAGAATGAAATAGTCTTCTTTACGGAGCTATTCAACTGGGGACTCAGGTTCCCACTGGACCCGGAGATAGTGCGCTACTTTCACTTGGTCAAACTCTGCCCATCACAGTTGAGCCCCAATGGTTGGTTCACCTTGATGTCATGCATAATGGCACCTAGGCTATCAGGGATCCCTCTTCCTATGGAAGAGTTCGCTGCAGTGGCCAACCTGTGCAAGCATCATCAGTTCCCCTTTTACCATTTCAACATGGGGAACGATCTGAAAGCTGTTGATGATCTCCTGGAGTCGGAGAGAAAATGGAGGAGCCAATTCTTGTTTGTCAGTGGCTCGTGGGAAAACGGCAAGAAAATCAAGGCCGGAGAGAATCCAAGCCTCCTCAGGAGTAGATGGAGGAGTGACCGTAAGTTTTTATTTTAAGTTTCTGTTCGAATCTCTCTTTTCTTCTTTGTACTAATAAATTTCTCTTTTGTTTTAATAGAGCTGCCAAAGGAGTTCGGGACTACCTGAAGGCCGGACAGACTACCTGTGGCAAAATCAACGCATGGGCTGCAGAGAACTGGGAGAACCGTTTCCACAAGGCCTTTACCAATGGAAACCTAGCAAGGTCCCATCTGTGGAACACAACAGGTCGGAGAGACCTAACCTGGGAAGAGCTTGCCACCCAGCCTGATGAAGATATTGTGCTGAGAAGGTCCCACAAGCTGGATGGGACACTCTACCTGCCTGCCCGGACCAAAGCCCCAAGCAAAATGAAAGGCAAGAAGAAGAAAGGCAGGAAGGCAGAAGGTGATACTGAGAAGGAGGCCCCAACAGACCCAGAGGGACTGGCTCAGGTTCAAATTGATGCAGCCCTTTTACAAGTGGTGGAGCAGGAGAGCAAAAAGCAGGAAGTGAATCTCCCAAAACCTTCAAGAGCTTCAAAGAGGACTCGCAAGCAAGCAAGTGAAGGTGCTGACAGGGAAGCCAAGAAGAAAAAGACTTCCCAAGGAGATGAGATTGCTCTCCGGGACCCGGAGCCCTCTTTCCCTACTGACCCAACATTGGCCGAAGAGATCCCAAGGGACTTTCAAGAAGAGATTCCAAAGGACTTCCACACAGATGAAGTTGAGGGGGGAGAGCTTAACTTGGATGAAATGGACATCACCGGTCTGGGTGGACTTGGTGAATATTTTCTTGGCCTGCCCAGAGACGAGTTCGCAGGGCCCTATGTCCCTCCGAGCAGCTCCAACACGGTCAATTTCAATGGTAAGACTTTTATGGTTTCTAGCGAGAAGGATATTATAGCCCATTCTCTACTTAGCAATGTACAGCCATTACTTACTTTGGAAAGGCAAGTCCGAAGTCAGGCAGACACCATCAAAGACCTCAAGTCTGAGAAGGAGAAGCTGTCCGATGACCTCCAGACTGCTGCTACTAAGATTGATTTGCTTAAGGAGGCAAATGATCAGCTAAAGAAGAATCATGATGAAAGCAACACAAAAGTTGCTTCTTTGGAAGAGACCATAAAAGATCTCCGGGCTAAGCTGTCAGGACTGGAGAAGGACCTGACACTCTCAAGGGGAGAAACTGCAGCCAAGGAGAAGCTCATCACCAACCTGACCACTGACAAAATCGCTTTAGAGAATGCAGTGACTCAGGCTGCCGAAGAGAAGGCTGTTTTGGTGAGGGACCAAGAGGCCACAATCAAGGCCAAGATCAACGCCTATGCCAAGGAGATGATACAAAGCGAGGAGCTAATGATTCAAAGGGGGAAGTCTGATATGGTTCTTCTATTTCATGAAAAATTCCCGAAGAGGAGACTGGGCAGCTTATGGCGCTATGTGGATGATGACGACCTTCCATATTATACTATGGTTGACGAGGGATATTACAGTGAGTCCTCGCCTGATAATGAAGAGGAAACCGGAGAGAGCCCAGGTGAAGAAGAGATTGATCCCAAGGGCAAGAAGATAATCGAAGAGAAGAGCGACATCAAGGGTAAGAAAACAGATGAGGGCGAGCCATCTTCAAAGGCTCAACCCTAACTTATAATTTATTCTGTTTATCTTTTATTCGAACTAAAGTCCTTGGAAGGCCAAGGCACTCTTTTTGTGATGGTGTCCGTATTATTCGGACAGATTTTTTGTACTATGCCCAAACTTGTTCAAAAAGTCCTTGGAAGGCCAAGGCAATTTTAAGTTGTTGAATGTTTTTATTTTGCTCAACCATCCTCTTCTTTCGTTATTTGTTTAAATAGCTAGAGTTTAAGTAGTTTTATTATATTGTGAGAGTATTAAGGCTCTCCGGCTAGAATTTAAATAGCCCTTAGATCTTTTAGTCCGGGTAGTATGATAAGAGATAAAATTTTGAAAATACTTAGAGAATTTCGAAGAAGGCACCAAATTTTATTGAAGGCTCTCCGCGCCACCGAAGAGGGGAAGGTATGCCCCCAAATATTTACATGGATGTTTAAACAAGTAAATATTTACACAAGTGTTATTCCAAGTACATTCGAAGGTGTTCAATATTCCAAGGGTGAGTTAAAACCCTGCCATCTTTGTCTTCCAACCAATAAGTCCCAGGCTTGATTCTTTCAACCACAGTATACAGACCCTCCCAGGTTGGGGCCAGCTTTCCGAAGAGCTTTTCCTTAGTATGCAAGAAAACTTTCCTTAATACTTTATCTCCTGGTTGAAAATCTCTCCTTTTAACTTTAGAAGCAAACCTGCTTCTCATCAAGCCCTGATAGTGTGCAATTCTAAGATAAGCTTTAACCCGTCTTTCTTCGATCAAATCGAGCTGATTTCTAATTGCCATCTCATTAGCATGTCCGGAGAAGTTATGAACACGAAAGAAGGGGAGTGTCTTCTCTATGGGGGCTACTGCATCCATTCCATAAACCAAGGCAAAGGGGGATTCTTGTGTTGCAGCCCCAGGTGTTGTCCGGTAGGCCCACAAGACTTCTTGTAGATAACTAGGCCACTTCCCAGCAGCCCCTTCCAAATTTTTCTTTAAACCGGACAGTATTGTTCTATTAGCCACTTCAACTTGTCCATTGGCTTGTGGATGGAAAGGTGAAGAAAAACAGTGCTGAATACCCCTTGAGGCACAAAAGCTTTCCATTTCTCTATTGTCAAACTGTGGCCCATTGTCTGTTGTTATCTTCTGTGGGACACCGAATCTGCAACATATGTTGGACAAAATGAATTTTATGACAGCTTTCGAAGTTGTCCCTGCCAGGGGAGCTGCTTCTATCCACTTCGAGAAGTAATCAATGGCCACAATTATAGTTTTACGCCCTCCGGACGCCACAGGGAGAGGCCCAACCAAGTCCAATCCCCATCGAGCAAAAGGGATGGGCTCAGAAATTGACTCCAAAAGAATAGCTGGCACATGAATTTCATTGCTGTACCTCTGGCATGGGTCACACCTTCTCACCAGCTCCTTAGCATCTTTCATGATTGATGGCCAATAGTATCCGGAGAGTAATACTCTTCTTGTTAAAGCTCTAAATCCACAATGGGCTGATCCCTCACCATCATGCAATTCAGAGAGAACCATTTGTGACTCATGATCCCCTAAACAACGTAGGAGAGGTTTGCTATAGGACTTTTTGTACAAGACTTCTCTTAACATAATTAAACCAAGAGCCCTGTGTTTCAACATTCTGGCTTGTGATTTATCTAAGGGCATAATACCATCGGACAGATACTGCATAAGAGGAGACCTCCAGTCTTGAGGCTGACTCACTTGTATTTCAAAGACTTCCTCTTTTCCACCCTCACCAAGTTCAATAGAAGGGCTTTCAAGCACATGGATCCATGGGTAGGACTCCGTATATGCTATTGTTGCCAATGAATCTGCTAGTTCATTTTCTGCCCTGGGGATGTGTTCATAGACAACAGCCTTAAACTTTAATGCTTCATTTTTGAGGAGGAGTAAATACTTGACCAATTGCTCCTTTCTAGCCTCTGATAGGCCCAAAGCATGGTGGACAAGCAACTGGGAGGAACTTAGTAGCTTGACCCTTTTAGCTCCACAGATATAGGCCAACTTTAACCCAACTATGGCTGCTTCGTACTCAGACTCATTATTAGATGCCTTGAAAGCAAAACAAATAGCTTGGTACATGTTGTCCCCGTAGGGGGAAGTGAGACATATCCCTGCCCCAGATCCCATGGTACTAGATCCTCCGTCTGTTCGGACAATCCACACTTTCTTGTCTTTTGAATCAGTAGGTTGCTCTGAATCCCTATCAGAATGGAACTCAACCAGCAAATCAGCCACAGCTTGGGCTTTTAATGCTGTCCGGGGAGCAAAGTCTATGTCGAAGTCCCCCAATTCTACTGACCACTTTGTCATTCTGCTTGAAATGTCTGATTTTTGAAGGACATTCTTTAAAGGGAAAGATGTCCGGACGACGATTGGATGAGCCTGAAAGTAGGGCCTCATTTTTCTTGCAGCTATCACCAAAGCTAATGCCAGTTTTTCGAGTTTCAAGTAACGCCTCTCAACATCAATCAAGCTTTTGCTGATGTAGTACACTGGGTGAGGATGCCCATCGACCTCTCTTACTAATACTGCACTGATGGCACAACTTGAAACAGCCAGATAAACAAAGAGAGTCTCCCCATCAACCGGTTTGAACAAAGTTTTGGGAGAGGAAAGATGTTTCTTGATTTCATTGAATGCTTCATCACACTGTGGTGTCCATTCAAACCCCTTTGCAACCTTCAAGGTTTGAAAGAATGGAGCACACCTGTCCGAAGACCTGGAGATGAATCTATTCAAGGCAGCCAATCTCCCTGTTAGTCGCTGTACTTCTTTAATGTTTCGAGGAGGCTCCATCTGGAATAAGGCATTGAGTTGGTCCGGGTCAGGCTGTATTCCATGCTCACTTATGATGTACCCTAAGAATTTCTCGGACTGTACTCCGAACACACACTTTTCAGGGTTTAATTTTAAATTCACCTTTGCTAAGTTGGCAAAAGTTTCTTGGAGGTCGGACAAGTGTAACTGCTCATCCACACTTTTTACCATCATATCGTCAATATAAACCTCCATATTTCTTCCAATCTGATTAGCGAATGCCTTGTTAACTAACCTTTGATAAGTAGCCCCAGCATTTTTAAGCCGAAAGGCATCACCTTGTAGCAATGTAGACCCCTATCAGTGACAAACGTGGTGTGCTCTTGATCTTTTGGATCTACTTGGATCTGATTGTACCCGGAGAAGGCATCCATGAAGGAGAGCAGCTTGTTCCCAGAAGTAGAGTCTACTAACTGATCTATCCGGGGGACCGGATACAAATCTTTTGGGCAAGATCTATTGAGGTCTGTGAAGTCAATACACATGCGCCATTTGCCATTCTTCTTTTTCACCAAGACAGGATTGGCAGCCCACAAAGGGTATTGAGATTCTTTAATATGCCCCATCTTTGTGAGTCTGTCAACCTCTTGTACTATGACATCAGCCTTTTCTTTTGAGAAAGCTCTCCTCTTTTGTACCACAGGTGCCACATCCCTCCGGACAGATAGGTGATGGGAAATCACCTCTGAAGGAACTCCAGTAACATCAGCATTGCACCAAGCGAAAACGTGCTGATGGTCTTTCAAGAATTTCAACATCTCTTCTTTCAACATTGGTGGCATCCTGGACCCTATCTTGACACTTTTCCCTTCTTCCAAGCAGTGCGTTTCAACCTCCTCAATCGGAATTAACACTCCAGGGGTCTCTCTGGGGTCATCAATTTCACCCTCACCCCCAGAAAGGCCCTCAAACTGCTATTGATTATTTATACGGACTGCCCCCAGCGTTCGTGGAGCCAAGGCAGTGGCATAGCACTCTCTAGCAATCTTTTGGCTGCTCCGGACAACCCCAACCTGTCCCTGAACAGCATACTTTAAACACTGATGGACTGTCGAAGCCACTGCATGCATCCTAGAGAGCCAAGATCTCCCTAGAATAGCATTATAGCAAGTGGGACAATCCACCACAATGGAGAGTATTCTAACCATTTTCCTGAAAGGGCCCCTGCCCAACAACACTTCTTCTTCAAACTCCCCGATCACATCAGCTGAGCTGCCCGTGAAGCCCACGATTGATCTGTCCGACTTCTGAATCACAGCTGGATTTTTGATTTTCTTGTAAGTGTTTAGAAAAAGGATATTGGCAGAGCTTCCAGTATCCACCAGAATTCGCCATATCTCATTGCCCCCTATAGATGCTCCTATGACAACAGCATCCTCATGAGGGCCAGAAATATCTCTCAAATCATCCTCATCGAAGACTATGAATGGGAATGAGTTTGGTGATTGATAGGATGTCATGCCTCCTTCTAGCTGGGAGGCTAAATTATGAACATGCCTCTTTCTTGAAGAAGTAGTAGGAGCAGTCATTGTGTCCCCTCCGAAAATTGTCAGTGACTCGAAGAATTTAATGAGCCAGGAGACCGTCTTGGAATACTCCTCAATGGCACCCACCTTATTTCGTGTTGGATCTGGATCCAAGTATTCAGATTCCACATCAAACCTTTCAACTATTACCATGGCCCCCTCCGGGGCAACATTACTTGGACCAACCCGGTGAGTGTTGTCAGGCCTGTTGCCTCCTCTTCTTTTAACGTATGCACCCAATTTTCCCCTTTCAATCAAGTTTTGTACCTCTTGTTTCAATGCTATTCAATCATCAGTGGTATGGCCAATATCATTGTGGTATTGGCAAAAAAAGTTGTTACGATGCTCTCTAGGAGACTGCAAGGTTGCCGGTCTCCGGTAGTGTACCTCATCTTTTGTTTTATCAAAAATGGTGGCCACGCTTTCTTTTAGTTCTGCGAACCACTCCGGTTGGACCCATGGTCCTCTTTTGTTTCTGGATTGTTGACTTTGAGCAGGAGCAGCTGGCTGAGACTGAGCTTTTCCTCTACCATGCCCCTGTCTGGTTTCTCTTGCTCTATTCCCGGACTGGTTTTGATTTGGAGTTGGTGCCACCGGGGTGGACCTCACCTCTCTGTGTACCCTGGTCTTCTTTGTTTCATCAACGTTTATTTGCTTGCCAACTTGATTTAGCAACCCTCCCCAGGTCATGGCTTTCTTTCTGGCCACCGAATCAGCCAGGTTGCCTGGGTTCAAACCTTGTCTTAGGGATGCTATTGCCACCTGTTCGAAGCAATCAGCCAACCCATTCTTTGTGTTCACAAAACGACTTATGTACTCCTTTAATGATTCATTTGGTTCCTGGGCGCAATGGATTATGGTGTCTCCATTACCCTTCAGCTCCTTACTCCCCACAAACTGCCTTCGAAAGGCCACCCAAAAAGTATCAAAATCTTTAATACAACCTTGAGGCAGGCTGTTGTACCATTTCAGAGCACTCCCCGTAAAAGATTGGGAGAATGCCCTACACAGTAGTTTATCATCATCATCAAAGTTCATCATGAAGTTCTTGAATTGCTCCAGATGATTGTCCGGATCAGTACTGCCATCGTACTTCTCCATCTTGGTGCTGTCAAACCTTTTAGGGAGGTTCCCGGACAGAATCTTAGAAGACAATGGAGATTGCCTCCAGTTTCTTCAACGACTGAATACAGTATCCTCATTGGGAGTTGCAAAGATACTTGGTTCATCGTGAAAAGCGAAAGGATCCATCAGCATCCGGTCTACATGCCTCCGGTTATGAGATGATCCCTTACCAATATGCCTTTTCATTCTTCCATGGTGATCTCTTTTTCTTGAATATTTCTTAACTTGCTTCTGCTTTTTCTTGGTTCGACCCTCATCACTGCTGGAGGACAAGGATTTTTCATTTCCCTCACTGTCCGAAGAGCTGCCCGAAGATTCTGAACTTGAGTCAGAGCTCTCCACAGGCTTGGACCGGTGAGACTTTTTAGAACTAACATGTGTCTTTCTGGTACTCACATGAGTTTTCGAAGCCTCAGGCTCTCTAGAGTTGTCGGTGTGATGAACAACCGATGCCTTGGATTTCTCTTTCACGCCCATTTTGGCCTTTTCAGCCCTCAGAGCTTCTATCTCAAGTTTCAACCTGTCACGCTCTTGGACAGTATACTCATCGTTCTCTTCCACCACTTCGAGCAAAGCTGGTGGAAGCTCTGGATTATCCGAATTCATTCGGACAGAATTTCTTGGCAGGTTTTGAATGCTTGATTCAGGCACCTCTCTCCTCCCACTGTGGTCTCCAATTTAATGTGGATAAAAATAGTCCGAGGGTAGGTTAGTAATTTTAAGTGGAGTATCAAAGTGGTACAGGGGTGTTTAACGGTGGTGTAAGGGTGTTTCAAGGTGATGTAAGGGTGTTTCAAGGTGGTGTAAGGGTGTTTCAAGGTGGAGAGATAATTAAGCAGCTTGGTAGCAGTTAATTTTCATTATTAGAAGTTAATGCTGGTGGTTGAGCATTTATAGTGTGAGGTTTGGGCCCTTATGGGCTTTCGGGTCAAGTTTAATGGACCCGGGTCATGTTTAAAGACCCATGAGTTCTAAGCAGGAGGACATGTAGCTTAGTCAGGAAGTGTTTAGGTTTTTTAGTACTTTTGTCATAGTTCGATCAGCCTTAGGCTCACATTGTCTCGAAGTGATCTGTCCGGTCCAAATGATCTGTCCGGTATTCTGAGAGAATTTACACTGACCTGCCCTTCCGGGGAGATGTCCTGGATTCGGACTCATCAGTTTTGAACTCTGAAGAAGGAAAGTAGCTTCTATTGGTGTGATTGCATCCATCCCATAAACTGAAGTGAATAGAGACTCTTGAGTAGCTGTGTGGGGAGTAATTCGATAGGTCCATAATACTTTTTGTACATAATATGTCCATTTCCCGACTGATCCCTCCAAGTTCTTTTTCATGCCCATTAAAATCGTTCGATTTGCTACCTTAATTTGTCCATTGGATCAATGATGAAAATGAGAAAAGAAACAATGATGAATTCATCTTGATGCAAAAAATACTTCAATGTCTTTGTTGTCAAACCGAGGACCACTATCTGTAGTGGTACGTCTGGGAATACCAAACCTTACAACATATGTTAGAAAAATAGATTTTATCACTGCTTTGGACGTCGTCGCGGATAGTGGTGCATCTTTTACCCACTTGGAAAAGTAACCCATTTCCAAAATGATAGTACGACGCCCTAGAAGCCATCATAAGCGGTCCAACTAATTTAAGTACCCATCTTTCAAAATGTACCGCTTAAGACATAATCTCCATGGGAATTAACGTTACATGGATTATATTTCCATACTTTTGACAAGGGTTGCATCTTTTAACGGTTAATAATACTCTCCCAATAAGAACTTTCTAGTTAAAGCCTTGTAGCCACAATACACTGATCCTTCCCCATCATTCGACTCACAAGTCGGACCGAACTATTCAAACTCGCAAGTCTTGTAGTGATAGTGGACCGCATTATTCGACTCACAAGTCTTCTAGTTAAAGCCTTGTAATGATATTAAACCGAATTATTTGAGTCGCAAGTCGGACTGATAAACTACTGGACCAGAACTTACATTTTAATACCTATCTAATAAATATGTAATATTGAGGGTGCCTTATGTACTAAGAAATAATTAGGTTTAGTGTTAGTAAATTAATAGGGTATAATAGCTAATTATGGGTTATTCATGTAGGGACATTAACCATGTAAACTCATATAATCTAGAGGGCCCAATACCACTGTATAAAGCATTTTTAAGTTTAAGAAGAGTTAATATAATTCAACTACTTTTCACTATAAATCACTTTCTCTCTCTAAATATTAACACTGAAGCTTATCTCTCTAACATTTGTATAACTTTTCTCGTGATCAATTTTTCATAATTTCTTTTTTGATATTTTTGGAAATATTAGTGGTGACCGTAGTAGGAGTCTAGATAGAACCCGCATACAAACATCCAAAACCATTGGAGTGCTTGGCTCGTCACTGGGATCTAGTGAGAGACAGATTCTGATATGCAGGTTGATTCCGTGATAGTTACCGAATTAGTCATAATCTATGAAGAGCCTGATTAGTTTACTTGGGGTGCTCAACCCCAACTTTTGTATGAAGAGCATCTAGAGCACTTGATTCTGGAAGATCACCGGGATCAATTGTGTGAGAATTTGTTTGCGTTAATTTCCCAAAAAGAAACTATGGTAAATCGACAAAAAAGATTCGTTTAGAAATCCAAAAGGTTGTGGAAGAAAAGGGTTCCAAAGGAAATGGCATTAATTCTAATTCTCTGCAAATCCAGGAAAAGTACCGAACGAAAGCAACTTCGTTTGAACAGAAGCCACCATTCCTAAAAAAATGAGAAAAGGAAAGATACCATTATAGTCCTTCAAAATCTAGTTATTATGGCATTTTCAATTCAGAGGGGTTTTCTTCTTCTCCCAATAGAGATGGCCACCACAAAAAGAAGAAATATTATGGTAGTAGGCTTCATTTGAAGAGGCATTCTAGTCGACATCAAGGTTTAAATTTGGACCAAGGACCAAGAAAACAACATGATTCATCGGATAAATAAGAACATTCTAAAGATAAGGATAAAATGGTAGCAGGTGAAAATCCGAACAACAACAAACTATGGTACAGATCTAACAAATTCCTGCTAGTTAGGTGAAGGGAACCAGAGTTCGATTATCAAGTAAACAAACGATTTGCGAATCCGTGTAAACATGGAATTTATGCAACAAATAATGATGTCCATTAGTATAACAATACACAACTAGAGACAATCTCATTTATCTTCTTAATTTATCTTCGAAGACCTACCAAAGTGATTTGATATATCAAAAATAGAAATGTTTGATAGGAGTAGAGATTCTAGTAAACATCTAGACTAGTTTGAAAACTTTATGATGAATTATGATAACGAAGATAAGTTGTTGTATCGAAATTTTTGCCAAACCTCCAAAGAGAGTGCTATAAAGTGGTACAATCGGCTTCCGTAAGGATCAATTGAATTTTTGATATGTTTAAAACATCATGTAGAGGACAGTTTGTGGGAAGTAAGAAGATCCGGAGGAATGTAGACATAATAATAGTATTCAGTTGGTTTTGGAGAGTTTGAAATACTAAACCAAGCGGTTTGTTCATACGAAGAATGATATGAAAGATAAGTGAATGTTGCTTATTTAACGAAAAAGCTTCTCCTTAGAGATTTAGCTGATGAGGTAACTAGAAAAAAAAACGTTGACTTTTGAGGGTCTTCTAGCTCAGTTCGAGGATAAGATCAAAGTGGAATATTTATAAGAGATTAAAGATAACCCTCCCTGCAAAGACAGATTCAACAATCGTCTTCCTCAATTTATCAACAATCACTTGCCTTGGTTTATCAACAATTACAAAACCAAAGTTTTTAGCCTTATACAGTGTCTACTTTTCGCTTGGAAGGTAAAATCCAATGCCACATCAACCTTGTGTAGGTCAAAAACCCTAAGACCAATTGCGTAGGCCTAGAAAAAATCAATGGGAACCGATAATTGTGAAGAGTTGACAGAGAGTGTTGCTATTATTTTTATATGGCACAAAATTTCATTTATTTCAGGAAACCACTCCCAATTTAGAGTCTGAAGGAAGGATGAAATAACCGTTTTTGTAAATATCAGAAAGATATAGACCATGATACAAGGGACTGCATAACTTTAAAACAAGAAATCTAAAACCTGATTGTGAACGAAAAGCTGGCCATATTTGTTAAGGAACAATGAGAGGATCAATAACAAGCAACAATGGGTAACCATGCATCAACTTGACTGAAGGTAATCGAGGTTGCCCCAAACCTGGAAAATTCATTTGTCATAACGAGCCCTATAATGAGTTTGATATAGATGGAAAATATCTAGATCATGACCCTAACCAAAAGAGTAATTGACAAACCCAAAACGAGGAGATGGGTAAAAGCTTGTGTGAACTCTTCGAATCATTGATAATTTTTAGTGTGGATACCGTATCGGGAACCTCTAGTTACTCACCAAAGATGCATGTTGGAAGGTTAGAATCACACTTATATGGAAGAATGTCAACCCACATATACCGAGATATATTTCATTTTATTATTTTTAATTGATGATGAGTTATCAGAGGTTGTTGGACCTCACTAGGACGCTGTAGTAATCAGAGCGACTATTGAGGGAACTAAAGTCCAAAGGATCTTAATTTATACATGAAGCTTAGTGAACATCATATTAATGTCCACTTATATGAAAATAAAGAACCCTCATATTATATTCCGATCATATAGAAAAATAGTGAGGTTCACTTGGATCACTGTCGATATCATTAGAGAATTTGAGGATGATGCATTACTGGGCCAAACACCTTTCAAGAAAATGGTAAAGTATTTTTTATAGTGGTGGATTTCTTTGATGCGTGTGATGATTTTTTTGTTTTTAAGGTCGGAGCTATTTAATGTATTTGGGTCGTGGTTAGCTTGGTTACTTTCTCTACTCTCTCATCAGTTCGTTTTTATTCCGCAGTACTTGTAGTTGGTTTATTTGGTACCAAATCACTAGTGGTTTCTTTCTTTATCTATGACTTCTGATCCTTTTCCAGGTCGGATGAAAAACATGGACATCGAGAGCCTCCAACCGTTTGAGAACATATGACGCATGAGGCAGAGTCACCAACTGGTCCCAGTATAGATTGAGTTCTGATTTTGTGCGCCAGAATGACTCCAAACCAAGTTGGTCGGAGTGAAGCATTCGTGGAACCCATTCGACCAGTTTCCCTCGGCCCACTGGTGTGAATTCAAGTCTCTTAAGAAACCTTCAAGTGCTATTGTAGAGACTTGAAGATAATTGCAAGAAGGAGGATAATATAAGTTTTAAGAGGTAAAAGTTAATAATAGATATAGTTATGATTGGCAAAAATATGAACTTACTTATGCTTTGCCAGATCTTCTCGATTCGACTAAGATTATTCTTCCTTGAGATTTAATTGTCGTTCTCCGGGACACCACTGATGAAGAATAATTACTTCTTCAAAATAATATTATCCCCAAATAGATCAGTCATCACTTTATACTCATTCCCCATAATAATAAATTCGAAAGAGATAAGAGAATTCTTAACAAGGAGGTGATCGCCACAAAATGTTACATCGGCATCTCAATCTTAGACAACCTTGACGCAACGATACACGATGTTAATATAAAATAAATGTTTAGATTTGTCTAACTTGGGCACAAGTTTACTAGCTAAAAATATGGAATTATTGTAGGGTTTAGTGGGAACCGAAACCCTCAGTTTAGCGCATCCATGTACCCGACCAATTCTTTTTGTTCAATAAAAATGGGTGTCTCTCCTGCATGTGGTATAATTAATCTTGTAAAGAGCAATCAAGTACTTATTCTCAACATGGTGAAGGTTGGACCCTAGGACCTCAATTATTGCAGGACGGAGTTTGATTTGTGTTCCTTTATTTTTATCGCTTTTCGGCTTCAGTATATTCCATGGCCTCTTCTTCTGAATTCATGCTTCCCTCTCAGCATCACCTCATGAAAAAGTTTCATATCTTAAAAAGGTTAAATATAATTAAGCATCCATGCTGAATTTCTTCTAAAAATATATATGACAAGTTTGGAAGGGTTATGTAATTTTGAGACTTGGCTCAACCAGTAACTTTGCTTTCACATATTTTGTATGATCTTCGTTTCAATTTATTATAATTTTCTACAAACGTTTGATGGATTAATACAAATGCACCCATAACAGTCTTTCTTTATGTAAAAGATATATAAAATTACTAAAATTAATTGATGGTGAAAATTCAGTTAGAAAAAATGGTGATGCATGAACAGAGAAGTTGAAAATAGATAAGTCATATATAGTACAATAACTCCATTTTGTAGTGATTTACTACATAATTATTTATTGTACAGTAAAATAAGTTAAAACCCTAAGATAATTAATTACACCTTTGGCACACGCATTCGCATCCCATCTTTCAGAAAAAAGTTAATAAGCTGGTTCTTGAGATACCTTAGACCATCTTGGATATTATGAATGTTCATACATGTGTTGGATTCATCAAAGAAGAACAAACCAAATAAAGGAAATTATATGGATTAACAATAATGAAAATATCTAAACAAATTCAGAAAGTTATCTTTAAATCGTTCGTATGTAGGGAGACTGTGATAACATGTCTAGTTTTCATTGTACTTGACGAGTATGGGTTTGGTTAGTATGTTTTACATCACTAATGGTGCAGAAGAGTATGAGTGCGCTCCTACAAACTATTGGACCAACTTACCAGAGTAAATATTATGTAGGTAAAAGAGAGACAAAAATTAGAAAGAGAGAGAGAGAGCGAGAGAGAGTACTAAATGCCTTCTTATATAGCAATAAATATTCACCCACCCCAAGTAGGGTCACAAGTATTATTTATAATAACCAATTTGGACCATCTTGGAACTAATGTCATATATACAAATGACCTTCATTGGTCTTACTAACAAGGATAATAAACACACGAAAGACCGGTCCAAAACTTAGCCCAAAGATTAACCAATTATTCCTTTATTGGTATTCACATATTCCTAGAGCTCTTGTCTAATTGGGAATCATTTGGTCGGGATGACCACACTCGAGAAATCATCTTACATAGGAGATTGGAAACATCTCGAATGAGCTGGAAAAAGGGCTTCAATGATTGATAAGTTTTGTCCTCATGTTCTATGTGTCCCGTTATTGATCTAAGGATAATGAAGGGTTTTAATCTAACCTTAACTGTTTTGTTCCATCATAGATCGATAACACTGGATCCAAATGTAAAACATAAACAAGTCAAAGGTCAAGAGGAAATGTGAAGAGGGTCCATGCTGGAAACCCAAATCGTTATTTTGTTCAATTGTAGACTGATACCTCCCGTCGCCTGACTGCCACACGTCATAGTCTGAGCTAGTCTAAGGGCTTTGGCATGCTTAGGCCACCCTGTCTTTTGTTGGGCTCGAGGCAGTCGCCACACGTGTCAGTAGAAAAAGTGAAACATCGCACGTTAGCTGTTGAAGCTCTATAAATTAAAAGCTCGACTCACTCATCCTCCAACTATTTTTAATGATATAAATATTTTTAAAGAGATAAGCTCTAGCAAGAAACCTAGCCTCCACCTCTATAAAAATGTTTATTTCAAACTTTTCTATCATCCGACGTACTCAACATATAACCTCACTTGTATTTTTGTAACGTTGAAAAGGATTCCTAGTATGACGCTTTTAGTTAGTCCTCTAACCGTGATTCTATCCGCTCAAGTTCCCAGGAACACTTACTTTTATGAAGAAACCAATATTGCGGAGGATATGACTCCTCCTACAATTCTTTCGTTTGGACTCTCCTCGCCTTGGAGATAGATAACTAATAGTCTATAGCATTTTCGATACAAAATATAGAACTCCGGAAATGATATGTAACATGAGGGAGTGAAAAAGGCTAAGGTTGGTACCATATAAAATTTTGTGGTGGTGGTTGAGCTGAAAAATGGAGTTTGCGGTGGCTCAAAATGGGAGTTTTTCTCTCTACATATATAAACAATAAGTGAAAAATGCTGAGAGAGGGATGTCATATTTATAGAGGGAAACGCGGAAGTCCAACATAGGCTTATCTTAAGCCTAATATATAATAGTGTTGCAGAGTGGAAATGTCACCTCCAACGGATACTTACGTAGGGAAGTGGAACAATCTTTTTGCCACTTCATCCCGCTTCACCATTAAAGTTCTAGTTTGTGAGTCGAATACTTCCATGACATGTGTATACGGGACTAACGATCCTCAAAGTGATGATGATTAGGAGCAAAACAACCCATCCAGATTCGATTCAGATCAACTGATGTTGGCGATAATCCAGAGCATGGGTTAATTACGTCATACACAGTACGAAAGATAGTTTTTCTGAATTACCTTTGTAAGGACTAGGGAAGTTCTGGTTAAGTGTGAATTATCCGACCCGTAAGTTAGACCGTTAAACTACTGTACCAAAATTTACTTTGTAGTATTAATATAATAAATGTGTAATATTGAAGGTATCTTATATGATAAAGAATAAGCATGTTTAATGTTAGTAAGTTGACAGGGTTGAATAACTCATTATGGATTATTCATGTAGGTACATTAACTCTGTAATCTCATATCATCGAGTTTTCTCGATATCATTAGGTAAAGTGTTTTTAAATTGACCAATTTAACTACTTTTCTCTATGGATCATTTTGTCCCTCTAATCATTATTACTTAAATTTATCTTTCTAAACATTAATAAGTATTTTTTAATAATTTTAATAACATCAATACTACCTTATAAAAATAATATACAATTAACGATCGTGATATCTGTGATGTTAATTCTATCGTGTTCTACTGCAACCGTAACAACAATGTGCCGTGATAATAAATTATGTCCTGATATCTGTGATGTTAATCCTGTCAATATACCGTGATAATAGATTATTATAGATATCGTCGCCGCTCTGCAATGATGCCGTCAAATCCCATCATAGACATCTCTGGTTATTAATACCCGTGCGTCTTGTAATTTTAAAAAATCGAACAAAACAAGAGATATTAGGGTCAAGAAGTCTCGGAAAGAAGGACTTTTGTGGATGAGCACCATTAGGCAGGTCGCGTGTTTAAGTACCAAGGAAAACTTCTGTGTGACTTCTTCTTTTTCTTTTCAACGATCGCAAATGGCTGGACTTTTGAAACGAAAACAACCTATTCAAAGGATTTTAATAGTTAGATCCACTTGAACCAAAGATTTACTAAAAGGTTGTGCTGTTATTATTATTAAAAACTCGGTCTGAAAAGTTATACAATTCAACTACTGATTGCTATAATAGATAAGTAAGGATTTTGAGTTTTGCACAAAAAATTATATTCTAACGTATGTATACATGCGTTTGATTTCATAAAATATTATTTTTGGCTCAAAATAATTAAATTTTAATGATATTTATAAATATTGAGAAACACAATAATAAACTTTGATTTTGTAAAACTAGTTACATATTTAGTTAGCTAGCATGCACTACAAACTACAATATAAGCAAAATAACTAAAAACAAAATATAAAACATCTAAAACAGTAGATTTTGTAATAATAAAGTTACATTAAAATTTTAAAATGATATTTATTTTGAACCAAAAAAATATTATCTTGGAAAAATATTATTTTGAGCTAAAAGAACATCACTGTTGAGTTATTTTGAATTTGAATTGAAAGAGTACGATTTTTAATTATATAAAATGGATTATTATTAATTTTGGGGACATTGAGTATAATTCGTCATATTTCATTATTTTTAATATCCAATTTTAATTTTTGTTTTTGTTAAAATAATATTTTTTAGCCAGTTAGTAAACCTAAAAAAATTTAGGTGAAAAATATATATACTAAATTAGAATGTCTCATCTATTAGAGATTTAGAGAACCCAGTTATTATAAATATAAACCAAGTTAATGAAATGTAACTAACTATAAATATATTGGAAAAACTAATCAATGTAGTCTTATGGAGCATATTGTATATATTAGTTGGATTGATGTTTGATCTCGAGGAGGGCTAATCAATCTGACAATATAAATATTAGGTTCTATATATATAATATTGGTTATGGTCTTTTAACGGACATGATATATATGATTAAAGTAATATTGTGTTTCATTGGTTAAAATAAATATAAGAAAGATAATATAAAGAATTTTTATATGAGATTTAGCCGCTATTAGGCGCATGTATGTTCACATAATACTCGACTATAAATAAGGTTAATAAAAAAATAAATTGTATTATATTACATACAATTGGTATCAGAGTCATAGATAGGACGACTATATGTTTATTTATGTCAAAGTATCTTTGGTTTATTGATTCTGATTTTTGGCACCACAATTAAGAATATGATTGATTTATTAAGAAACGCATGTTCTAGATTTGAATTTAGGAGTTTTTAAAATGCTTATATTGTATCATGATTCTTGATTAAATAATATCACATATTGACTTTTTTTTTGGAATTGCAACACGCTACAAGTCATATAACAACCAACATTCTCCGGTGCCATGTGGCTTTGCTGCAACGTTCACTCACCAATTGTGGCCCAATCTTTAGTTATTTTTAGTGTTTTAATGTAAGTTTTTAATGTCTCGAATCCTTTTTAGACATGAAACAAAATTTTAAAATTTTAATTATAATAATTTTTGTAAGAAAATTAACAGTATTGCATGTTTAGGCATGATGCAGCGCATGTTGTGTTAAATGTTTAGGAAACTACAGTTATGTTGCCCTATTATGTGTACGTTAAGTAAGCATTTATTATTTTGAATGTATGACGTTCGGGGTGACAAATGATTATCCATTATTGTTAAGCACTTGGACTCTAAGTGTATGGAGTGATGTCTTGTATATAAAATGTATTTTTTTTGTTTTTTCATGGTGAAATAAGATGCAAAAAAAAAATATTTTCATTTTAAATGACCAATTTATGGTATGATTTGCATATGGACACTTCATATGTTCATTCTCTGGAACTGTATGACAACCAATATACAATCTCAAAAATGATCCCTACTTAAGAGTCATACAGGAAAAGTGTTTGGGCGCTCACTGCCAAGGACCAGTTGTTATGTGTAGGACGACCAAAATGAATACTATACAATATTTGTTTGAAAGTGAGCAAACCGCTAATACACAATTTTACTTCAGTATTTAACGGTTTCAGTTAAGTATGTCATAAAACAGTCACGATCGACCCAAATAAAAACTTGATTTTGTATATATGTGTACGTGAACCAACATTAGTGCTCCTCAAGAGTTTTGATCTATAAGTAATGCATTGCGCATTGTTTAAAAGATCCACGCTAAGGATTGCGACGAGTCAATTCAAATAATTGCGTATTAGTACTTCAAACTATATAAAACTCAACCCATTATGTTATTTATTTGATAATTAAGATTAAATATTGTAAATTTAGGTTGTAGTTACACCTTTAGGTAAACATATTCAAATATTTTAGATAAAATAAAATATGATACGTTATTAATTAGGAATGCCATGATATTTGTAAAACTGTAGCATTGGACGATCACTTCGTTTTAATTTTAAATTTAAATTGAGGATAAGAGAACTACTGTAAGAAGGATAAAGTCAAATTTATAAGTCTAATGCTAGTCAGGGGAACATTTGTTAAATATATCATAGAAGTGTTTCTAAAGAGAGAATTAAGATACTTCTAAATTTTATTGCCAAAATTTAGAATTTCATATTTGTAATGCTTTATTTTTTTACAGATATGTATAAGTTTGTTAAGGACAATAGTGAGATTTATTAAGAGATTATTCATAAGTGTATTTAAAGGGTCAAGTTTCATATTTAAATTTTGTCCGACTATTGAATAAGACCATCAATATTAACTACACACTTCACATATTTCCATCTCAATTCAATTATGATGAGGTTATTAATTTTTTGTCACAATAACAGTTGAACAAATAGTGAGGAATAATAATAATTCATCTTGGACCACTAAAGAGACTTACAAAGTAAACTTATTTAAAGAAAACACATTAAGAACGAAGAATCATTTATATTGTACAAAATTTATATCTTAAAAAAGTTAAATATAATTAAGCATCCATGATGAGTTTCTTCTAAAAATATATATGACAAGTTCGGAAAGGTTGTGTAAGATTGAGACTTGGCCCAACCAGTAACGTTACTTTCACATATTTTGTATGATCTTCATTTCAATTTATTATAATTTTCTACAAATATTTGTTGGATTAATACAAATGCACAAATAAAAGTCTTTCTTTATGTAGAAGATATATAAAATTACTAAAATTAATTGATGGTGAAAATTCAGTTAGAAAAATAGTGATGCATGAACAGAGATGTTGAAATTAGATAAGTCATATATACTACAACAACTCCATTTTGTAGTGATTTAATACATACTTATTTAGTGTACAGTAAAATAAGTTAAAACCCCAAGACAATTACATCTTTGGCACAAGCATTCACGTCCCATCTTTCAGAAAAAGATTAATAAGATGGTTCTTGAGATACCTTAGAGCATCTTGGATATTCTGAATGTTCATACATGTGCTGGATACATCAAAGGAGAACAAACCAAATAAAGGAAATTATATGGATTAAAAATAATGAAAATATTTATATAAATTTAGAAATTTATCTTTAAACTGTTCATATGTAGGAAGGACCGTGATAACATGTCTAGTTTTCATAGATATATGTTGGTTCTATTATACTTGACGAGTCTGGGTTTGGTTAGTATGTTTTACATCACTAATGGTTCAGAAGAGTATGAGTGCGCTCGTACGAACTATTGGACCAACTTACCAGAGTAAATATTGCGTAGGTAAAAGAGAGACAAAAATTAGAAAAAGAGAGAGAGCGAGAGAGAGTAGTAAATGCCTCCTTATATAGCAATAAATATTCACCCGCCCCAAATAGGGTCACAAGTAATATTTATAATAACCAATTTGGACCATCTTGGAACTAATGCCATATATACAAATGACCTTCATTGGTCTTACTAACAAGGATAATAAACACACGAAAGACCGGTCCAAAACTTGGCCCAAAGATTAACCAATTATTCCTTTATTGGTATTCACATATTCCTAGAGTTCTTGTCTAATTGGGAATCATTTAGCCAGGATGACCACACTCGAGAAATCATCTTACATAGGAGATTGGAAACGTTTCGAATGAGCTGAAAAAAGTGCTTCAATGATTGATAAGTTTTTTCCTCATGTTCTATGTATCCCGTTATTGATCTAAGGATAATGAAGGGTTTTAATTTAACATTAACTGTTTTGTTCCATCATAGATCGATAACACTGGCTCCAAATGTAAAAAATAAACAAGTCAAAGGTCAAGAGGAAATCTGAAGAGGGTCCATGTTGGAAACCCAAATCGCTATTTTGTTCAATTGTAGACTGATACCTCCGCCGCCTGACTGCCACACGTTATAGTCTGAGCTAGTCTAAGGGCTTTGGCATGCTTAGGCCACCCTGTCTTTTGTTGGGCTCGAGGCAGTCGCCACACGTGTCAGTAGAAAAAGTGAAACATCGCACGTCAGTTGTTGAAGCTCTATAAATTAAAAGCTCGACTCACTCATCCTCCAAGTATTTTTAAAGATAGAAATATTTTTAGAGAGATAAGCTATAGCAAGAAACCTAGCATCCATCTTTATAAAAATGTTTATGTCAAACTTTTCTATCATCCGACGTACTCAACATGTAACCTCACCTGTATTTTTGTAACAATAAAGGGATTCCTAGGATGACCCTTTTAGTTAGTCCTCTAACCATGACTTTATCCGCTCAAGTTCCCGCAAACACTTCTTCTTATGAAGAAACCAATATTGCGGAGGATATCAATCCTCCTACAATTTGTGATTCCCACAAAGGGCTACTTCTTATGATGAGTCTGCAAACCTTACCGTGAAGGACAAACGCACCATTGACTTAAAATCGTCCGAAGATCTCTCTAAACATAGAAAAATGTACAAAACTAAAACCCTTAGATAGTTTTCCGGTCAAAATTAGGGTTTTGCCCATATTTGAGGCCAGTGATAAACCACAGTTCGTTATCATGTATAAAATCCTATATTTGTATGAAGATTCGGAGAAAATATACAATATGCACAATAAGTGGGTCATTATGTCAAACATAAAAATTCATCTACCTAAACCTGGTGAAACCGCTCTCGTTGCAGAAGATGATGAGTTGGTCGTCTTTTATAGAGTGGATCGACGGGGTTTTTGGTTTTATATTTACCTCGTCATAGTTAAATTCTTCGAGCTTCTCGGCATGTTTCCTAGCCAAGACATGCCTAATACATGGCACATCTTAGTGTCATGTATCATTTAAGTTGTCATGGATAAGGTTTAAAATTGACGAGTTGATATTGTTATGCACCGTAACACCCAACTCAGCCTACCCTACATATTTCCTTACTTTTCCAAACAAGTATGAAGTAGTAACACGTGATAAGTATGGTAACAACTTAATTCAACATGTGTTGGCTATGTAAAGAATCTTATTAAAATATTTCCACGCAACCAAGATAGGAAATAGTACGTTACTAATCTCTTCTAAAATCACTAAATGTTTACTTCAGAAGCTAAATTATGTTAAATACATATTTACACATGATAAGACCGAAGGTGTTCAATAGTTTACGTGTATTGAAGGTTCATCCTATCTTCGTCCACCAGTTTGTAGGTTCCAACCTAAATTCGTTCGGCTACAGAGTATGGGTCACCCAGTTTGGACCAAGTATCCCCGGATCTTGTCTCTAGTATGTAGAAATACTTTCTTAAAAACTTATCACTAACTTTGAACTCTTGTCTTCAGATCTTTGAAGCATACCTACTCCTCATGTAATATTGGTAGTGTTGGATCCTTATGTGTGTTTTTGGCATTTTTTTATGAGGTCCAGCTCAACCATTCTTCTTCTTTATTTCCCTTTGTTAAATAGTTAAAAACCCTAAAAGAAGGACTGTATTTTTGCCGAGACCATTATATCTACGCCATAAGTGATTATGAAAGGAGTCTCACCTGTTATTTCTACTGGGACCATTACATCTTCTTCAATACTTCCAATACAATTCATTTAGTCACCTATAGTTGCCCCGTCTCTTGTGGGTGAAAAATAGTTGAGAAGTATTGTTTTATACCTCTAATACAGGTAAAATATTTTAGCTTAACATTCTTTACTTGGAGGCCATTGTTTGTGGTTATTGACTTCTAGACATCAAACCTATGATATATACTTTATAATATGAAGTTAATAAGATTATTAGTTATTATCCTACAAAATGGTTCAAGTTCTACCCACTTTGAAAAAATAGTTTACAACCATATAATGTATTATTAGTCTTTAGTAGCTCTAGGTAGAGGTTCGACCAGGTTGATTCCTCATATGTCAAAAAGTGAAGTCTTCAAATTACACTTGAGGGGTACTTTCACGAAATGTGTAGAAAAACACTGATATGGGTCGTACATTTTGACCAACTCTTTCGCGTCGACGAGTATAGTGGGCTAATAGAATCCTACTAACAAAACCTTTCGTATCATAGTTTCAAAGCCATAATGCATTGAACCCTGTCCAATATAAAGATTCTTTTATGACTCTTCAAGGTCGAGGATCGAAACATGGGCCAAATAAATCCTTGCTTATACAAAGTTCATCCCAATATGATGAATATTTTAACCTTTAATTTTAACATCTAGGTTACGGCCCTGTCATTTCGGTATATGAAATTTTTTAAAGAAAATTAGAATCTCCAAATGCAAATACCCACCCTCGTTAACAAACACTCCAAAAGTTCCATCGAGGATCTACTCCTCGTTTTTATTGATCGATGAATATTCTTAAAGGGTTATCAAAAGATATTTCTCCGAACATCTTATTCACGCCAGAGCATTTGCCAAAGAGTTTCAACCATCGAACCTCGCTCGTACTTGACATTGTCGAACAATTGCACTTAACCTTTTAAAGCGTTCAAACACTTCAACAAATTCTCCTTGCAATCCTATGATTTTCCCAAGGTGTGGGTTATCAAAATTATGAATATTTGATCAATAAAACCCTTTTCTCTCAACAAATTTGTCTCATACAAAACCCTTAGTTAACCACATGGAGCTATCATGCTTCTGCATGATGTTTTGAAGAGGAAATGATTTGGGAACCATGATTTAGTGCCCTTGGAAGTACTATATTATATTCATTGCTGCGACATTTAGATCAACACTAGGATTTATAGTTGTAGGTATTATGTTTTTGTCGACAAAAGGATTTTTCTCATATAATAAACAGGTTTTCAAAAATTTCCCTGCTCTACACTTGGTACATAATCAGACACGACCAAGTAAATATATAGAAACTCCCCTAAAGTTGGCATGGATAAGGTTTACAAAGAATCGAAATGATTGTTTATCCTTTCGAAGGCCTTGTGAATTCTTCGGCCCACTGGAACTTAATAGAGTTTTATCAAAATTTAGAAAAAGTGAGGCACGTGTCTGAAGATCGTGAGTGAAATAGTTAAGCGCGACGAGCCTGCATTGTTAACACTTATACTTATTTAGGAATTAAAGGCGGCTTCATGGAAGCTATAGCCTCCAACTGCAATGATTTTGCCTCAGTTACTTTCTCGTTGATCAAATAGCGGAAGAAATTTCTCTGACTGAACCGCAAATCTGCACTTCTTTGGATTGAGTATTATGCTCACATATCTTATGTTTCTGAAAGATTTACCATATCTAAGATATGCTTGGAGTCATCATCAATATACACCTAAAATTTCATCCCAATGTGAGAAGTAAAATCTTTGTTAACCAACCTTTGGTAAATCACTCAGGCATTCTAAAAGTCATATGTCATAACTCTGTAACAATGCAAACTTTGTTAGAAAGATAAAGTAGTACTCTCTTGGTCTGAAAGATGCATTTGAATATGATTATAACCATAATAGGCACCCATAAAAGTTATGAGCTTGTTACCCAAGGTTGAATCCATCAGTTGATCTACCATCAAGACTGGAAAAGCATCCTCTAGACACACCCTATTAAGATCTGTGATGTCAACACACATATACCAAATTCCTTTTTTATTTTTCACTAAGGCCGGGTTTACGGTTCAATTTGCATACAGACTCTCGAATGTGTCCCACACTAGCTAAAATATCTACCTCGTAAACTATGGCATTAGATTTTTTAATGGAGAAAGATCTTATCTTTTGTAACACTAGCCTCACGTTCGGATTAACTAACAACTCGTGGCAGATAAAATCTGGAGAAAACATTGTTATATCTTTATTTGATCAAGAAAATGCATCTAGATTCTTTATTAATAGTTCGATCAACTCATCTTTCAAAATTCTTGACAACCCAATGCCAATCTTTAAACTTTTCACTTCTTTAAAGTGATGCACTTCAACATCCTCTCTCGATACAACAAAAGTAGGGGACTCCTTGGGATCATCAACTACTATAACCCCACAAAAGGCCCCCAAAACTTTTATCCTTCTATTTGTTGCTTTTATTTCTTGTCTTCGTTCTAAACTTCAGGCTTATCCTTTTTTTAGAGCCAATGATATTAGGTAGCACTCTCCGACAATTATTTGATTACTTTAGATCCTTCCCACCCACTATGTTATCATATATTTTTAACACTGCTAGATGGTCGAGATGATGGTGTGCATCCGATTTATCCAAGACCTACCAAATATCTTATTATACGAGGTTGGGTGATCCACCACCACGAAGATAAATCAGTTAGTGTTTTTAAAATTGGCCTTATCGAGGATCACATCCATCTCAAACTCCCCCCAAAATATATGCACTTGCCCCCGTGAAGTCGAAAATTGTTCTATCAGACCAACGCATGGGTTGAGGTTTTCTCATCCTATAATAGGTTCCTTTAAACAAGATATTTTTCATACTTCAAATGTCTCTCAGAATCCTTCTGATATTTCCACCCCATCATTAAGTCGTTTATCAAGATTTTTGCCTCACGAATTTATTCCTTCAGTCATCTCGTCCTCTGCCCGATACTTGACTCAGAGTTGGAGAAAACTTTATTTACTTCTGATTATGACTATGAAGTAACCAATGCTGAGCATGTATTTCAAAAGGTAAAAAGAGAAGATATGTAATTTGTTGATGTTATACTAGTTGAGGTGCCTTATAAGTTTTCAATGTAATTATAGGTATTGGGGCTTGAGACTGGTAGTTTTTTTAGGTTGATCATCTGGGATTAATCAAAAACTCATGGTTTCCTCAATCCTGATATGTTATTCTACATATTCCAAAAATCCTCTAACATTACAGCTTTATTCTTCATGATTTCTTCAACCAGTATCCCCAGGAGCACTTAATGTTTATACGATGCACATCCACACTCTCACTCCAATAATCGAGGTTGTTTTTAGTATGTAAAAAATTGTAAATATAATCCCTGACACTCTTGTTTTTCTTCTTCTTACAATGCATAATATGGTCATCGTAAAACTTGGTTACCTTCTATAAATTTATTTATAAATAGTGTCCAGAGCATGTTGAAGCTAGTTACGGACCTCAATGCTAGTTGATAAACGAATCTCATGGTATTACCATTGAATGTCATTAAGAAAGCTCAGAACCATAGTCGATCATCCTCTAAGAAACTCATCAAAAAATCTGTGAACTACTTAGATATGATGCTCATTGTGGCCAGTTCCATCGTACTTCTCCATCTTATGAACATCAAACATTTTTCTTAACTCGACCGTCGCTAACTATGGAATTAAAAAAGAAAGCTTTATTTGGTAATCTTCAACATAGTACATATTGTTTAATTTATCATTATGAGTGAAATAACGGTCCATATGATATTGTGACGCGATGTGGAACATAAGTGTTAAGAATTTTTTACACTGAACCCTGTCTCACAGGTTTCTTATGGTATATCACATGTTTTTGTCCTGAAGGCTAAAAACCAACATGTGGACTTGATGGTTGAAGACTGACTTACAATCCTTATGGTTGAAAACCGACTTCTTTTCAAAGAGCTGAAGGTTTGACTTGGTGCTGAAGCTCGGGATGGCAAACATTCTTAGAATCATAGACTTTTTGTTAATTCAAAGAATCCGGCCTGGCGCGCTCGACAACAAGGACCATAGTCGGGGCACCTTGGCTGTTTCTCCCTACTTAATCTCGTGCACCCTTCCCGACCATCTTCTGGAATCTCTGGCTCTCTTGGACCTCGAGTGACGTCTGCGCCTAGTATATATAAATGGACCTCATGGCTCTCAATAATAAGGATAATAAATACATGAAAGACTAGTCCAAAACCCGACCCAAAAACTAACTAATTATTCTCTTACCAATACTCATATTTCATCTTGAGTGGAATTGATTGAAAATTAATTTTTTTTTACAAAAAGCCAAGAGTATAGTACCAGTTCGTTAAAATAATAATTTTATCATATATGACCCTAGTGGTTGCCAATAAAAATAGGTATGTTAGTTCGGTGATCAATATCATGATCCATGTTGTCTAGTTACAATGCGCAATACTTCTTATTAACAATGGTATATTAACCTTAGACTAACAAAAACTACGTCTCAAAGAATTGTGCGTTTGAGGATTTCTAGCGTATAAATAACATACGGGCCTAACAATAAGAAACTCAAGTCTGATATTAATTTACCATATTATAAAATGATTTATCTTAGGAAATCACTAGCAAATTTATATTGTTCTATTCGCCACGTGGATGAAAGACAAAACACATACATTCAAATACTTGTAAATAAGAATAATATAAAGGTTGTACATGCAGCTTCCAAAATTGAGACAACCTTAAATTATATACAGTATAAATTTTATTAATCATATGTAAAACATCCAGAAGCACTTCTCGCTTAAAAGCACTATGAACTTCAATAAATAAAAACAAGGAACGAGCAGTCTCAACAAGGTGTTAATACAAGATTACTAGTGTATGATACCATCAGATGTAAGTAACTGAGTGAAATATTTAGAGGTATATTCACTCTTAAGTCACAGTTGAATCCCTTTATCACAGTAAAATGTTGAGTCTTAACAAGTGCTCTAAAATTTCTATAAATTCTAAGAAAATCTGATATTCGTTTCATAAGATAAACCCATGTATAACGAGTATAATCATCAATAAAATATACATAACATGCTGAAGCACCCTTTTTTGTAACATGATATGGACCTCAGACATCAAAATGATAATATCTAAAAAGCAACATAACAATAGACACTTTTATTAAATGGGGAAACATAAAATATAACCACTTTGGAACTACTACAGTCAAAGATATTACAAGTCTTTAGATGGCCCAAAACACATATAAAGACTAAAAACTTTAAACGTGAGGCGGATACAAGTCCCAATATATGAATGGAAAAGATAAATGACTCAAACAAAATAAACATAAATCAACACTAGAGGTAATGACATTAATCAGTTTGAGTTCCTAAAAAACATAGAGTTCCCTCAGTCTTGGCATGTCTCAATCATATTCTGAATAAGTTAATCTTGTACAACATAAATATAATCAGAAACGAAGACCCAATAATCATATATTTACACAACTGACTGGTCGTAACAAGATTCAAATCAAGGTTGGTAACATAGTAAACATTAATAAGTGATATATGGAGGTAGTAATATAGCCAACACCCTCTACCGACACTGATGTAATATTGACAAACAAAATAGATACGTATGAAATATGATACAAAAAATAAATAAAATATGATATGTAAGATAACATATAATGAGATTCATCATAAACCAAAATCCACAAGGATAAAGAAATACCTGAAATAGAAGACGATTACAAATCTGAGTGAGACTTCGATGTAGATATGAAAGCATGATTAAAAACAAGATAATCTCTAAAATACTCAAAAATGGGGGGGGGGGGGTGAAATGGATGACAAAATTGTTAAGGAGAACTTCTATGTTGCTGAAATAGTTGTTGCTGAAAATACCATTGCTGAAACAATTATGGCTGTACCATTGCTGAAACAATTATTGTTGTACCATTGTTGAAAGGGTTTCTACAGGTTTTCTTTCAATAATTGACATTGAGATTTCTAATGATTCTTCTCATTATAAAAATTATGCTCATCAAAAGCTGCATTAGGTGCTTGTCTAGTCTGGTTTGTAGCAAATGGTCACTGTGGGACAACAAACACAACAAGAAAAATAGTTACTTTAAACCTGTTATCAACTTGAGATTGGATTCGTGTTTTCTCTATAATAAGTTCATGAAATACTGAAGCAAAAATGAAAATAATAGATTTATGAATGATTGTTCCACGCAATCCTTCAAAGTCAAAATGCAGAACCATTAAAAATTGCACCCATCTTTGCTCTTCTCTTTTGAAAATATAAGGTTTGAAGACCTTCAAATATGAATATTTTCTAAGAGCTAATTAATCCCGTAAATGAGATATAGCAACATAAATTCAGAAATATACATATCAATTTATTGTAGAGCACAAAAATTATATAATAAATTGTATTGTTGAGAAAAATTAGATTGAGTATACACTCTCTCCAGATGATCCCAAACCTCTTTTGTTGTTTCATACTTAGCCCATTGAATAAAAATTGACAGATTTTTATGGAAGTTTTGGATTTGAGGCATATCCTCACATATTATTGCCACAAATAAAGTTCTTCACAACATAGCTTTAATATGCAAAGTTCTTCCCATTAAGTCAGGGATTAATAGACTATAGAGAGTCATTTTTCACATCATATTTACAAGATGAGTCCATAAGCTCTAATTGAGCATAATCAAACAAGCAAGAGATACTAAATCCAAATCAAAACAAAATCCAAATCCAAATCCAAATAAAAAAAACCCAAATCAAAATCAAAATCCAAATTAAAAAAACCCAAACAACATCAAATCCAAATCCAAAACAAAATAAAATCCAAATCCAAAATCAAATCAAACTCAAAATAAATAAATATTAACAAAATCAAAGCAGACTACCAAATCAAACAGGATCAAAGCAGAATATATAATCAAACATGATCAAAGTAAAATTATAGTTTAATCCATAAAACATGAGGATGCTACCCTTCCCTGACCAAATCAATCAAGGTCAAACAACAATATAATATTATGAATAAGAAGAGAAACTAAAGACAACTAAAGTTTATTAATTATAATTATGTATGTTACTAAGATTTTAACTTACAATATATAGAATAATGACCTAACAAGATAATGAGACAAATAGTAACACGTTATTATACTTATAAATTTTATTGTAGATATGTAGTTAAAACTTTTTATGATACTATAGTGCTTGATAGTCTTATAGCAGATTCGTTTAACAATATGGATTTTCAAAATAAAGTTGTGACTAAACAGAGTTTGTTGAGGTGGGCTTGCAGGTTAAAGAAGATCTAGAGTACAACATATAAGTTGTCCTTAACAACAAGATTAAAGGAGTTCACGATACTAAAAGTTCATGTGTCTCTAATTTAGTCAATTTCTGGAAAAAAATACTCAAACGAATCGAAGAGTGAGCTAGAGCTACTTGGAGAAATAGCATAGTCTAGTGCACTTGCATTTGTGGAACACTTCGTAACAGTTAATACAATAAATATTTCTATGAATATTTTTATATAAAGATTATATCTAGTTTATGTCTGAATGTACTTCGTTCTTTTTCAATTTTAATCTTCAAAAGAACCTTAGATACACAACAAAACTTTCAGTCATAATTTTTGGTATTGAATAATCGGTTGGTGTTAAAACACCTCGTTTAGATTATGGAACAAATACTTCATATGGATGATAATTTTAGACAGGCTTGTACCAGATGGAGATGGGAGAGTATAATGCGATATATTTCAGAAGTAAATTATATATTGTTAGGTGTATGTTAGAAGTAACTTGTCAATAGAGCTACTGTCAAAAGACTACATTGGTCGAAGACAAATCATCCAAAAATATGTATAAGTAATATTAGAAGTTCTCTAAGAGTTGTAGTGGTCAGATGTTTGTTTAGTGTAGAGAGTGATGCAACCAATTTTTGGTATATAAGATTATGTAATTTGAATGAGAAAGGCCTAAATAAACTTAGCAAATAAAAGTTGTTGGATGGTGATAAATTTCAAAAGCTAAACTTCTTTGAGAACTATGTGTTGGGTAAAAATAAGAATGTTATATTTTTACCCAACAACCATATAACTTGTGATGTGGTTCATTATGTGCATTCAAAACTATATTATGGCTAAGGGCTTCGTGTAAAATAAGTATGTTGATTTTAATGACATTGGACTAATTGGTTTCAAAACAAACCTCTATAGGGATTATGATGTCAAATATTTCTAGATTTGACCGTGAGTTAGATCAGATAGATGTTACTTTTGCCTTCTTACATGGAGAACTAGAAAAGACTTTCTACATGATTCATCATCAAGGTTTTGAATATGTGAAAGAATAAAATATATGTTTACTAAAAATACCTATATATAAGTTGAGACACTTGCTGATACACTGTAATAAAATATTTGACACTTTCATGAAGTCAATCAATTATGTGGGGATTTGTTTTATGAAAATTGTTTCTATTGTAAAATAAAAACATACATGTAGAGAAAAATCTTATTGCTACTGTATGTGGATGACATATTTATAGCTGGAAATGACACGAAAAGAATTGAAAGTGTGAAAACCCAACTGAAGTGAAATATTAAATTAAATGACATGAGAGAGGCTAATAAGATAATTGGGATTGACATCAAGAGGAAACATTTGAGAGGGAACTTATCTTATTGCAACAAGAATACATACATAAGCTTAAAAGTTTGACATGTCGGAAGTCTGAATGTTATGACTCATATTGGTGCCCACTTCAAACTCGGTACTACTCACGCACCTACGAAATTAATATATAAGAAGTTTATGCAAATGATACCTTATGATAATTTCATTGGAAGCAATATGTGCGCAATGTGAGACTTGATCTTGTATATATTCAATTAATTTTTGAAGCAGATTTATGCCTAATCGAAGAAAGCCCAACTTACATGACCTTAAATGGCTCATGATATGTAAAAGGTTTGGTTAACATTGGGTTATATTATAATCTGAAGTACAAAGTTGATGAGATGTTAAAAGGGTATATTGACTCCAATTATGCAGGCTTTCTTGATACTAGAAAGTCAATTTTTGGGTTATCTATTTATTGTATTTGGTGGAGTGACTAATTGGAAATTTTGTTCTCAGAAGATTGTTTATTTGTCATCTATGAATCTGATAAAGTAAAATTACTGGTATAGAGAAAAAATAAATTTGTTCTGTGATAATACTAGTGCTCTTTACATGATGAAATATCCAAAGCTCAGTGAGCAAACCAAGCATGTACATATAAAGCTTAAATTTATCCGAGATATGATGGAAAAAGAGCAAGTAAAGGTTTAAAAAATTACAAGTGAGGAAAAGCATTATGATACTCTGAGCAATGTACTACTACTTACAAATTTCACATACAAAATGAAATTTGTGCAAGTCGTAGAAGCAAGTCGACTGAATATCTTTGTAAAATATTAGTTTCAGCATCGGGAAATGGATAGTGAAGTTACTGTAAGAATATATGGAGAATTGCTAGTTGTAGGTCCAAAGTGACTGAGGAAGGAGTTCAGCTGATACTTAAGTGCGGAGACATCTGTTGAAACTTAAGGGTATGAATTTTACCGAGATTTATGTGTATAAGGAACTACTGGAACTTAAGAGCATGAACATTTCATGTTGGAACTTAGGTGTTGGAAGTTTGATGCACGAACTTAATAAAAATTTATTATAACTATATAAATATAAAAATTTATTAGTTTTACATATAAATAGTAACAATAAATATCACTTATATATTCATAATATGGGTATTATATTATGTTTTCTCAAATATATTATATAGTAAGATATTGTTTTAATAATGGAAACAAGATACAAATGTTTTTGGAGTTAAAAATCGACGAATAGGTGTCTGTTAGAAGTATCCATTAAATGATGAAATTTGAAAATCAATTCAAAAATAAGTTTGAACTATCAGGATATCTAAAATTAAAGGAGCGAGGCCAAAAGTGGTTAGGCATCCATTTAGATATTAGCGGTCAAATATATTTTATGTTGTCACGATAATATGAGTGTCCAAGCCATGTAAGGTGTACGTCTAGCTACTAGAAATTTGTAGTTTTGTCGCGAAGAAGTTTTTGAAGTTTAAAACTCTTTAATATTTACTAAACGTACTTTTGATTTTATAATATTTGTATCGAAAAAATATATTATATTATGATTTTTTTAAAGAATTTATGTTAGGTGTGACCGAAGTGACATATCCTACATCGGTTATCCATGGGAAAAGAGATAAGTAGACCAAAAAAAAAGCGTGCGGATCGGGAACAAATCGGACAATAACATACTAGTGACAGAGACAGAATATGCGCTACCTAGAACAAAATTGTAAGATAAAAAAATAGACTAGCGTGTCTAATATTTCTTTAAGTTTGTCATCCAAAAGTTAAGAATTAAATTATCTAGTCACACTCTCAATCTAAAGACGAAATGATTACTATCACTTTGATGAATCAATTTCATTAAATTGATCTAATAAGACAAGTTTTGCATGATGAAAAGAGAAGGTAAAGTTTTTTTTTATTTTGACACTAATATATGGAGCGTCTTAAGGAGATAAGGTATCATTATATTTTTTATATTTCAATATGGAAATTATAAGTTTTTAGTAGAAAAATAATTCTCTCTCAAATTCATGAATTTTAACACATAATTAAAAAGCTTATGTTCGCATAAGCGGAGGAATTTTCTAAAAGAGAAATCTAGAAGTATCAACTTGGTTGAGCCCAAAAAATAGAAACACTAAAAAAATGATGCTCAAATTAAAAATAAATTTTTTTTCTAGAATAGTAGAACTATGTGTTATGTTTATTGTAAACCAATTCATGTTAAAAATGAACGTAATCTTCAAAAATAAAGTAAAAATGTGAACACCGTAGAAGAATAAATTATAGCGACGGTGACAAAAATTAATATTGTGAAAAAAAAATAGTTTGTGTTATGGTATGACATCTATGAATTAATGCATATTTTTCGTCAACAAAACTTTATTATAATAAGTCGAAGAAGTTAATGATACATATTTGGTGAAAATGGTCAACACCATCAGATCAAAAGAGGAAGGGCGTGGAACCTCAAGTTAGAAAAAATATATTCTCACTAATTTGATGTATGTTTTGAAGATGGAAAAACTAAGTTTATGATGATCTTTTAATTAAATGTGGAATTCTTCCGATGTACAAATCTATCAAAGTCGTTATGTCTAAAATATGTATATTTGCTAGGGAAGGATATATTTGTCGGAAAGTGGTAAAATTATGCATTTCTATAGATTCAATGAATTTATACATAAAATTTATATATTCTTACTAGCACGATGATTTTTTGATATAAAATGATAAATTTGAATGGACAGGTCATAACATGATTAAGAGAATAATTACATTTGGCATCATAAATTGTGATATAGGCTTATACTAAAAATAATAATTGAAGTTGAATAAAAATGGTTAAAGAACTTTATAAGATCGTAAATAGATGTAGAATAGTATTGTACTTATATATATATATATATATATATAAAAGTTAAATGATATCTTAGTGCGTGGGAAAAAAATATACCTTATAACTTTCATACACGACTATTCTAGTTATGTTTACGTATGAGAGAAAATATACCTTATAACTTTCATATACGACTACTCTAGTTATATTTACGTATGTAGAAGTAAAATGGCTTTTATATAGACACAAAGTGGCTACGATAAATTTCGATTAAGCATATATTAATATAAAAATATGTTTTTTGTGATACTAGAGAGTAAGAGAGAATAAAAGTAATATAAAAGAAAGAAGTATTAATTTATTTGTTGTTTATTATTATTATTTGTTTGAAATATACATATAGAGTTATAAATATTTTTTATAAATAAGTTACATAACATGTCACTTATTAAAAGATATTATTATTTATCCTTAACTAATACATTATTTGACTAATTTATATTAATGTTTTGAAAATAAATATCTTAATATATTTTATTTATGACCCAATCTTGATTTTTTCATTTCTTAGCCTAATGGACTTTAAGCTATTTTCGATCAAATATTATAACCTGAAAATTTTATCCTTATCAATGATTAAAGTTACTTCATAGTGATAGATGAGGGAAATATTTCTCAAGTAAGTTTTTTAGGTTTTTCAAATAGTACAAGATAATTCACAAATATATGGCACCTTACATGTCGTTAAAACGAATTGACTAAATGCAAAAATAGGACTTCATTGAGATAACTAATATAATGCTAGTAAAATATAGATTGCATGTCAATTTTTCAGGTGAGATCGTTTGCGTCATATCATAGTAAAATCATGTATCTTTTAATAAATCTAAAATATATCCACATGAGTTATGGAAGAGAAGAAACCCAAATATTATATTGAAAGTGTTAGGTTCTTAACATTTTGCAAAAGCACGACTCTAATAAGAATAAAGTTAGGTAAAAAAGTTATAAGATATTTAATTATTGGTTATCCGAAAAATATCAGAGTTTATAAGTTGTTAGAGTAGGAGTCTAATGTTGTTATTAAATTTAGAGAAACATAGTTTTTTAGTCAAATTTATGTGATGATAATAAGATTCAAATCATTATAAAAACAATAAAATGACTACAATAAGCACCTTTGGTTGTAGAGAAAATTTTTAAACCTCGTAGGAGGTAAATGAAGAAAATATCGAAAATTCTAGGATTCAGTGAGATAGATTCTCAATATATTTCTTTTTATTTGGTGGAAAAAAGTAATAAAAAATCAAGGAACCTTTTTATGGTGCTTTCTTCTGGAGATGATCTTAAATCTTATAAATAGAAAATATCTCCAGAGATTCTGCATTTTGACAAGATATCGTAAATGATTAAATGGATTCAATAATATCAAATCATACTTGTGAATTGGTTGATTTATCTTCAGATTCAAGACTAATTGATTTTAAGTAGGTATTTCGAAAGAAATGCTACATAAATGGTACCATTTAAGTAATTAAGGAAAAAAAATTAGCTAATGAATTTTACAATTGCATCGGTAGACACCCTGAAAATTCATCAAATGGATGTCAATATTGATGGTGTTAAAAAAATAAGAGGCTATTTTCATAATAAATGAAGAAATAATTAAATTTTGAATAAGCTGTAAATAGATGATTGAACAGTTTGGTATAAGTTTATAGAGAGAGAAGTTTTGACAGAGTAGTTAGACAATAGATGTCTTCTTAAGATTTATTAATTCAAACATGGAAATATATAGTAAAACTAGCTTAGTGGGCTTACATGGTCCATGAGTTAATTTTGGTAACCCAAGCCCAAATATAACCCAAGTTCATTATGCAAACCACCTCTATTATTTACACTTTACTACATCAGTATTACAAAATAGCCTTTGATTTAGTAAATCATTGGTCCGACTTGACCTTCGCAGAATTCGATCCTTATCAAATACAACATTCTTAAATGAAGATCTCAACGAGAAGGTCTACATGGAAAAATCTAACAGGTTTGTTCTTCTAAAAATGAATCAAAGGCTTAGACTTGTAAATTTGTTGTATGGACTAAAACGTTCTTTGGAAGTGACATAAAAAATTTAAACATGTCGTAGTATCCAATGAGTTTAAATACAAACTGATGGTAAAGTGTTTGTACACTAAAATTTATCGTGATATGGTAGTCCTAGTTTGTATATACGTTAATAAGTAATAAAATGAGAGGGATCATTGAAATAATATGTTTCTATCTTCACCATTTAAGATTAAAGATCTTGAGGAGGTAAATATTATTTTAGATGTAAAGATCTTAAAATATAGCAATGATTTTACCTTAAGTTAATCACACTACATTTATAAGGTACTTGATAATATATATATTCAAATAATCACACGTGACATGGACCATGCAAGACCATTGCCCCAAAAGTCTATATATAGCATTGTTTAGGCGTTTTGGAGAATTCAATGAAATATTTACTCTTAACTACTTCTGTTAGAGCTTTTATTTCTATCAATTAGTAACTATGCAACTTAACTATCTCTTTATTCACTACCTACAATCTTAATTTATTTATTCTATTACCAAAATACCCTCCAAAAGTATTTAACACAATCACTGACGACCACAAGAGATTATAGATAGGTACCCCATATAACAATGTCCAAAACCTTAGATATTTTAAGTTTGTCTTCGGATTATACTGAAGGATAGATTTTTATATGCATGTGGATTCTGCCAAAATTAGTGAAAGAGATGTGATTGGAGAAGGGTCCGATCGATTTTCTTGGGAAGCTCAACTACAATATGTGAATGATAAAATAAACATGAACGATTACTCATGATAGAAGAAAATTAATCAATTATGGGAGGAAATCGAGGCATTAATATCCCAACAATAAGCAATAATAGTTCAACCAAGTAAGGTTCGATCGAAGGTCTAATGGCTTCGAGAACAAGAAGGCTATGAGGAAGAAAATTTAAACTCAGATGACCAACACAACCAATAAAAATACTTGAAGAGGTTGATCACGTAAAATCCATCATTGCTTGAAAAATGAATAAAATACTAAGTATCACTACAGTCCTTCAGAATCTAGTGAGTATTTTGTGTCAGAGTCCAATGAATTTTTATCTTCCCACAATACGAATCACCATCATAAAAAGAAAAACATTATGGTGAAAAACATTACTTGAAGCGACATACTTGTTGGGATCAAAACTAGGAACATAGGAAAAGGTCAACATACAACATATTTCCTCAAATAAGCAAGAACCTCAGAAGGGAAGATAAAGAATAAAAATTAATGGGAGGTTCAAAGATTCAGGGGAACCAGAGTGTTGAATGTCAAAAAAATAATCAATTTGCAATTCAGTTCGAGCATGGTATTTATGCCAAAACCAATAAGGGTCACCAATATAGTCAATGACATAATTAGAGGTAGTCTCCCATCTCTATATAAATTCTCTTTTGATATCTACCAAATTGGTTTGATATATCCATGATAAAAATGTTCGATAGGAGTAAAGATGAGGATAACCACCTAGGGTAGTTCAAGAACTTTATAACGAATTACAACAAAGATGATAATTTTTTGTGTCGAGATTTCTCCCATTTTTTCAAAAATCGTGCTTTATAATGGTAAAATCGGCTTCCACGGGTTTCTATCAAGAATTTTGATATACTATGTACTGCTTTCCAAAAACAGTTTCTGGAAAGCAAGGAGAGAAGGGGAAACAATGATACGATAATTTAGTGCTGCCAGTTGATTGAAGAGAGTTTGAAAGATTACACTAAACACTTCGTACAAACTAAGAATAGCTTGGATGATTCATATGAGTAAGTGGCTATAACTTCTTTTAGGTAAGCAATTCAACCTTAAGAATTAGCATATAAGATGACAAGGAAAAAAGCCTTATCTTTCGGAGGTTTGTAGCTCAGGTTGAGAAACAAATCCAAGTGGAGGAGTCGAATAGATTGAAATTGATCCTTTTGTAAAGACAAGCTCCACAATATTCTGCCTTGAGCCATAAAAAACAACAAGCCCAAAACTTTCAGCATCAGACATTCATGATTTTCCAACTGAAGTGCACATGGTCAGAAGTACAGATCCATAGCAAATAAATGGGTTTAATTTGGTAAGTATGTTGATTTAACTAAGAGAGTTGTTATTATTTTTAATAAGATAATGATTTTGTTCAGTTTAGAAAACCACATCCAATCCAAATTCTCTGTGAAAATTGGAATTGCCAGTTTTGCAAGTATCACGACGATGTGGGAGATGATACCAGCGAGTGCATCACTTTGAAGCAAGAGATCCAAACCTTAATAGATAATGGCAAACTAACCACTTTTTTCAAAGCATAATCAGGGGTCTAGTCGCAACCTCTAGTTAGAAATCAAGATGTAGTCCAAATGGAAGCAGGAGACCATATGTGCAAAATACAATGGTTATAACCTGACTTTCAATGAATTTGATGTGGATTTGGAGTATCTTGATCCCGAGTATGAATGTACCATTATTATGGGGATTGATGAACCTGAGGAAGGAAAGGTTAAGAGTTTCTGTGAATTTTTTGAATCGCTGACTATTTTTGGCGAGCAAACGATATCATGGATTTCTGGTTGTTTGCGAAAGAAGCATGTTGTAAGTTTGGCGACTCATTTAGAAGAAAATATGTCTACCTATATTTACCAAGATCAAATGTCATTTATTGTGTTTGATGGTGATGATTTGAGAGATATTGTTGGGCAACATGAGGATGTTTTGGTAATTGGAGCAAAAGTTGAGAGAACTAGAAGCTGAAGAATCCTGGTTGATACGGGTAGTTTGGAGAACATCTTGTAAATATCCACTAATACGAAAATAAAAAACCTTCTTGTCATAATCCGATTGAATATGACAATAGCCGGATTCATATGGATCACTGCAGATGTAATTTGAGAATTTGAAGGAGGTGCACTATTAGGACGATAACCCTTCAAGAAAATGGTGAGAGTGCTTTTTATAGTGGAGGATGGACCAACTTCGTAAAATTCTATTTTTGGCAGATCATGGTTGTCGAGAATGCATGTGGTCACCTCTACTATCCATTAGTGTTTGAAATATGTTGTTGGGGGCCAGGTCAGAGTTGTCTGTAGTAGCCAGAAAGTGACCAGAGAATACTACATTACTGTTTTGGCTCTTAATATGATCCAGCGTGAAAGAATAGCAATTATTTGAGTCAACTTCGAAGTCAGATGTTAAAGATGACTCGAGAGGGACTCTCAGTTTGGTAATACGTGATAACTATATTGAGGTGTATACTTTTCCAAATGAAAAAAGTGTGAAAATTGAAGCTTAGTTACCAACAATCATAAGGGAACATATACTATCATTTTTATTAAAGAATTTGGACATGTCTTTGTGGTGTACTGAAGGCTAACAAGTGTCCTAGCAAGTATTATTTGTCATAAATTAGCATTACGACTCAATGTATGCCTTATTATCTAAAAACAATTCTACCAAAACGTTTGAAGTGATTGTCGTAAAGGATCAGTTAATAAAAGTAGGGCATTTCTGGGAGTCTAAATACCCATTATGGACAACAAATCCAGTACTCGTTAAAAATAAAAATGAGAATTGGAACATGTGTATTGACTTTACCAATTTATATAGGGCTTTTTCCATGTCCTTAGAATTGACCAACTAATAGACTTGAATTTGAGTAATAAACTCTTATTGTTCATGGAAGATTTTACATGGTATAACCAAATATAGATGGATCCGAGGTTAAAAACAACACCATTTTGATAACATGTATGAGTATTTACTGTTCCAAAGTAACGTAATAAGGCATTCGTTGTCTAGATTGGAAGATGTTGAGGTTTATATTTATTATATGTTGGTAAAAAACATGGGAGATGAGGATTATTTCTCCAATTTATAGGAAATGGTTTCTAATATGAAAGCCATCAACTTAAAATTAAACTTAGAAACATTTGGAGTTCTGTCTGGAAAATTCTTGGGTTATATTATAAGTGAAAAGGGGCATTCAAGCTGACCCATCGTAACTAAATGCTTTAATTTCCAAGGTCCATCAAAGAGGTATAAATTTTTACTTGAAGGTTAGTAGCTTTAAACAGATTTATATCAAGGTTTTCGGATATGTGTGCACAATTTTTACAAGTACTAAGAAAGAAAAATAGGTTCGGTTGGACTCCGAAGTGTGATGAAGCCTTTACAAAATAAATTAAGATTTATCCTCTCTAGAGATTTTGACCAAACCAGTTGTGGGAGAAAAAATATTTATCTACATAGCATTGTCAGATTATGCCGTATTTGTGGTTTTGGCCAGAGATGTTGAAGGTTGTCCAAGCCTAGTTTATTATATAATTAACATTTTATTAGATGCTGAAAACCGATAGTTACAGCTAGAGAAGTTAGTTTTGGCTCTAGTAGTTGCAGCATGAAAAATGAGACCATATTTCCAAGCTCATTCTATTACTGTCCCGACTTGTTTTCCACTCAATAATATGTTGTACAAACAGATTTATTAGGTCGGTTGACTAAATTAGTCAATGAAATTAGAAGATTATAACATCAAATTTTCTCCTCAAACAACAATTAAAGAACACGTTTTGGCCAAATTTGTACTTGAGTTTTATTCTGACTGGCCAGAGCATGGGCCAGATATTGATAAATCTCTAAATAACTGAACAATTCGAACTGATGGGGGCTCAACTATTTCGAGCTATGAGCAGGAGTTCAGTTGGTATCCCCTTCCGGAGATTCAATGCATTAAGAAATGTGTTTTGGTTTTAAATTATCAAATAACGTGGCAGAATACAAGGCAGCCTTGGCGCAAATATGTGGCGCTAAATACGTTTGCTGATAAGTGATTTGCAATTTTTTATTAATCATGTCTCGTGTCAATCCAAAGCAAGAAAGAATCACTTGGTCAAATACTTAAAGGCATTGAGAGATATAACAACTTTCTTTGAACACATCAGGTACGAACACGTTCGTTGGCTGATTTCTTAGCCACTGTGGCATATACCAAAGGATATCCATGGATACAGGTACAAGAACACCCTTTAATAATGGCGATTTACGAGCACAAGTTAGGCATCGAAAAGGCATTCTAGATTTTGATCACTATAGAGAAATATTGGAGGTATAAGACTAAGGTTCAAAGTACATGGTTTCACGGTCCTCGGAGATATACTTTATTATAATTCTTTAAGTCGCCCATTGTTACGGTTCCTCAGATCTAATGAATCACAAATGATGTTATGAGGCATTTCCTTTCTACATATGAGGGTTGGACCTAGTTGGACCTTTACTAATGGTATCATGAGGTCTTCAGACCGTTATAGTGCTTGTTGATTATTGTTTAAAGTGAGTGGAAGCAGAGCCTTTATTAGGACCTACGTCAAAAATTGTTATTAAGGTCGTCATATTTAAGGTATGTTGCAGGTTTGGAATCCCACAGACCATTACAACAAACAATGGCCCTCAATTTGAAAACAAAGGCATGGAAATATTTTGTTACTTTAGGGGAACTCAACATTGTTTTTCATCATATTTTCATCTTCAAGCTAACGAGAAAGTAGAAGTAACAAACAAAACCATCCTCAATGGCGTGAGAAAAAATTTAATGGGGGCAAAATGGTTAAATTATTTATAAGAAGTATTATGGGCTTACCAAACTACACCCCGAACAAAAGCACAAGAATATCATTTTGTATTGGTTTATGGGATGGATGCAGTACAACTGAGTTTACTCTCCTATATTTCTGAACTACAAATTACTGTGAATAGGATAATGTTATCGGTCGAAGAGCTGAGCTAGATATAATTAAGGAAAAAATAACAATGGCACATTCAAGATCTTTTCATTATCAGGCCTTGATGAGAAGTAAGTATGTATTCCGGGTCCGAAGAAGATAATTCAGAGTGACAAATAGAGTATTGAGAAAGGATATCCCTACACGCCAAAGATTACAAGCTAGGAAAGTTAACACCAAACTGGGAAAGGCCTTATTCGATTATTGAATGATTAAGCTTGGAAATTATTGGTTGACAAATTAAGAAGATAACCCTCTTCGACACCCATGGAATACTAAGAAATTAAGACTTTATCTGAAATAATTGTGAAAATTAAACCGTGTATATTTTTTAATTTTGTGATGTAATTTCCAAAGACACATTATTTCCTACCTTGGGGCGCAAGGAGGTTGTAATGAGGCGCCAAATAAGTTAACTTTTATAAATTATTTTGCCTTTTATATTCGTATCTTGATATTAAGTGATTTAGATATTTTTGTTTCAAAAATTAAAAGGTTCCAACATTACTTGGTCACAATTAAAAGGTTCCAACATTACTTGGTCACAATTAAAAGGTTTCAACATTAGTTGGTCAAGTGTAAAGGTTCCAACATTAGTTAGACACAATTAAAAGATTCCAACATCTGTTAGTAAACCTGTAAAGTTTCTAACATGAGTTGATCACAATTAAAAGGTTCCAACATTAGTTGGTCAAGTTAGTTAGATTCGAAGGAATGATGATCTGATATGAAATTTGGTTTGGTGCACATTATGGTTTGATTACCTCCAACTAAGAGGATTCTAATTACATTCTTCAATGATTTCTAAATTTTTTTAAAGAAAAGAAATAAAAAAGAAACAATTTGTTCATTAGTTCTGAATACGATTACAAAATGTCTTGGCCATACCAAGGGCTTACAAAAATATGATAATACAAAAACTTGACAATGAATAAAATTTAACTACTTTCGGACTCATTCACGTTAGCCTAGCCACTATTTGTTTTTTCCTTAGGACTCCTTTCTTGTTGTTTCTCCTTGGAGCCCTTATCCTCGGATTCCTTGTCTTCACTATTAAATGTGATATCTTCACCCTTTGAATTTAACACGGTTTCTAGTTCTTCTACAAATGAAAGGCCATCATGTCGATTTCGTTCGGGCACCGGGTCCAGAAAATGCCAAAGATTAAGTCGTGCGAATGTTCTATGATAGTCAAGAAGCAGGTAAGATTTTGTCTTAGCGTCCCATTTTTCTACAGAGCTTAAACAATGCTCAACATACGCAATGACCACATCCACTTGCTCTTTAGTGGCCTATTCTTGAGAAAGTTACTAAATCATTCTTCGCCTTCTTAGAAGCCACTTTCTGTTCTTCCACCTCATTATGCAAAATATCTACCAGATCATTGTGGAAATTTTCCTCCTTTTTGAATTTACGAGATTCATTTGTCGGCAAGTCCTTTAGCTCAGCTATCTCTACTTCATGAGAAGTTTGATTCTTTTTTAGCTCTTATACAGCCTGCACGACTTGGATTTCTGGATTGTCAGCCAGATTTCTTTGATCCTCGTATGCTTTCTAGTGAAGCTCACATTCTTTCGAGCGAAATTTTCTCATTGGTTAGGGTTTGGATGATATTGTGCTTAGCCTTCACCTCCTCCTTCGAAGTGGAGAGATCCTTCTCCAAGCTAGAACACTTAGTTTGAAGTTCTCTATTAACCCCATCCGAAGTGGCCAACTTGGTATCCAAGTACTGTTTTCCCTTCTTCAACTCCTCGATCTCTCTCCTTAATGCCTCAACATTCTGGTTGGCGTTAAGGAGATTGTTGGATAAGCTCTCTCTGTCTGTGTTGAGTGTGTTGATGAGGGTAGATTGACTTCGCACTTGTCTCTCCAAGTTAAGCACCGGTTGAATATTGCTCAACAAGGAGTGGGTCACCATCTCATTTTCCCTTGAAACAAAAAAATACTTACCATTGAAAGTAACCATGTTCGAAGAGCTTGGAGAGAGGTAAGGGTCAGCAAAATCGTCTTTCTCGAGGTCTCCAAAGTAAAGGCCAATCCCTTGAAGACCATTGATGTCTACTCCATCAATGTTATATCCCCTCCGGTACCCTCTCCGGTGTGAAAATCACTTGGAATTTGCTCTGCCTGTGTTAGGTATGTTGGGTCGACCGGAGGAAGAGACTCTGGAGGCCGGAGAGCAACTTCATCCCCCTTGGAGATTTTCTTCTTCTTGGCTTCCCTATCTCCACCATCTGCTCCCCGTTTTCGGTCTTTTTTTGGAGCCTTTGAGGGTTTCGGAAGTCCAACTTCCTCTTTGATACTCTCATCTTCCACCACTTGAAGTAGAGCAGCATCGATTCCCCCTTGGTCGTGCACCTCTTGGTTTGCTGGGACAATCTCCTCAGCACCACCTTGATTGACCTCAGCTGCATCTGGCTTTTTTTTTTCCTTTCTTGCCCTTTATCTTACTTGGGGATTTAGCTCTGTCAGGCAAGGCCAGCTTCCCATCCTTCTCCTCTGTCTTCTGTAGGATGACACCCGGAGGAGGTGGTGTGGTCAATTCTTCCCAAGACAAGTCTCTCCGGCCGGTTGTGTTCCAGAGGTGGGACCTCACCAGGTTGCCATCGGTAAAACAATTGTGGAAGCGATTTCCCCATTTGTCAGAAGCCCAAGCATTCAGCTTGGCACAAGTTGTCTGCCCCTCTTCCAAGTAGTCGGAGAACTCCTTCGGCAGCACTACCCAAGGAAGAAGAAGAGTATTTAAGTAAACACACTTTTTATAAAGAAAGAAAAACAAACATGATGAAATATTTACCCGTGCTTTTCCATCTGCTGGTGAGCATGCTTGGGTTAACACCAGCTTTAATATTCTTCCCATATTTCCAAGATACACTAATGAACAAGAATCGGGTCTTCCAATTCTTCTCCGATTCGAGCAGATCATCCACCACTTTAAAATTGTCACCCATATTATAATGGTAGAAGGGCATGATGTGATTCTTGCAAAGGCTGGCCACAGCAACAAATTGCTCAATCGGAAGCGGGATTCCGAAGAGCCCAGAGGCCATGATGCAAGACATGAGGGTGTACCAAACATTGGGACTTAGTTGGCTTGGACAGAGCTTTATCAGATGAAAATATTTGACGATCTCTGGGTCTAAGGGAAATCTGAGCCCTCAGTTGAACAATTCTGTGTAGAAAACTATCTCACTCAGCTTGCAGTCCATTGGCGTTTCCGGATCGACCGGTATCCTCACTTTGACAGATTCTGGGATCTGCCACTTCGCTCGGATCCGGCCAAATTCAGCAGTATGAATGAAGGTGTAGTTAATGTTCTGCATGGCTAGCAGATACTTTACGCTCACCTTATGGAAGAAAGGTCCCACTCCGCCTTCAAAGAACTCCGGCATGTCCGGATGTTTTAAACACAACTTCTCTTTACCCTTGCCCTTCTTGGCATTGGCAACTTCCCCCGTTTGCCCTGAGACATCAGTTTCAAAAGGGGCTTCTTCAACGCTGTCCTCCATCACCTCTTCCATCACTATGGAAAGATTGTCAGTTGTCTTTGGTGGAGGAGTGCTGGTGGTTGGTTCAGTGAGCTGTCCGGATGGCTGAGCATCGCTTTCTCTTTGTGGTCTGGTGTCCAGTTGGGGCTCAGAACCGGAGGGTTCATTTCGAAGGCTTGTTCCAGTAGCCTCCGGACCAGATGATTTATCCTTAGGGAATTTGATGGATGCCTCTGACCCTGTAGCTTTGTCCTTGGCCCCAGACTTAGGGGGGACTGATTTCGGAGACTTAGATTGTGGAACAACAGCCTGGCCTTTTACTAATCGACCTCTTCGACGAAGTGTCAGTTTTATAGGGAATTTTCAGCATCTGATCCCATAGCTATGAATGGAGAGGGTCTCTTGTTGCTTCTAACAACTTTTTCCCGTTCCACAGTAGGATGTGACTCCTGAACCGAGGATCCTGATACGATGGGTGAAAGACTTGGTTGAAATAACCTCCTGGGCTTGGAGATTCTAGCAGAAGATGAACCTCGATTAGGCTCTGAAGATGGCGTTTCAGACTTGTCGATTGGAGAAACTGGAAGACATGCAACAATGCACCTTTCTCGTTCGACTCTTTTTGCTTTTTCTAACTCCGAGAGATTAACCCACCCACCTTTTACCAATGCGTTTCTTGCTGTAAACATAAACTCACACCAAAATGATTTTGAGAAGAGAGGTGAAAGCTTTGAGATAAAGGAATGAGAGAGTAATGAAGAAGGTAAAACAGTGAAAATGAAGTAATTTATATTAATGAAACAAAAATATGCCAATAATCTAGGAGAATACGAAAAGATAAAAGTAATGATTGAAGGCGGCGCTGATGTCATATGAATTAAATAAAGAGGTTACTTTTTGGGATTAGTGGGAGCGCCGTTCTAGGAGGAAACGGCTGGTGAAGCAAATCAGAAGATGACACGTGTCCCACGATCCATGTCAAAACCTTTGAACTTCTGAAGAGTTTTTCAGTCCGGATAAATCCTTCATTAAACACTAAATTCGTCCGAAAAATGTTACAAGTGCCCAAAAACAATATTTTAGGTCTTGCCAAAGGCCTTCGAACAAAACCTTAAAAAGAGGCTACTGATGAGTCCGGAAATTTTCACCACACTCACTGTAGAAACCGGACAGGGGCAATTCGGACAAAAGCCACCCACTGAACCATCTGAATTGGACAAAAGTACTAAAAACTAATCACCTTTTGACTAAGCTAATTGCTAATCTGCTTAATAAACTAATGGGTTGTTGAACTCTACCCGGTTTCATAAGTTTGACCCGAAAGCCCATGTGGCCCATAATTAAAGGTATAAATACCCAACCACTTTCATTAATGAGGGTAATGAATATTTGATACAACTATGCAGCTTAAATCTCTCAATACAAAACACCCAAACATTAAATACCATCGAAACACCACAAAACACCTGACCAAATTACCCTCAGTCGAAAATAATCCACACCAAATATGACCCTTAGCCGATTGGTCCAGGAATTATTTGGCATGTTTCTTAAAATATTTAATTTTTAGCATAACAGATGTTATTTTCTTCACATGAGATATGTCTTTGCTATCTGAGGATCCCATCGTATACAGCGTGATCAACATGATCTAAGTGTGTAATTAGCGTCTCATTCAGAATGGCTCAGCCTATGACAGTGAGATTTTTCCGATATAGGTCGAGCGTTTTCTAATACGTGTCGAGATCATTTTTATGCAGGTTGGATACTAGAAGATGGGGTATCAATTTTTATATAATGCCTATTTTAAGGATACTTGCCTCCGTAATCAAAGGTTGGACTGATGAGTATTGTCCTCTGGGTTTTGGGAGGTCAATAGCACTTTTGGATGTTTTTTCTAATTCAGCTTTATCTGAAAGATACAACCAATTAGTTAAGGCGTTTACAGTTTGAAACATACAACAAAGAAATGCTTTGACGATCTTCGGAGAAGTATTTTCTCATGGTTACTGGAATGAAAACTAAGGGTTGCGTGGTATGAACATAGAGCTTCTCTCTCTCTATCTCTAGAAATTCTTAAGAAATAAAGTGAAACTGATAGAATGAAGAAGTGTTTATAGAGCACGGAAGGAAATCTCAGCAAACAATATTCGCAAACCTTATAAATGTAGGCTTTGGGAAGTGGAAAAGTCTGCCCCAACGGCTATTTTCTTAGAGAAGTGTAATTGTTTCTAAAATTTAGCACGCTTCGCCATTTAGATATTAGATCGTGGGGCGAATATCTCTACTACACATGTACAATAGTAGAATCACAAATAGCCATCTCTAAAGCACATAAATAACTACCTCTACCGAGACTTCGTGATCAATCAAGACCATCATTCTTGGGTGTGTTCGGACCAACCAGAACTTGTGAAAAGTGTCGTGTTTATAGTTTAAGTGCTCTTGAAGGACCTTCACAAGGACTAAGGGGGCTACTAATAAGGATCGAATTCTCGGAAGGGAAAGTCGGACCAATAAGTTACTAAACCAAAGTTTATTTTATGATGGTCATGTAATAATGTATAATAATAATTAGACGTGCTTTATGTAATAATGAGCTTTTAATATATGGACTTGGGTTACCCAAATTGTCCGATAGACCATATAAGCTCATTAGGTGCAAAAGTATATATACAGCCTTGTTTAGGCTTTTATAGAATTCAACGAAACATTTACTTCTAACTACTTCTGTCAGAGCTTCTCTCTATTAATTAGTAACCATGCAACCTAACTATCTCTCTTTCCACTACATAAAGGCCTAATTTATTTCGTCTATTACAAAAATACCATATTGAAATCTTGGACACCATCAAAAGTCTATATATATAGCCTTGTTTAGGCTTTTAGAGAATTCTATGATATGTTTACTTCTAAATACCTCTATCAGAGTTTCTCTCTTTATTAATTAGTAACCATACAACTTAACTATCTCACTATCCATTACCTAAAAGCTTAATTTATTTCTTCAATTACAGAACTACCCTTCGGAAATCTTTGACATCATCATATTTATTACTTCATGAGATCATTGCAGAGAATACTCTAATCAAATATTAGGTTGATGAAGGGTAAAAAATGAGTAAACTTCTAGTTGTATTTGTTGTCCTACAGTAACCCCCTGCTACAAATCATCTTAGACAAGCACCAAAGATAACCTTTGATGAGTGTGCTTTTTATAAAAATAAAAATCATTAGATTCTCAATACCTTGCTAATATAAAAAAAACAACAACCCATTCAAAAACCACGTCTTCAGTCACAACCGTTTTAGCATAAACATCCTCATCAGCAGTTCCATTCACCATTTTGTCCCTCACATTTCATTGTTACTGTTTCATCATAAAAAGATACTAATAACATCACACAACCCTCTATATGGGACCCCTACTTTTTTTTAGTCCCTTAGACAATATCTTACTTCTAATCTTGTTACCTTGCCCACATTCATGTCTCACTCATATATATTCTCATCTTCTACTTCAGCTATTCATTCATCTTTGTAGATTTTTTTATTTTAGTGTATCTTGTCATATATTACCTTATATGTTATACTTTGTTTTTGTTTCTCATCTTTCACCTATATTGTTTTTTTCTATCAGTATTATAGCAATGTCGGTACATATTTTGGCTCTATTGTTACTCCTCACATATTTCTCACTGATATTTACTATATTCTCTGGTTTGGTTTATTTTGGGCTGAGGGTAGACTGGTAAAATGTTTAAAAAGTGTTTTAATAATTTTGGGGTATTTTGTGTTTAGTGTGGAAAGTAGAGCGATAATTAAGCCGTATACTAGTATTAAATTCTGATCATCCTCATTAATGAGAGTGGTTGGGGTATTTATACCTCAATTACTGACCCATGGGCTTATCGGGTCGCGTCATGAAACCGGGTCAAATTCAAAGACCCATTAGTTTTAAGTTGATTATCATACAGCTTAGTCAAAAGTTAATACATTTGTCATGTTCGGATTTTTAATGGTGTGATACGGTCCGAATTTCCCATGTTCAGATAAGTAAATTTGCTTAGGTATGGTGACCGAAATATCTGAACTCATCAGTAGCCCCTTTTTAGGCCTTGTAAAAGATCTTTGAAAGGGCTAAAAATCCACCAAGCTGGCATTTATTTTGTTCGATCTGCTTATGTTATTCGAATTGAAAAGCTTTCTTTTCACAAACGACCCTGTTCGAATTTTACCAGAACTGATTTCCCTTCCCATAATTCTAAGTTTTTTTCTTAAATCGTGGAACACGTGTCAATATCTGGTTTGACCTTCGAGTCGTTTTTTCTCCTAGATTGTCGAACCCACTAGGGCTAGAAAGTTACGTAGGTTTTAATTTTTGACACGTTGCACAACCTTTAATCATTGTGAAAATTTTGTTCACCTTCTCCTTGGTAACTGTTGTTTTCACTGTTATATATATGTTTCCACTGTTTTATTGTCTTCCACACTCAAATCTTCCTAGAGAGAAACTCAGTTCACTTTTAAATTATTCTTGAGAGATATATGTTCACAGCCAGAAACGTCTTAGTTAAAGAAGGTTGGTTGAACTTGTCTGAATTAGAAAGAGCAAAGAAAGTAGCAAGAGATAATCGTATTGATGCCGGTCTCCCCGCTTCTCCAAGCGAGAAAGGTAACCAGTCAAACCAGAACGCCGATCAAGTGTCATCTTCTTCAAGAAACCCTAGAACCAGAAAGCTTCCATTCGCAACAGACCTTTCACCTCTCTCATCCGGTTCTTCAGTTCAGGAATCTCAAAACCATATTCCCAAAGAAAAATCCGTCTCCAGTTTTAGGAAACCCTCACCAATTATCGCAATGGGCTCAGATACAGAGAAGCCACCGAAAAAAAATAATTCCTCGCCAAATTACACGCCAGGCAAAAACCAAATCCACGCATACATCTTCAAAACCCTCCGGTGCGGAGGAAACAAAGGTTGTTCCTTAAAATAAATCCTCCGGACAACAACCCCTACCAAATATCAGAACTTCAGAAGCGATATTTGCACAGCCTTCTGAACAGCCATTTGAACAACCACAAATAAAGGAGCCGGTGCAGCCTGGCTCCAAAATAACTGAACAACCTTCCACGGTGATGGAAGACAACATGGAGGACAACATTGAGGAAGCCCATTTCGAGAGCGAGGCATCCGGTCAAACATGGGATATAACCCCAGATCAGAAAGGAAAAACTAAGGTTGGCATGACTCATCCGGACGCTCTTCCGGAGAGTCTAGAGGGAAAAGTAGGTCCTTGTTTCAAGCATGTTAGTGTCAAGTATTTGTTGGCTTTGCAGAACATCAATTACGTCTATACCCATACAGTTGAGTTGGGTCTGATCCGAACCAAATTAGGGATCTCGGAGTCTGTAAAAGTGAGGATTCCAATCACTCTGGAGACCCCCATGGACTGCAAGTTGAACGAGATGGTTTTCTACACCGAAATGTTGAACTGGGGACTTTAGTTCCCCTTAGACCCAGAGAATATTAGATACTTTCATCTGATAAAACTATGTCCCAGCCAGCTGAGCCCCAATGCTTGGTATACTCTCTTAGTCTGCATCATGGTGTCCAGGCTATCAAAAATCCCACTTCCCATTGAGCAGTTTGCTATTGTAGCAAGCCTGTGCAAGAATCACCAAATCCCGCTATTATCAACTCTCTTACCACTAACAAGCAAACCTTGTCAGATATTCTTATAGTGCTCAGCAGAGCATAGAAACATTGAAGAAGGAAAAGAAATTTTGGCAACCAAGCTGACCGCATCGGAGACATCCAATACCGAGCTCCAAACTAAGTACTCCAATCTGGAGACTTCTTCCTCAAAAGACCTCACAACTTTGAAGGAGCAGCTGAAAACTAAAGATAGTGTTATCCGCACTTTATCCGATGAGAAGACCAAGTTGGAGAGTACTGTTTTAGAGAAAGTTAAAGGAGAATGAGGCCCTCAAACGTCAGCAAGAACAAGCTATCGCGGCAGGCATAAAGAAATATGCCAACGAGATAGTGGATTCTTTAGAGAAAAGAGATGATGAGTTCAAATCCGACATGGTGTTGCTGTTCCATGAGACTTTTCCCAAGAGAACCTTTAGTCCCTTATAGAATTATGTTGAGTACGGGGACATCCCATCCCATACCTTAGCAGATGGCGACAAGCATAATTATTCTAGTAGAGCTGACTCCACTAATGATGAATAAGGAACGGGTAAGAGTTCAAGTGCCGAACTCAAGAGTTCCAAGAAGGATTGCGGTGAAGAAAATTCCAAAAGGAATAATCCATGAGGTTTATTGTATAAATTTGGGTTTTGAAAAACTAAAGTCCTTGGATGGCCAATGCATTTTTGTACTACTGGTCTGTTTGAGTCCCACCAGGTTTAATTTATCCATTTTCCCTTTTGTTTAATATTTTATTTTAAAATCTTTCATGGCTAATATTTAAGTAGCCCCTAGAATTTCAGAAGTGTTGAATCGAAAGTATTTAATATCTCTGTTCATATGTATTTAATAGTTATGACCAAACATTTAGCATATCCGATTTACTCTAGAAAACTTGAGAGTGAGGGTGTTGAATAAGTAATTTATACTTGAATTGAATTGAAGTAAAATCACACTAGACTTTTGAAGAAGGTATCATGTTTTATTGAAAAAAGTCGGACACCTCATTAAAATCTCCCTGCGCACCATGGTAGGAAATAGTATGCCTCCTAATATTTACATTGGTTATTTAACAAGTAAATATTTACAGAAAAACTTCATTCCAGATAAAACCTGAGATGCTCAACATTTCATGGATGCTTTAAAGCTCTCCTCTCTTTGTCTTGAAGCCTATATGTCCCTGGTTTGATCTTTTCACAAACTACATAAGGGCCTTCCCAGTTCGGAGCCAATTTACCGAACTACCTCTCCTTGGTATGTAAAAAAACTTTTCTTAAAACTTTATCTCCTATTTGAAAATCTCTTCTTTTGACCTTGGAAGCAAATTTGCTCCTCATGAAGCCTTAATAGTGTATTGTCCTCATATGTGCTTTGACCCTTTTTCCTCTATTAAGTCCAACTGATTCCTAACTGCTACATTATTAGCCTGTTCGGAATAGTTTTGGACCCCTTGTGATGGTAAAGTAGCCTCTATAGGAGTAATTGCATACATCCCATTTACCAAAGCAAAAAGAGATTCTTGTGTGGCAGCCCGCTGAGTAGTTAGGTAGGCCCACAATACTTTTTTTTGGTGTAAAAAGCTTTAAAATTTAATTTAATAAAAAGTACATAGGATCATTGGGTGGAGTACCCTTTACAAGAAATCAAGGACCAGATGGGTACAAAAACTAAAAGTCAAACTATAATTACAAATTATCCTAGGAAAGGGTATTTTGATCCTTTGAATCTGCAGCGAAGGTCGGATAGAACGAGGAAAAAGGTGCTAGTAAACTGGGATTGCTTGTCGTTGTATATCCTGTTATTCCTTTATTTCCAAATGTAGTAAACCGTAACGCAGAAAGCAGTGTTCCAGTACAGACGTCGACTCTTATCAGAGGGGGCCCAGGAGCTTGCAGTCTCGTACCATTGGTTCCAAGGTGACGATGGGGATGGAGGTGGATTCTTTGGGATAGAGCTTCCCATATGGCTGAGGAGTAGGGGCAGAGGATGAGAATATGATCTAGGGTTTCCAGGGAATTATTACAGAGGACACATCCTGCTGGGCAGTCGAGGCCCCATGAGATAATTCTGTCGCGGGTGGAGAGTTTGTTGAGGATAGCTAGCCAGGTGATGAAGGAATGTCTAGGGATAGAGAATTTATGCCAGACGAGGGAGGCCCATCTGACTTTGGCATTTTCCTGCAGCTCCCTCCAAATTTTTCTTTAATCCGAACAAGATGGTTCTATTTTCAACCTCAACTTGATCATTTGCTTGGAGGTGGAAAAGAGATGAAAAACAATTTTGAATGCCTTTAGAGGTACAAAAGGCTTCCATGTCTTTGTTATCAAACTGTGGCCCATTGTCTATAGTAATTTTGTGGGGAACTCCAAATGTATAGCATATATTGTTTATGATGAACTTGATAATAAAGTTTTATGTGGTTCCAGCCAAGGGAGCTGCCTCTATCCATTTAGAGAAATAGTCGATGGCGACTATAATAGTTCTGCATCCGCTGGATGCCATGAGAAGAGGTCCAACTAAATCCATCCCCCATCTACCAAAAGGTATTGGCTCAAAAATAAACTCCATAGGTACTGCTGGAACATGAATTTCATTCCCATACCTTTGACATGAATCACATTTCTTCACCATCTCCTTAGCATCTTCCATTATGGTTGGCCAATAATATCCAACTAACAAGACTTTTCGGGTCAGTGCCCTGTATCCACAATGTGTTGAGACCTCCTCATCATGTAGTTCGGGTAAAACAACTTGGGATTCTTCATCTCCCAAACAGCGTAGGAGAGGCCTGCTGAAATATTTTTTATAGAGAACTTCTCTTATTATAAAATAACCACAAGCCTTGTATTTAATCTTTTTTGCCACAGCTTTATCTGAAGGCAATGTTCCATCAGAAATGTATTGAAAGAGTCTGTACCTCCATTCTTTAGGTTGGATCACAAGTATACTCATATTTTCTTCATCTTCTTTATTTTGATCTAACTGTATGGATGGACATTCCTGTATGAGATTCCAAGGGTAGGATTCTGAATAGGCTATAGTTGCTAGAGAGTCTGGCAATATATTCTCTGATCTAGGAATATGCTCATAGCAAATAATTTTGAAATTTGCTGCCACGTCTTTCAAGATGAGCAAGTACTTAACCAACTGTTCCTTCTTAGCTTCAGGTTGTCCTTGAGCATGGTGGATGAGCAATTGAGAGTCACTCATTAACTGGACTCTTTTAGCTCCACATAGGAGAGCTAATATAAGACCAGCTATAACTGCCTCATATTCACACTCGTTGTTAGAGGCCCTGAATCCAAAGCATATGGCTTGATACATTTTATCACCATACGAAGAGGTAAAGAAAATTCCGGCTCCACATCCCATAGTGTTTGATCCACCATCAGTTCGGACCACCCATTCTTTCTTGAAATTATTTTCTGAATTTTGTTCAAAAGATCTGTCAACATGAAATTCTACAAAGAAGCCAGCCACTGATTGAGCTTTAATTTCCATTCGAGGGGCGAAATCAATGTCGTAGTCACCCAATTCCACTAACTATTTGGTCATTCTACTTGACACATCTGCGTTTTGAAGAACATTTTTCAGCGGGAAAGACGTTCAGACAATAATAGAATGAGCTTGAAAATATGGCCTCATCTTTTTTGCTGCAATTACTAAAGCCCATGCTAACTTTTCCAACCTTAAATATCTTCTTTTAGCATACAGTAAACTCTTACTGATGTAGTACACCGGACGAGGGTAATTGTAAACTTCCCTTACTAGGACAACACTTATAGCACATTCTTATATAACCAAGTATACATAACGTTTTTCTCCTTGAACGGGTTTGAAAAGAGTCTTGGGTGAAGATAAATGTTTCTTTATTTCAATAAAGGCTTGGTCACACTGTGTGGACTAATTGAAGTCTTTAGCATTTTTCAATACTTGGAAAAAGGTGCACACTTGTTCGATGACCTTGGAATAAATCTATTCAAAGCAACCAACCTTCCAGTGAGCCTTTGAACTTCTTTAACATTTCGAGGAAGATTTATTGCCAATAAAGCATTAAGTTGATCCGGATCAGGCTGGATGCCTTTCTCACTTATTATATAGCCCAGAAACTTTCCAGATCGGACCCCAAACACACATTTCTCGGGATTCAACTTCAAATTCACAGTCTTTAAGCTGGCAAATGTTTCTTGAAGATCAATTATACGCAGATTCCTCTTCCAAGCTTTTAACCATCATATCATCTATGTATACTTCCATATTCCTACCAATCTGATTAGAAAATGTTTGGTTCACCAGCCTCTGATAAGTAGCCCCAGCATTTTTCAATCTGAAGGGCATCACCTTGTAACAGTGGAGACCTCTATCTATAATAAAAGTGGTGTGATATTGATCCTTCAGATATACTTGTATCTGATTATACCCTGAAAAGGAATCCATAAAGGATAACACCTTATTTCAAGATGTAGAATCTACTAACTAATCTATCCGGGGGACACGATAAAGATCCTTTGGGAAAGCCCTGTTGAAGTCAGTGAAATCAATACACATACACCATTTATCGTTATTTTTCTTGACTAACACAGGATTGGCAGTCCATAGAGGATATTGGGACTTTTTAATGTGTCCCATCTTAGTCAACCGATCAACCTCTTGAACTATCACGTCTGCTTTTTCCTTTGAAAATTCTCTTCTTTTTTGTACAACAAGTGAAACATCACTCCGGATATACCATTTATGTGAAATAACATATGCTAGTACTCCGGATACATTACTATTGCACCATGCAAACACATGTTGATTGTTCAGCAAAAAAGACAACAATTTCTTCTTTAATTCTGGTGGCAACTTGGAACCAATCTTGACGTTCTTACCCTCTGCAAGAGAATGACTTTCAAATTATTCAATGGGTATTATGACACTGGGAGCCTCACTGGGGTCATCAATCTTACATTCCTCAGTAGAAGGCTCCAGTAACTGCTAATCTTTATTGATCTGTATTGCCCACAATGTCTTAGGAGCAAGAGCTGTTGCATAGCACTCCCTGGCTATCTTCAGACTACTTTGGACAATACCTACTTGCCTCTGAACTGCATACTTCAAATAGTGATGGACTATAGAGGCCACAACATGCATTCTGGAAAGCTAAGACCTCCAAAAAATTATGTTGTACGATGTGGGGCAATCTACCACAATAAATAATACTCTTACCATCTTTTTAAAGGGCCTCTTGTCCAACAACACTTCTTCTCCAAACTCCCCAATTACATCCGCAGAACTTCATGTGAAGCCAATAATGGTTCTGTTTGAACGTTGAATAACAGCCGGATTCCTCATCTGTTTGTAGGAGCTTAAAAATAGGATGTTTTTTTAACTGCCTGTGTCAATCAAAATTCAGCGTATATCATTTCCCCCTATAGAAGCTCCTATAACCACCACATCCTCATGAGGCCCAGCAATATCCCTCAAGTCATCTTCATCAAAGACTATGAATGGGAATAGGGACTGACACTGATGGGAAGACATTCCCCCTTCTAGTTGGGTAGTCAAATTATTGACATTCCTCTTCCTTGATGAAGGGGTAGGTACAGTTATAGTATCTCCTCCAAAGATAGTTAATAATTCAAAGAAGTTGATCAGTCCGGATACTGTCTTAGTTTATTTCTGTTATCACCCCCACTTTATTTTGAGTTGGATCCGGATCCAGATACTTAGAGTCTACGTCGAACCTTTCAAGTATCACCATGGCACCCTCTTGAGCAGATGTTCCAGGATTGTTCGAAGGACCCGTCCGACGAGCATTGTCGGGTCTGTTTCCACTTCGTCTTTTCACGTACGCCTCCAGTTTGCCTCTCTCAATAAGGTTTTTGACTTCTTGTTTCAATGTAATGCAGTCCTGAGTGTTATGGCCTATATCATTGTGATATTAGCAAAAACAAGTGTTCAGGTTTTCTCTGGGGACTGAAATGCCGCCGAATTTCGAAAGTGTACTTCATCCTTAGTTTCATCATACAATTCTCTCAATTAAGCGAACCATTCATGTTGGACTCGAGGACCCCTCTTAAATCTGGATTCTTGGCTCTGGGTCTGGTTCTGGTTGGATTGAGTTTGCTTGGATCGCTTAGATCCTTGTCCGGTCTCCTTTGCTTTGTAACCGGATTGGTTATTGGCTGGGGGATAGGTTGTGGTAGTAGACCTTACTTGACGGTGCACCCTCATTTTCTTTGTTTCTTCCACGTTAATCTACTTTCCTACTTGGTTTAACAGGCCACCCCAAGTCATAGCCTTCTTCTGGGTCACAGAATCAGCTAACTTCCCAAGATTCAATCCCTGTCTAATGGAAGCAATTGCCACTTGCTCAAAGAAGTCTGCTAATCTGTTATTTGTATTCACAAAACAATTTATGTAATCTTTCAAAGATTCGTTTGGTCCATGCGCACAATGGATAATGGTATCCCCATTACCCTTCAATTCTTTACTCCCACCAAATTTCCTCCAGAAGGAAACCCAAAATGTATCAAAGTTTCTAATACACCCCTGAGGGAAGCTGTTATACCATTTAAGAACACTCCCCGTAAAAGTTTGGAAGAAAGCTCTACACAAGAGCTTATCATCATCATCATCAAGATTCATCATGAAGTTCTTGAATTGCTCCAGGTGGTTATCCGGATCCCGACTTCTATCGTATTTCTCCATTTTAGAGCTATCAAACCTTTTAGGAATGTGTCCGGACAGTATTTTTACAGACAAAGGTAACTGCATCCAGTTTTTATTGCGACTAAAAATGGTTTCCTCATTATGAGTTGCAAAGATACCTGATTCGAACTGAAAGAAAAATGGATCAATCAGCAATTGATCAACATGTTTGTGGGATGATCCTTTGCTATGGTGCCTTTTGAGTCTACCATGTCGGTCCCTCTTTCTTGAGTGCTTTTTGGTTAACTTCATCTTCTTTCTGGATCTGCCCTCATCACTGCTTGAGGACAAGGATTCTTCAAGCTTTGCCTCATTTGAAGAGCTGTTGGAGGATTCTGATCCATAACTTTCAACAGGCTTAGATCAGTGTGTCTTCTTTGAACTGAGGTGAGTCTTTCTGGATGGCTCATTCTCCCCAAGTTTTTCAGTATGGTGAAGTACTGACGCTCCAAATTTCTCCTTAATACATTTCTCTGCTTCTTTATGGCTCTTAGCGCCTCTATTTCATCCCTCAGCTGGTCTCGTTCCTCGATGGTGTATTCTTTATTTTCTCTTGCACCTTCCACCTCAGGAGGTGGAGTATTTAGCCCGTTCGAATCCATCAGAACCGTTTTCCTTACTGGTTTTGAATATAAAATTCAGGTACTGTTGCCTCCCACTGTGGTCGCCAATTTGGTTTGGTTTATTTTGGGCTGAGGGTAGACTACTAAAATGTTTAGAAAGTGTTTTAATAATTTTGGGGTATTTTGTGTTTAGTGTGGAGAGTATAGAGATAATTAAGCTGTCTACTAGTATTAAATTCTGATCACCCTCATTAATGAAAGTGGTTGGGGTATTTATACCTTAATTACTAACCCATGAGCTTATCGGGTCGGGTCATGAAACCGGGTCGAATTCAAAGGCCCATTAGTTTTAAGTTAATTAGCATACAACTTAGTCAAAAGTTAATAAATTTGTCATGTTCAGATTTTTAGTGGTGTGATATGGTCCGAATTTCCTCTGTTCGGATAAGTGAATTTGCTAAGGTATGGTGACTGAAATCTCTAAACTCATCATTCTCAACCGTACTTTGAATCTTGTTTTGGTCAATCATTTGTGTAACTCTGGTCATTGAGTCTTTTTTCAATATTTTGTTTGTGTTATACATGATCACCATACTCGGAGGGTGATTGGAGTATGACGTATAATGGGAGAACTCTATCTTTTGTGGGAACTCAAAGTTATTTATGTTGTTGTGTTTAGTGTTGATTTGTCTTTGATTTATTTGAGTCTTTGGTGATCTAAATTTTATTTTTAATATCTTCGTTTAAGACATGTATTTGCGTCATATTTACCGTTTTTAGTCTCTACGAGTGTTTTGGGTCATTTGAACGCTTGTAATATCTCTAATTGTAATAGTTATAAACTGTCAAAATTTTATGTTTTACGTTGTATAAAAGTGTCTTTTGTGATACTGCTCTTTTTATATTACATATTCTGATGAATGGGGTCCATCTCATATATTAGAAAGAATGGTTTGGCCTATTATGTATCTTTTATTGATGACTATACTCATTTTATGTGGGTTTATCTTATGACATGAAGGTTTGATTTCCTACTAAATTTATATAAACTTTAGAGTAATTGTTAAGACTTAGCATTCTTTTATGATAAAGTAATTTAGAATATGAATAACCTTTAATGATTTTGCTCAGTTATTTGCATCTCATGGTACCACACACCATTCATCTTGTATTGAAACCCCTTTATAGAATGTTGTTTTGAAAGGAAACATCGTCAATTTGTTGAGCTCGCTCAATATTTAATTTTATTGGGTGAAGTTCTTAATGACCTTTTAAGGAGAAAAACGTTTGGTTGATGTACATGTTATTAACTGAAATCCTATTGTATTGTATCCTTATATTGAATTGAACAAGCTGTCTCCCAAAAAAACTATATGTGTTTTTGGGTTATGGTATTAGACGTAAATTATATCATTGCTTTGATCCCGTGAGTCATAAACTATATGTAATTTACATGCCACATTCTGGAGAATATTCTGTTTTATTCAGTTCTGACAAAAATACATAACATAACGAAGACATAACTTCATGCTATTGATTCATTTAGCATTGATATTTATACAACCATTGTTCATTATATACTAGTTCATGAGAAATCTACATCATTTGATACTACTTCTACTAGATTCATGCCTAAACATGTTTTATTCTATAGTGAAGCTACATTCTCCACCTCTCATGAGTTCTACTAATAAGAATAAGTCTATCAAACTGCCAAATGTTTCTTATTTTACTTACTCGGTTTTGGTATACTTCTTTCATCAAAACATATATATGATTTATATGAACCTTAGTCGTATAAAAAAGTTTTTTTAGATCCCCGTTGGAAAATATTTGTGTTTAAAAAGCTTACGACACTTATACAAATTCATGCATGGGATGTGGTCGAACCTCCACATGGTAATTACATAATTAGTTCTCGTTGAGTTTTAAAAATTAAAATAAAGTTTGTTAGATTTGTTGAGAGCTATATGTTATGTCTTATAGGTAAATATTACTCACATAAATATAGTATAAATTATGAGGCTTTTCCCCAATGGAAAAAATGATAACACTTTGTACCCTCATTGTAATTACATTCGTTTGCTAGTGGGGGATCTTTCAAATGAATGTCAAAATAATTTTCTAAATAGGATCTTCATAAAGAGGTTTACATGACTCATCCCCCGTGTGTGGTTCACCACCCACGCGAAGTTTTTTCGTTTTAAAAAAACAATATATGGTCTTAAAGAAGCTCCTCATGCTTGGTTTGAGAAATTATATACAATTAATATTTTCCTATATTTTTTCCAAGTGATTATTATTCAACTTTATTTATCATATGTACAAGTGCATGATGGAATCTTTTATATCTATATGTAGATGGTATAAATATTATATGTGATGATTTTAATGGCATTAAGCACCCAAACGTGTTATAGATATATAATTAATTTGAGAGAGTACGACCATCTAATAACCGGACGACAAACATCCATTTTAGATCAATGCTTTGTATTATATTGATGGTGTACTTTTATCAGACTTGCCTCTGTATCATACTCTTTTGAGGAGTTTGGTGTATCTTACAGTTACTAGACCGAATATAGCTCATACCGTTCACGTGGTTAGTCAGTTTTTTTTGTCCTACTTTTATCCACTAATGAGTTGTTCTTCGTAGTTTGAGAAATCTTCGTGGCATTCATCTCAAGCGCTTCTTGTTTCCTTTGACATCTCCATCTCAGTTGCGTACCTATAGTGATGATGATTGGGATATCGATCATGATGATCAGAAATACGCCACTGCTTTATGTGTTTTCCTTGGAGATTTATTCATCTCATGGAATACCGAAGCTGAGTATCGTGGTATTGCCTTGACTACATGTGAGATTGTTTGGTTACGATGAATTCTTATAGAAATGAGAATTAACATTACTCAGTTCACTTCCTTCCTTTGTGATAACAAAAAATTCATGCATAGTGCAAATAATTTCTTTTTTCATGAGAAGATAAAAGAAATTAAAATTAGCTATCACTATACTCATTATCATCTTCACTTCGAAACTCATCTCGTTTTCATATGTTCTAACAACTTTGTAGGTTGTTCGTATCATAAATGATCGGTCGACATCTCGGTTTTATTTTCCGTACAACAAACTCTCATTATTTATTATTATTGTATCGTGAATTTAGATAAAATATTAGTATTATTAGCTCGTTTTTTTCTTCTTCTAATAATCTATTAAATTATTATATAAAAAACAGTAAACACGACCGTATATTTCAAATCTCTAAGTAAAAAAGTCGATCTTTTCTTATCGATATTCACGAAACAAAGTTTTGTTAACTGTACAGCCGGTTCTCCGTTATTCACAAAATATAGTTACATTTGAATTCTATATTGATAACTTCTATTATAATTCAAAAGAGACGGAACTGATCACCATAATTCTTAATTTGGTGGTTTATAAAGGCAAAACTAGAAAATATGGAGCTATAAAATATAGTCATAATTCTTAACTTGGTGGTATACAAAGGTGAAACTAGAAAATATTGTTCTTTTATATGGTTGACATGTCCTAGTTTGGAGCCATTTTAGAGGACTTCAATTCCATGTATTTTTGAATCCATAGTTGGTCAAAGAGACCTTCAAAATAGACCTATAACAAAGATGAGAAGTGGTAGGTCACGTGTAATATCTGCTTACAAATTGATAAAATTACGGAGATAAAAGATATTATCAGTAATACTAACAATGGCCAAGTCTAAAGTAGCCAGGTCCGAGACTTCCGAAAATAATAATTGCACTAAGTTGAGGGGAAGAGTTGTGAGTAAAAATGTAGTTTGATTTAGAAGATAGGGTATAACTAGCTACCCAATCGGCAACAAAATTTTGTTCTCTTTAAATAAATTTTAAAGCCATGGTAGATTGTATAAGTTTTCTGCAACCGCTAATAAAGAGGGGAGAGATACCAAAGGTATAAACCATTAGCTAAACATGTGAATAAAATGATGGAGTCAATTTATACATCAACCATCTTATAACCAAAGTCTTTACATAATATTAGGTCATCAAGTAGTCTCATCTCAGCTATCAAGGAATTTTTTTACCATAAAGATAACCTACATAATTTAACAAAATACAAACAGAATCCCTAATTACAATACCATCGCTTGATTCACCTGAAAGTGAACAAGCACCATCAATATTCAATTTTAATTTATTTTGAATTGGTGGAGTCTATTTAACAAACATAGCCGACCTTAATCTCAATATTCAATTTTAATTTATTTTGAATTGATGGAGTCTATTTAACAAACATAGGAGACCTTAATCTATGTGAATTACACTATTAGTTAAAAGAGACGAACCACTAGTTATATGATTAGAAGTAATACGATTGTCTATAAAGATCCCAAAAAAAATTACAAATATTTTCATACTTTTCAAAAAAAATAACATTTAAAAAAGGTTGTTGATGGATTTAATATTGTTACAAAATTAACATTTTGAGACATCCTAAATAGAAAAACAGAAAATTCCGGCTCCACATCCCATAGTGTTTGATCCACCATCAGTTCGGACCACCCATTCTTTCTTGAAATTATTTTCTGAATTTTGTTCAAAAGATCTGTCAACATGAAATTCTACCAAGAAGCCAACCACTGATTGAGCTTTAATTTCCATTCGAGGGGCGAAATCAATGTCGTAGTCACCCAATTCCACTAACTATTTGGTCATTCTACTTGAAACATCTGCGTTTTGAAGAACATTTTTCAGCGGGAAAGACGTTCAGACAATAATAGAATGAGCTTGAAAATATGGCCTCATCTTTTTTGCTGCAATTACTAAAGCCCATGCTAACTTTTCCAACCTTAAATATCTTCTTTTAGCATACATTAAACTCTTACTGATGTAGTACACCGGACGAGGGTAATTGTCAACTTCCCTTAGTAGGACAACACTTATAGCACATTCTTATATAACCAAGTATACATAACGTTTTTCTCCTTGAACGGGTTTGAAAAGAGTCTTGGGTGAAGATAAATGTTTCTTTATTTCAATAAAGGCTTGGTCACACTGTGTGGACTAATTGAAGTCTTTAGCATTTTTCAATACTTGGAAAAAGGTGCACACTTGTTCGATGACCTTGGAATAAATCTATTCAAAGCAACCAACCTTCCTGTGAGCCTTTCAACTTCTTTAACATTTCGAGGAAGATTTATTGCCAATAAAGCATTAAGTTGATCCGGATCAGGCTGGATACCTTTCTCACTTATTATGTAGCCCAGAAACTTTCCAGATCGGACCCCAAGCACACATTTCTCGGGATTCAACTTCAAATTCACAGTCTTTAAGCTGGCAAATGTTTCTTGAAGATCAATTATACGCAGATTCCTCTTCCAAGCTTTTAACCATCATATCATCTATGTATACTTCCATATTCCTACCAATCTGATTAGAAAATGTTTGGTTCACCAGCCTCTGATAAGTAGCCCCAGCATTTTTCAATCTGAAGGGCATCACCTTGTAACAGTGGAGACCTCTATCTGTAATAAAAGTGGTGTGATATTGATCCTTCAGATATACTTGTATCTGATTATACCCTGAAAAGGAATCCATAAAGGATAACACCTTATTTCAAGATGTAGAATCTACTAACTAATCTATCCGGGGGACACGATAAAGATCCTTTGGGCAAGCCCTGTTGAAGTCGGTGAAATCAATACACATACACCATTTATCATTATTTTTCTTGACTAACACAGGATTGGCAGTCCATAGAGGATATTGGGACTTTTTAATGTGTCCCATCTTAGTCAACCGATCAACCTCTTGAACTATCACGTCTGCTTTTTCCTTTGAAAATTCTCTTCTTTTTTGTACAACAAGTGCAACATCACTCCGGATATACCATTTATGTGAAATAACATCTGCTAGTACTCCGGATACATTACTATTGCACTATGCAAACACATGTTGATTGTTCAGCAAAAAAGACAACAATTTCTTCTTTAATTCTGGTGGCAACTTGGAACCAATCTTGACGTTCTTACCCTCTGCAAGAGAATGACTTTCAAATTATTCAATGGGTATTATGACACTGGGAGCCTCCTTGGGGTCATCAATCTTACATTCCTCAGTAGAAGGCTCCAGTAACTGCTAATCTTTATTGATCTGTATTGCCCACAATGTCTTAGGAGTAAGAGCTGTTGCATAGCACTCCCTGGCTATCTTCAGACTACTTTGGACAATACCTACTTGCCTCTGAACTGCATACTTCAAATAGTGATGGACTATAGAGGCCACAACATGCATTCTGGAAAGCTAAGACCTCCAAAAAATTGTGTTGTACGATGTGGGGCAATCTACCACAATAAATAATACTCTTACCATCTTTTTAAAGGGCCTCTTGCCCAACAACACTTCTTCTCCAAACTCCCCAATTACATCCGCAGAACTTCCTGTGAAGCCCATAATGGTTCTGTTTGAACGTTGAATAACAGCCGGATTCCTCATCTGTTTGTAGGAGCTTAAAAATAGGATGTTTTTTTAACTGCCTGTGTCAATCAAAATTCGGCGTATATCATTTCCCCCTATAGAAGCTCCTATAACCACCACATCCTCATGAGGCCCAGCAATATCCCTCAAGTCATCTTCATCAAAGACTATGAATGGGAATGGGGACTGACACTGATGGGAAGACATTCCCCCTTCTAGTTGGGTAGTCAAATTATTGACATTCCTCTTCCTTGATGGAGCTGTTATTGACCGCAAATGTATGATACATGTCAACCATATAAAAGAACCAACCATCTTAGATCCTCGTTGGAAAATATTTGTGTGTAAAAAGCTTACGACACTTATACAAATTCATACATGGGATGTGGTCGAACCTCCACATGGTAATTACATAATTAGTTCTCGTTGAGTTTTAAAAATTAAAATAAAGTTTGTTAGATTTGTTGAGAGCTATATGTTATGTCTTATAGGTAAATATTACTCATATAAATATAGTATAAATTATGAGGCTTTTCCCCCAATGGAAAAAATGATAACACTTTGTACCCTCATTGTAATTACATTCGTTTGCTAGTGGGGGATCTTTCAAATGAATGTCAAAATAATTTTCTAAATAGGATCTTCATAAAGAGGTTTACATGACTCATCCCCCGTGTGTGGTTCACCACCCACGCGAAGTTTTTCGTTTTAAAAAAACAATATATGGTCTTAAAGAAGCTCCTCATGCTTGGTTTGAGAAATTATATACAATTAATATTTTCCTATATTTTTTCCAAGTAATTATTATTCAACTTTATTTATCATATGTACAAGTGCATGATGGAATCTTTTATATCTGTATGTAGATGGTATAAATATTATATGTGATGATTTTGATGGCATTAAGCACCCAAACGTGTTATAGATATATAATTAATTTGAGAGAGTACGACCATCTAATAACCGGACGACAAACATCCATTTTAGATCAATGCTTTGTATTATATTGATGGTGTACTTTTATCAGACTTGCCTTTGTATCATACTCTTTTGAGGAGTTTGGTGTATCTTACAGTTACTAGACCGAATATAGCTCATACCGTTCACGTGGTTAGTCAGTTTTTTTTGTCCTACTTTTATCCACTAATGAGTTGTTCTTCGTAGTTTGAGAAATCTTCGTGGCATTCATCTCAAGCGCTTCTTGTTTCCTTTGACATCTCCATCTCAGTTGCGTACCTATAGTGATGATGATTGGGATATCGATCATGATGATCAGAAATACGCCACTGCTTTATGTGTTTTCCTTGGAGATTTATTCATCTCATGGAATACCGAAGCTGAGTATCGTGGTATTGCTTTGACTACATGTGAGATTGTTTGGTTACGATGAATTCTTATAGAAATGGGAGTTAACATTACTCAGTTCACTTCCTTCCTTTGTGATAACAAAAAAGTCATGCATAGTGCAAATAATTTCTTTTTTCATGAGAAGACAAAAGACATTAAAATTAGCTATCACTATACTCATTATCATCTTCACTTCGAAACTCATCTCGTTTTCATATGTTCTAACAACTTTGTAGGTTGTTCGTATCATAAATGATCGGTCGACATCTCGGTTTTATTTTCCGTATAACAAACTCTCATTATTTATTATTATTGTATCGTGAATTTAGATAAAATATTAGTATTATTAGCTCGCTTTTTTCTTCTTCTAATAATCTATTAAATTATTATATAAAAAACAGTAAACATGACCGTATATTTCAAATCTCTAAGTAAAAAAGTCGATCTTTTCTTATCGATATTCACGAAACAAAGTTTTGTTAACTGTACAACCGGTTCTCCGTTATTCACAAAATATAGTTATATTTGAATTCTATATTGATAACTTCTATTATAATTCAAAAGAGACGGAACTGATCACCATAATTCTTAATTTGGTGGTTTATAAAGGCAAAACTAGAAAATATGGAGCTATAAAATATAAAATATAGTCATAATTCTTAACTTGGTGGTATACAAAGGTGAAACTAGAAAATATGGAGCTATAGTGAAAGTATAAAATATAGTAATAATTCTATATTGAAAACTTTTTATTATACTTTCTTAACTTGTACTTCAATTTTGTTCTTTTGCTGCTTTCTTTTTATTTTCAACTGGACACCATCATCACCAGTGGTATCTAGGACCGAATAATCACCAGATGAATATCTTCGACTACACAAAAATACAAAATAGATGAATTATCTAACTTTTTTGTTATACAGGTAAAACACCGGTGTGGCTGAAACCGCAACAAGCATATTAGCCATAGTCCATTGGAATGATCTTTTAAGTTACCAAATATTTCTACCAAATTGTAATATATTGTAAAAGAAAGTCTATATATTTTGTGAACCATATGTTTTTTTTGCCGTAAAAGAAAGTCTATATATTTTGTGAACCATATTGGTAAATTTGTTATGATTAAAAAAAATATGAATATGAACAGACTGAATAAAAAAATTGGGTTGGTGGAATCGTATGGTAATTGCAATTAAATATTTTACAATTAAGATTAAAATAATCATATTTATGATTCGATATCACCGTTTAGAATAGACGTTGGACAACTAACATCGAAATAAGACTTCCGATAACAAATCAAATAGAAGTTATATTTAACAGTAAAGTAATTTTGATCGTTTTAATAACATTAAAACAAAATTATTAACTATTGTAAAACCAACCCAAATAATATTGTTTAGTGTTGTATTAAAATATCCTTTAATATATGGTGCACGAAATATTTATAGGATATACTTTAATGGATACATTTTTTTATGAACAAAATTACCAATGTTAGTCCGGAAATAATTTTATTTAGTGTCGCAGGTGTTAAAGAAAAGGTTTATGTCAATGAAGAACTCCGTTGGTTGAACTATCATAAAGAGAACGCACCGTTAGAAAATCAAATGTTCTTACCAAACTACGACAAACTAATTGCGACCACTTTCAAATGTGTTTCCTATTACTTAACATCCGTCTGTTGTACAACTTATTATCGGTTAAAAATGCACCTCCAACCAACGATCCTTTGGTAGAGCTCCGGATCATTTTCATGAACGCAACAACTCATGCCGATATCATCAAGTGTATAATCTAAAGAATGTGATCCATCAATAGTAGAATTGATAAAATAATTATAGTGTTTTGTCATTTTGAAGTTGTATTAGTTTTTTTAAATTTTCGCGGAAGTACTTAGATTTATTTAGATTTCATATACATTTTGGAATGAAAATTTATGAAATATTTGAAAGCATAGAACATGCGTCATAATGTGTGACAGTCTCATCTATACCTAGGAGTGTAGCAGTCTCATCTAATATTTTTGCATAACACTTATCAACTTTAAGATCAGTCGCATCTATACCTAGGAGTGTAGCAGTCTCGCGAACGTCTTGTGGTTTGTCATCTCTGGCCAGAAGCATAGCCATCGTCAAGGTTGATACACATCTCAACAAAGCTGAGATGGAAATTGTTTGCATCTTGATGCCAACACTCTATGAAAACCTCAGCAATTAGGCATATGAATGCATGGAAGACAACGACTCGATTAGCCTGCCAAAATGTGTGACATCCAATAGCTCTCTAATCCTACCCTAAGGTCCCAAACTTTGGCTCTTATGACTGGTGTAGTGGCCGTAAATATGCATCACACTATCTTACAAATAATAACATGGTTTGAAATTAGTAAAATATTGAATAATAATATAGATCGACTGAATAATAATAATAATAAATTGTGAAATTACCTATTCCTACCAAACCTAGTATACATTGTGACATGTGAATATGTCACAAAATAGAAAAAGTAAACAATAAGGAGGGTGCAGCTTGATGAGACGTAGGTTCGTCGGCTGGGGGAAAAGCTCGACGATGTAGAGCTGGGTGGATGTGTAAAATCGCGTAAAGATAGAAGTGGAAGCGTAAGCATATCCATAAAACCAGGGATGAGACTTCTTCTGTAATAGTAGTTTTTATTTTTCATCTCCTCTTATTTTTTATTGTGCGCGTACCATCACCGTCTCCAAAACTCTCTCATGATTCTATAATTTGAAAAATAAGACAAGAAATATACACAAATCTATTTGAAATACTAACTCTTAAAAAACAAACTGATTTTAATAAAAAACAATGCCAAAATGATTAAAATAACCAAAAATAGATAAATAAGTTAGACGGGATAAAATCGCGCTACTACAATTGTCTACGTCAATGTTGTGGAGGACTGATAGCCTTTGACACCAGACGTCTGACGCGAAAAACTACCAGTTATTCATGACGTTGTAGTCGAATCTTTCATCTACGCAAACGTATGGTACGAGGGTTTCGTATCGTGTCAGCTATCTGGCGCGGAAGACAATATGCATGTGGTTAACAAAAAATATATGTTCTTTGTTAGGTACCATCAAACTAATATCATAAACCAACAATATTATCGATCTTAAATAACAATAATAACCCAACTAATAATAAAATAGATTAAAAACTAATCAGTTAATAGTTCTCCATAATAATATCCTAAATCAAAATTAAGTTATTCCATTTGCACGCTTCGATGTTTGACTTTGGCGTGCTTCTATTCCATTAATTGTTTTGGTGAGATTTTGGTTGTACCTTTTAGTTGGGATTCATTTACTTGGTTATGTATGGAGATGAAAGCTTGGTGTTTTGAACATGTAAAAGCTTGGTGTTTTGGAATTTGCTTCTACATTAAAACTAGGTGTAAGAGACTAAATAGTAAATTTACCGATTATGTGTAATTTTATGTGTAACTTTTTTCGTTCCAAGAGATAGTGTAAAGGACTATCTATACTTACTAGCTTAAATTATTGTAGGTAAATTTATAGTTGCACTTACAAAATATGTATAATTTTGACTATCTTAAATATGAAAAATCTATTATATTATTTACGTAATCTAAAAATTTAAATTATCAAAATTTAATGTAAATCTACTAAATTTATAGCTTCAACGTTTGTTGGACATGCTCTCACACAACCAAAATACACAATTCCATATGAATAAATGCTATATTAAAATTTCATTATTAGCTTTAGGTTTATTTACAATTTGTATAGGATTAAATTGTAGTTGACCTATTTATTAGAAATTACTGAATTTTTAGTTTTGAGTTTAATTAGTTGAATATATATATATATATATATATGTTTGAAACAAAATAGAAAAAATGATAACTGTGGGGAATAATTTCTTTACAATATAATTTAAGTTTTCTTTGGAAAAGTTTTGAGTTTTGTTTAGCGATTTTTCATGAAAACTCTTTTTATATTGATATGTTAAATAAAATGGGACGGACGGAATATGTGGTAGTGCTAAATATACTTCATGATTTTTAACTAAAGTACGGGATCTATGGTAAGCTTAGCACATAAACATATCCACATCCATGCCAGGTATTTCAAACACATCGATTATATTAGATTTAAACATGAAAAAACCGAACTTAAATACCCGGATCCAACGTTGGGTGACCCAAATATAAATCGTAAGAAAATAGAAATGAAGAATGATATAAGAAAATTAAGCCAATAATAGCAACACTAAGAGGTAAAAGATGTTTTATTTATGTTTCCTAGGTACCCCAACCTCTAATGACACAAAATAAGTCTACTCTTACATTAGAGAATTGAGATTCTTATGAGCTTGGAAAAAAACGATCTTCATTCTTGTTTTCGAGCTTTTTTGATTTTTCTCTGTAAATCAGCTAACATGGGAGCAGGAAACAGAGACCCAATCTCTTTTGACAGATCCAGAGGCAGAGTAATATTTCTCCAGTGCTCCAGTTTTCTTTTTGCACTCGATTTTTCTTTGATTGGTGCAAATGGGCACTTTTTGATTGCCGGAATTTTATGATCCAATGATGTTGGAGTCTTGAAACCATCGTCGTCTTCGTCGTTGACTTCAGTGGTAGACTTTTTGTCGCTCTGTTTTGATTCTTGTTCTTCGTGATCATTATGGTCTTGATTTTGGAAGTTGTCTTGGAATTGGGAAGTGGGTTTCATGGAAATGTTGATTTCGAGCGCTTCTTTGATGAGAAAAAACTCTGTTTTTGACATCTTTGTGGTTTGCGAGTATGGAGAGAGAGACGTAGAAAAAAGGGAAGACTCGTGGAATGTAGAAGAGAGAGAAGGAAGGTGAGACTGAGAGGTGATAATAATGGAATCGAAAAAGAGAGAAGCTTAGAGGACTCAAGTAGAGGAGGAGAGAGAGTGGGTGATAAGAGAGAGAGAGAGGGATATGAAATGGTACAAGAAACAGAGTATAATGATTAAAAAACCGTCTTTCAGTGTGTGTCTTTTAGTGATTTCTATATTGCATGTTTGCGGTTTCATGTTATGTAACAATCATTGCTTATTAGATCCGGGCCACACAATATGCTTCTGTGTTTTTTTCCCCTCAGGCCTAAAATCATGATTAATTATCAAAATTGTGATGTATCGAATAGTCACGAGTGTTAGTGTAGTTATATTTGTGTTACAAGAGTTATTTTTATTGGTCCTGTCGCGTATATGTAATTATTCGTGTGTATTTCGTTCGCGGAGTTCGTATATTATTTGTAATTTTCCATAAGAAATTATATACACATCTCGTATGATGTAGTGTAGATCTTTATATTCGAAGCATTGTTCTCTGGATGAAGCGGATCAGTTCTGTATGTAGATTCCCCCAAAAGCGGAGACGGTAATGCTGTCGATGGATAGTCTCATTAGAGTATAATCGTAATCCGTCCAAAATTTCAACGTTTCTGCCGTCCAAAACCTCGAATATAAAATCTAATATATAAGAATTTTAGAACATTTATTCGTATGGACTACAAATGTCTTAAGTCAATCCTGAAATTAATTAAATATGTTAATATTATATATATATATATATGTGATCGATATTTGAAGAATAATGATAAGATAAAAATGCACACATATAGATACATACATAAATGATTTTTTTGATATATAAGGCAAATTTTGGTGATTATTGTTGGTTTTTAATGTCGCTACAATTAATAAACTTTTACTTGATATAATATTATTGAGTATAATTTCAAAGCTTCAAAATAAATGATATACTATGTTAATATTATGGAAGTGTTACGTAGATCAGATCATTGTTATATATCAAAAGAATTATTGGTATACACATTATAATATCTTTTGTGAGTTCGTGTTAATCTAAATATAATATATAATAAATATGAATAAAATATTTGTGAGTATATGTTTTAAATGACAGCGGTAAGATCACTGCTAAATGTTGGGTTTGGTGTCAAATACTATAATTTGATGTGGAAGTTGTAACTTGGTTTAAAAGTTGTAACTCAGTGTCGTATACTGTAACTTAGAGTTGACATTAGATACTAAAGATAGGACTAAGTTACAAAGGCTTGAACTTAGGGTTGAAGCTGAAACTACGGTTAGGTGCCAAAGGCTGGAACTAAGTGTTGTAGCTAGAGAAATGTGATTGGTGTAGTTCAATTGAACCTTAATGGACGAAAGTGAGTAACACAATACTTGAGGAGCTAGAACTATTGATCCGTTATCTGACTAGATGATCACTTGGACTTAGGTGTTAAAGAAGACTATTGGAACCTAAAAGTTTAGTATAACCGAAAACATGATGGTTGTTTTTTATTGATCAAAAGACCGGAGTCGATGGAGTAGAGTCAGAGCTAAATGCATGTTTTCGATGACCTGATCTGAAGTAGTTTGTTGAGTCTACCGGAACACTATGTTTTGTTCCTAATTGAGTTGTGCTTAAGTTCCTCGTTGAACTAGGCTCCTTCTAATTTGTTGGGTATTTTATTTTTTGAGTTTCGTATTTAATTAAGTTTCGTATTTAATTAAGTTTCGTATTTAATTTAGTTTCCTATCAAACTGGGTTTCTTATTTATGAGGTTTTAATTTAACTGATTGGGGATTAGCACTTGTTGGTTAATAAGGTTTAATCTATAATGTATGTGGATAATTACGGTTTCTCCTAAGTGTATACATAGAAGAAATAACACAAAGCTAGGGTTTTATGGCGTGATGTGACGAAACATCAATGGTAGAAATAGATGAGAGTGTCTAGTTTGCTTTCGAGAGATAAAGAGCTTGTATTTTTTTTTCATAGTGAGGTAAGATATAAATATTTAAATAGACATTTTGAGTCACGATCTTTTTGTAAGCCCATAACATATGTTTGTGACAAAGTTGAGTGTTTGAGTGTTTACTGTTTGAGATTATTCGTATAGCCTCCTATATATATTGTGTATATTACCCATGGATGTATGATCTCTTCACGATCTGAACCACTTTAAATATCTTATTGTGTGTTTGATTTATTGTTGGTTCTTCTTATTAACTTTGCTCTTAAAATAAGTTAAGATCTGAAGCTTTAATTACCTCGTACAACCTATCGGTAGGTGTTCACCAATTTTGATCTACTTCGTTAAGTGGCTAAGATTCGACATGGCGAGTCTTGTTCATGGATGAATATTGTTTGGATATTATTGATTTTCCTAACAAATATAAATTATAAGGGGTGAATTCCATTTAAATTTATGTGTGTAATGATAAAATTTTAGAGTTATAAGACAAAGGCCATGAATTTAATATTATAAAATCATACATTTACATTGGAAGCTCATTCAAACAATTGGTCCAAATAAATATCTATAAATCAACCAAAAGTAATTCACCTCACTAAATTGGCTTCGGTTTGGGAACTGATTGTACTCAGAAGGTAATTGGAAGAACTGGTGGAAGAGTATGACGGACATCTAAGGGCGCTACAAACCATGATGATTACTCTTGCTCCCTAAATGCAACATTATTGAGGCTATAATACTAAGAACGAGGATGACTCTACAACATACATGTTAAGATAACTCTAGCAATACAACAGGGAAAAAAATAGTTTAGCGTCTTATGGCCGATGAACTCCAGGGGCACTTAAACTAAGAATATTATGATAAGGATAAAAAACGACAACATTTTTATGAACATTCTCATCGTAAAAAATGAGCAAAATACCAAATTCTCAATACCATAATAAGAGAATAAAGGAGGCGGAACATCGTCTCACATCACAAAAACAAAATGGAAAATGGAAAATTAGTCGGTCTCACCAACCAACTTGCATCTTAGTATAATATCCCTCAACCCCCTTTAGCATCACAAGTAAGTCACAAAATATCCTATCAATTCCCTATGGTAAATAAACTTATCCAACAACACTTTTTCAAAGCTCCACCAATATACTATATAGTTTAACATAACTTCCATATTATTCCACCAACAAATTATGCAAGTAATCCAAACTCCTCCCACGCACAACAAAACGCTTCAGGGTTTACCATCATCTTCGTTCTCACAAAACTATCAGCTAATAAATCAAACAAATATTGTTTTTATGCTTTAGTCCTCACAGTGACCTACTTAGCAAAAGCAACCAACATATTTTTCTTTGACCTAGGGAGCCAAAGTCATTTTGGAGTATTTTTTGCTGGCCTGAATCTTGGCTACTTCGAGTCTCCACTTCCAATAGAGACTATGTATGGATACTTACTTCCGAAATTTAACAACAATAAAATAAAGAAATATGATGATAAAGGGGACCTTGAACACCACATAGAGCAATCTATGTATGAAATATTGTGTTATAGAAGACATGACAATGTCGTGTAAATAGAATTCCTCATGACTTTCAGATAGTACGGTAATGTGGTTCAACAGTATTCCTCAACTACTTTGAGTCTCTACTTCTGCCAGAGATTCTATATGGAAACTTATCTCTAAAATTTAATAACCATAAAATATATAAATATGATGATAAAGGGAATTCATACCATATATAGAAATTTCAAAAGCGAAATTATGTATTATGGAGGAGACAACAAGATGATGTACGGAGCATTCTCCATGACTTCCAGTGGTAACACACTATTCTGGTTCAACAGCTTTTCTTCAAATTATATCAGAAGATTAAGCATGTTGGGGACCACTCCCATGAACTGGTTTATTGGGTACAAACTCATTCAAAGAGATGATGATTATATAATCCATTAAAAGAAATTTCCTACAAATTATCTATAAGACTACACTCATTTTTTTATTGAAACTAAAAATAAAATGTAAGATTACCATAATTTGGTAGCAGTTGTGGCTTACAAATTGGGTATAAAATATCATGAAATATAAGACAAAAAAATGAACAATACTAGATCCATACTAGATATGGTCGTTATTATATACATACTTTAAGACTATAAGATGTGTACTAGATTTTTGAATCAAGTTTTAGATTGTTTTTCTCTAAGCCTCTTTATCTCTAACTTAGGGTTATGGTTTATATCTGCTCTTTTCGTTTCTTTTCGTGTTTTTTTTGCAGCCGTCGATTCTATTTCGACTACCCCCTCCATCAATGTGGTTTTAGAATAATGAGAAATTAAGAAGAATGTCCAATATTTGCTTATGATAATGGATATGTACTTCCTATACAATGCGATTTTGGGAAGACCCGGTTGGATTACATACATTTTGTAATATCAATAGTACATCGGTATCTTTGATACATAATGCATGGAAAGTTTAGTCTAATATAAGAAAACCATCAAACATCAATATAATATTATACAACCTTTTTAATTCTTAAAATATAACATCCAATAAAAGGACCATTATCTTTGATAATATAGATGACTTTAGAGAGGTCCCTCCTCTAATCAAGACAGGTAACGAAGTTGAATACACTCATATGAAAGAAAATAAATTTCTTCACCTTGACCGAGAGATACCAACCAAATTCATGTATAAATTATGTGGTTTTTTTTAAAAAAAAATTGGATATGTTTGGATTTATTGTCCAAGATGTGACATGAGTCCTTGTCAAAGTGATATGCCATAAATTATCCATAATAATATGTTTTGGCCAATCAAGTAGAAGATGAGATCATTCTCCCCAAAAAATGATTAAGGTAGACAAATCAGCACAATAGGTCATATCACAGAAGCATATTACCTAACATAGATATGCAACCCAATGTTAGCGAGGAAGAATAATGATAAATGGAGAATGTGTGTTGATTTCATTGACTTGAACAAAACTTTTCTAAAGATCATTTTCCTCTTTAAATAACTTGATGAGCCGGTGGATGTAACTTCATAAAATAAAATGTTATCCTTCATGGATATTTATTTGGGCTACAATCAAATTCCAATGTATAAAGATAATAAAAACACACCACATCATCAGTGATAGGGGACTTCATTACTATAAAGTTATGTATTTTGGGTTGAATAATGTTAGAGTAACATATAAGAGGTTTGTAAAAAAAAACTTTTGCAACTCAGCTTGACCAAAATCTAAAAGCCCATATTGATGATTTGTTGGTCACTATAAAGTAATAGGAAGACCATTTGACAAACTTGCCCAAAAGCTTCGCCAACCTTGAAAGAATAAACTTGAAGTTAAATCCAGAAAATTGTATTTTTGGTGTAAGATCTAAAAAGATTTTGTATTATATGGTCAATGAGAAATGCATTGAGGGAGATCCGACGCGACTTTCGAGCAAAACCTTCCCGAAACATTGAAGTAGTTCAAATACTAGAAGGAAGGTTAACTGCATCATATATATTTATTTTAAGATCTCCATATAAGTGTCAACCCTTCTTTTAGATACTAAAAGGATTTGGTAGATTCAACTGGACACATACCTATGATGAAACAATCAACAACATTAAAACATTATTGGCCTCTCTAGAAGTATTAACAAAACAAAATCTGGGTGAGTCTTTCTTTTTATATTTGGCAATCTTAAATTATGTTGTTAGTACAATTCTAATTAAAGAAAAAGAATATGCATCTTGTGTAATATATTATATTAGTAAGTCCAATAGACATCGAGCCTCATTAACTTGCCTAAACTTGACTAGTTGCTGCCAAGAAGATGAGGCCCTACTTTTAGACTCATACAATTATAGTAAAACAATTAATCCTTCTAAAAAACGTATTGTATAAATTTTAAAAAAAACAATAATTTGGATTATAGATTCTTTAGTAATTAGCATTCTACCACAACCTCATCCATTCGTCAAAAAACACCTAAATATAGATTTACCGCACAAATAAAAATTGATTTATTAGATTTTAACAAAATTTATTAAACATAAAAATAATATCTGGTTTAACTTTTTAATAGGTAAAAAAACTTAAATATTTGTATATTTGTAGTTTTCATCCATTTTAAATTTTATAAATGAAAATAAATACATTTATATGTATATTATTGTGATATAAACTTAAATTTACCTATTAAATATTTGATCTATAATTATTTTTGGTTGAATTATTATTGTGTTTTTGGACATCATATAATAGTTAAAGTTGTGAAGTATTAACTATAAAGTCCAACGACGAGATGATATTGATTTATCGCCCATAACTTTTTCACCATTTTTAAACATGTTTTTTATATTAAATATTGAAAACTACTATGGTAAAAATGTTGTACTATTATTTTTTTGTTTTATAGTATATGTTTTATAAACTTAAATTTACCTATTAAATATTTGATCTATAATTATTTTTGGTTGAATTATTATTGTGTTTTTGGACATCATATAATAGTTAAAGGTGTGAAGTATTAACTATAAAGTCCAACGATGAGATGATATTGATTTATCGCCCATAACTTTTTTACCATTTTAAAACATGTTTTTATATTAAATATTAAAAGCTACTGTAGTAAAAATGTTATACTATTTTTTTTATAGCATATGTTTTATAATACATGCTGTTTTAAAATATTATTTTATTTCATTGCGTGTTTTAAATATATCAATATAAATTTAATATTTATTTATTATTTTTTACCAATCAGTTGTATTTGAAAAAATTATAAAAACAAAAAATAATTATAACATCCTTAGAACCACAAAAAAATTTAGGATCCAAATGATAATAAACTAGATACTTAATTAGTTTAAAATTACATTTAGTATTTCGAAACACAATTTTTGGGTTTGACACATTTATATATAAAGAAAACAATATTTAATAACTTTCCAGAAAAGGTTAGTGTGACTTCTTTAGAAAAACTAAATTTATTAAACCTTTTCTTAGAATTCTTAACCTTTTACGATCCAGACCCTTTTACACAATATTTTAGATTCTATTATATTGAAAGCTTTTATCTGAATCTATAACATCAATTCTCGTTGTCAAAAAGTTACCCTAATTTTTTTACAAAAATATAAATTATAAGAATTAATTGTATAAAAAACGAAAAATGTTAAATATTGTAGACGCTTGATCTTCAAATGCTTTCAAAATCATATAACAATTTATTTTAATAATATATAAATAAAATAAATAAATAGATGCATATGCGCATATCGAGATAATTATGTGACCATGGGATCATCTGCCGAGAGGATTATCTTCTCATGTACTTCTTCTCTTTCGCTATCACTCGAGAACTTTGATGCAGCTAGCCACTTGACTTGTTCAAATCAATGAGATGTTTTCTCTCTTTTTACATTTACATCTCATAAGTTACATTCTTATTAAACTCATCCCTCTATAATTATCTCTCTTGCATACCAAACGATTAGGAAAAAATATTCAACTACACAATATTATCGGAAGTTAAATAATCACTTTAGAATAATAATTATGTATATATATTTAACAGTTCATATCTTAATGGAAACAACAAAATTAATTAAACAAAAATAAATAAATACACACGCCAATGCTTAACGTGATTCAAATGGTGGAAATAAAAAAAAAAATTCTTCGGAAGGAACCCGCAGCCGCTACTCAGAGTGCAATGAGTGCGCACATGGTTAACCCTCAGTCTGACGCGATAGCTTGCAAACCAACGCCAGAAGATAAACCACACAAGGGGACAAGCTCAGCCGAGAAAGCGTATGTAGAGGGACTCGAACTCATGACCTTTGATCACAAGCACATCTTACTCAACCAATTATGAACAATTAATATTCTTTTTTATTAAAAAAAAATTATAAGAAGACTCTCCATACACAAAAAATTCAATCACTCTTTGTTATAAAGCTTTCGGAGTTCACAAAGATCACAAAGATAACGCGATTCATAACTTTTTATTCATGGTCTATCTCACCTCATTTCTCTCTCTAAAAACCAAAACTTTATCTCACTAAATAAACAGTTCGTTTCGCAAATCATTAAATATGTTCGACCAGTCACAAACTTATATTTGTTTTTTTTTTCTATTTATAGGTTTTAAAAAAATTCTACTTATTTAATATAAACTTTATATAAAATCTCATTCATCAACGAGTGTAATAAAGTCACAATCCTTTAAAATAGGAAACCTCATAAATAGAATCTAAATTAATAGAATACTTAAATATATACAAGACTCAATTAATAGAATTAATATAGAAATATCAAAATACGACACCTAATTAAATAGGAAACTAAACAAATATAAGAAGATCTGTTCAATAAATAAATTAAACCTAACACCATTTGAAGAACTGACCGTGAAGCATTTGACAACTTCAAATCTAGGCATCGACATAATGCCATCAGTTGGGATCGTCGGCACATGCCTTCGGTTCAGTCTCTACTATATCGGCTCAGTTCTTCGGCCATGTAGAAAACAAACCGCATGTCTTTGTCAAAACTCTCCATTAGGTTCCAGTAAACGTTTTTACACCTAAATATTGGACACAACTCTGCCTTGAGAGAATCTAATAGTTCTTGTATAATATCTTCAGCCGATCCAGCTACGCCCATGTAGTCCTTCAACATTACATATGTTGACGAGTTACTTCTAGCATATACCTAAACATTCTCCACCTAGACTTATAATAACTCCAGCGCCCATTGCATCCCACGTCCTACTCTTTAGAGACCGACTCACCTGCAGCATAGACTTGCACTAGTCTTATGTTATTCATGAAAATTTGAAAACGAAAATACCTTGGTCAGAGCATCCAAAGGATGTTTTTTGTTAGCAACCTTAACCACTTCTAGTTTCTCCCTCTCCAACACATCTCGGATAAAGTGCAACTTAATATCTACATGTTTACTTCGCTCATGAAATTCCAGATTCTTCAGTAAGTGAAGAGAACTAGTGTTATCACAAAACACAACCACATCTTGCTCTACACTAGTGAGTTCACCCAAAAATCATTTCAGTCGAATAATTTATTTCATGGTTCCGTAGCAGTCATATATTCGGCTTCCATATATGATATCACAATGAATTTCTATATACAAAAATTCCAGCTAACCACTTCTCCAAGCACAATAAACTAGAAAACTTGAAGTATAGTTTCTTATGTCAAGGTAACCTGCATAATCAGAGTCAATGTACCATTTAAACACTATATCACTTGTATCATTCTGATTGTAACATAACCCTTCAAGTATCCCATGAGCCACTTGAGTGTATGCTAATGTGATTTTTCCAAATTTGACATGAATTTTCTTAAAACACTTTGGTGTTAAAAATATAAGATCTCGTGCAAAAATATAAGGCATCTCCAACATATACTTCTTATTTACAGCTTCGGTTGGTGTTTGAGTGGCACGGAGTTTATATTGGGTGCTAATTGAAGTTCTAAGCTTTTTGGCTTCAGATATAAAGAACTTCTTTAGGACCTTCTATATATATTTTTGTTAATGTACGAATAAATACCCATTCGACTCGTTGCCCCTGATATCAAAACAAATTTCCCTTTTAGTCTCTTTCATATCCTTCATCTCAAACTCTTTTTAACTAAGTATTCATTTTTTAAATCCACTTCATATATCTTCCAACTATTAGTATGTTATCCACATACAACAACAGTAAGACTTGACCATCAATGTGTGTTTCCCCATTTCAATATACAAAATTTCCATAGCAGTTACAAATAAATTTGATAGAGCTCATAAAAGAATTAAATCTTTTACTCCACTACCTTGAGCTCTGTTTCAGATCATAAAGAGGTCACTTCAACAAATACACACTATCTTCCTTCTTTTTTGTAAACTCTTCCGGCTGGCACATGTAATTACCTCTTCAAGTTCATCATGAAAAATTATAGTAGTACAATCCATTTGATCTAGTTCAAGATCAAATCTGTCAAAAGTTGATAGTCGAACTCTGATGAAGATTTATTTTGCAATCTGCCATTCAAATTCACATCACTCTTTTGCGTAAAGATCTTAGCTACCAGTCTAGCCTTGTATCTAGGTAACTCAACATGGGGAACCTGTTTTTCTCTTGAATATTCATTTACTCACAACCAGATTTTGACCGCTCTACTGCTTCATAAGAATCCAAGTGTTCATCTTATTGAAAATTTGAGTTATTCTTGCATGGTCGTAAGCCACTTCTTTGTATCATTCCTTTTGATAACATCGTAATAGCTTTCGAGTTTAAGAACATCTCTATGCATTTTAATAGATAAAGAACAATCATTTATATCGGAAAATCATAAATCTATAATTGTTTGCTTGATCTCTGTATTCTATCCTCGCTAATTGATAACTCTTAAGATTGTGTTTCTCTCCAACCTGATCATATGAAGGTTTGGAACACAAGAACCTCAGCACTTTTGGACTCATACAGTGGTTGAACTTCCTATGTACGAGCCAAAGCTGAATCGGGTCTTAAATCATATTCGGTATACGCATCGACACCTTCACTTTCTAGATTAAACCCATCATCAACTTGACATCTTTTTTCATCAATAATAGGCTGGGTCTACGCCATCTTCATTCTCATTAAAAACTACGTCCCTTCTTATCAAATCCTTCTAACATCAAGATTAAAATAACCACAACCTATACATTCTTACTTATTTCGTATAGCCGAAGAACAAATATTTTAGTGCTCTTGACCAAATCTTGTAATTGCTTTACATTTGCATAGGCTTAATCTCCGAACATTTTAAAATATTCAAGTTTAAGTTTCTTTTTACACCAGGCTTCTTCAGGGAAAGAATATTAAACACCGAAGGTGAACTCCTATTGATGATATATGCAATTATTATCTCTACTTCTCCGTAAAACCTTTAGCCCATTCTAATTGTGTGAATCAGACACCTAACCCGTTCCACGAAGGGTTAGTTTATTCTCTCAATAAAACCATTATGTAGAATCCCACCTACAATTCGGTGTCTAGATATACCGAACTTTTCACAATAGCTACTGAAATCATTGTTCATATATTCCAAAGCATTATCAGTCTGAAGCCTCTTCAGTACTTTCCTTTTTAGATTCTCTTTCAATATTTTTCAGTTCATAAAAGAAGCAAATGCTTCATCCTTGGTCTTAAATAGTATAATTATAATTTATTTAAATAATCATCTATGAGAGACATAAATTATGTTGCACCACCTAGGGTAGGCTCCCGTGTCGGACCCTAAAGATTGGAATGAACATAATCGGACACTTTGTTGGTTGTCTGGTTGATGGGCATAAACTTCACCCTCTTGTTCTTACCCAATACACAAATTTCATAAAATCTTGGCTTCCAAACTGCAGTACCATCTAACAACATCTGTTTACTTAGTTAACCAAGTTCTTTCTTACTTAAATGCATTAAGCGATGATGCCCAACGTGGTGGAATCTTTCACCATACTATACACTCCCCTTAAAAAATGCAGTTACTATAAAATGACCAAAATAAAAATCGTAATTAAATAGGAGAGCTATCAAATAGAAAACTTTCAGTTCAATAAATAGATTAACCTCAACTTCATTTGGAGCATCGCCCTAAAAAACCGTCGGTAACTTCGTATCTAGACATCAGTAAAATGTCATCAGATAAGATCACATGCACATGCCTTCAGCTCAATCTCTATTCCATCCGCTTCAGTATGCACATGTCTTTGACCAAAATCACCCTTAAATTTCAACAAATCAATCTATACATAAATCTTGGCCAAAATTTTATTTTATTTTAAAAGAACCCAATAATTTCTATCTATAAATATCTATAGTTTTCAATATTATCATTAGTCTTATAGGCTTTTGTAATAAAAAAAGAGAGCCTTGCAAGACCCTAAGTCTGATATCTTCACCCATATAAGTAAACGTTTCATCATCTAACATCCCAATATAAACAAGGTTATGTTTAACTTCGGGTTTATACCTTATGTTATTGATTACTCTCTCAAATCAGGTAGACAATTTGAGCCGAATTGTTATAATATCTTTAACATCACATGATTATTCAGTGCCAATGATGACCTTTCCATCTTCAAACATATTAGGTCTTCAAACCAATGCTTAATGGAAGTCATGTGAAATGACACACCCGAATCCAACCCTTATTTATCGTTGTACCTGTAAGAATAAGAAGTCATTAACCTATAATCACAGTCATTAGGCATTATTCCAGTATCCAAGTACCTAATAAAAGTTTATAAGTTCAATATTTTTTACTGAACATCTAACAATAATTATTTATATCAAAATTTAAATGGTCGACGTCTCGCTTTTATAAACCTACTTTACGTATAAAGATGGGGTAAAAAACACCACAGGTCCTCCATGTTTGTCACTTGTAACACATCAGTCCCTATTCATTGTCTCTGTAATAAAGTGGTCCCTTATGTTTTAAAAATGTAACAAACATATCCTTTTTGGTAATAAATAGGTCCTTCATGTCTGTAATAAACAGGTCCCTCACGTTTTCAATTTGTAATAAACAGGTCCCTCAAATTTTCAGAAAAGGATCTGTTTGTTATGTTTTTAAAACATAGGGACCGGTTTATTACAGAGACAAATAATAGGGACTGATATGTTACAAATGGCAAACATGGAAGACTTTTGGTGTTTTTAACCCTATAAAGATGTATACCTTAAGTACCTATATAGCCTACCATTACTGTACAAAAATGTGAAATATTTTAACTATGAACGGTATAAAAAACAAATTAGGTGGTTTGAGAAAAAATATTATAGTGCAGGGGTAGTTGCTATTTATAGCCCATCAATCTGGTACTTCTTTATTTGCCACACAAGCACGGCCTTGTTTTGCTAGTAGTGCCTTTAGCTTCATGTGCGTTCCGAGTACCATTCGTTTCAATTATGAATGGCATTTCCGAGTACACTTCATCATTACTATTATCAGTTATCACTTTATTAAATTTAGATCTAACTTCTAAGTTCTTTATTACATCGTGAGTAGGGTTGGTAATATTTTACCATGGATCCGTCCTGATCTCATAAAGCAGGCTATCCGAATTTATTTTGGGAACGGTAATATGATTGGTATTTTTAATTGTTTTTTTTTTATTCATAGAAATATTGTTGAATAATTTTTAAAAAAATATTCTTTTATATTACCTATTTGTTTGAATGGTTACTAATTACTAAGTATAAATACAAATAACAACAATGAATATAATTTAAAAACTCAGAACTTTTAAAACTAATTCTAAGAAATTATTTTAATAAAAAAAAATTAATTTAACAAGTCCATACCCAACCGTCTAAATCTAAAATATAAAAATAATTTATATAAGAAAACATTTTTTTAACATATACAATTTTTTATATTTGAAAAAACCATAAATCAAACTTGGTTTTTTTTTATATATATTTTAATGTAGGTTAATGGTCGTTGTGATCGGCTATGAATTTTAGATGCTATATATGAGCATGAAATTGCGCCAAAATATACAATTTTTTGTTTATGTTTGTGGTACAAAATTCGTTCGTCATGCACACGAGTGAATTTTTCCATTATTAAATACCCCGCGTCTCACATCTGAATTAGATAAGCTTTCGCGAATGTAATTACCATATTTTACAAATGCAATTATATGATGTCGCACAACATAAATTGTATAAAAAAATTAGAAACGCAGAGATTAGGTGTCAGATCTTATCTTATACTAAATGTTCAACCATCTTAGCTACATTTTTTTTGGTATCAGTTTAGTAATTTAAAATATAAATTATTTAATACAAAATGAATGAATAAATTCTCTAGTGACAAGCAAATGCGTCAGTGTTTTTCACCAAAGCCTATGTTTTTTTTGGTGAAAGTAAACTTTAAATTAATGGAAATAGTTCATACAAGAGACCTGGGGCATACCCTGAGAAGACATTTAATTGAAAAAGAGTTAGATGAAGAAATACTACATAGATCATAGGAAGCATAAGATCACTGAGTGCTGACGTAGCATAAACGAGGCTCGGACTTCGGGCTTGATTAGATCTACTGAAGGATTGCTAGAAGTCTCGGTGAGAGAAAAACCTGCATAAAAAAGAGGAGTAAGTAGATGAAGCATTATAAATTTTATTATGGCCAGCTGATCTTGGTACCCTGGAATCTGAATCGTAGATCATCTACAATACGATGGAAAGTTAAAGATTCTAGGGCTGGAGCGGAACCAAAAATTCTTGCATTCCGCTCCTTCCAGACGTGGTAGGTGACCGCGCCAAAACAAGCACGCCATATAAAATGGTCACGAGAGATGGACCATTTTGACGCCTCGATAACCCAAGATTGCCAGCACGAAGAAGAGAGCGGGAATCCTAGCTTAGAACTAGCATATGACCAAATATTCTGAGTGTATCTACACTCATAGAGTATATGAGAGATAGATTCAGCATCAGAATTGCAAAGGACACAGTCAGTGGGGGTGTTTAGTCCCCAACCAAGAATTTTGTCCCTGGTTACAAGCTTGCCTAAAATAGCGAGCCAAAGAATAAAAGAGTGGCGAGGAATGTTATATTTGTGCCATACTAACCCGGCCCAACCCACTTCGGAGTTGGGAGATCGAATTGCATTATACGTGTCCTTAATTGTGAACGCAGAATTTCCTGCTATTGCCGTCCAGAACGGGACATCGATGGAAGCGATGTTAGGGGGGAGAGTTTCGATGAGGTTGTTTATTTCTCGTAGATGAGATCTACTTCGGGATCTCGCTGGTCTGATATCGGCTGGCCAGTTCCAGGATCCATTAAGAATGATATCCGATACCTTAAGATTTTTTCCCAGCCGAGAGTCACATATTATGTTTTCTCCATAGTAAGAAGTCAGGGACTTTGAAAGAAGCCAAGGGTCGTACCAGAAAGAAGTATTTTTACCATTGTCAATAGCCACCATGTACAAATTACTTGCCAAAGGGCGCATACGAAGAATTTTCCTCCAAATCCACGAAGGATTGGATCCAGATTGGATGATCCAGAAGTTTTTTCCTTTCATTTTTTCCACTTTTATCCACTCACACCAGATGGAGTGATTAGTATTACTCACAATAGACCAAAGATGCTTGAGGATGGCCGCCTGATTCCAAATCTTTAGATTCAAGATCCCAAGGCCACCCTCTTTTATGGGAGACATTACAGAGTCCCATGATACTTTTGCCCCATGAATTTTCGTGATCGTTCCCGACCAGAGGAAACGGCTAAGGTATTGACTAATCTCTTTGATTATTCTAGAGGGGAGAATAAAAATAGAGGACCAGTAGACCTGACCAGTAAATAAGACAAACTTAATTAACTGAAGCCTTCCTGCATAAGAGAGGAGTTTGGAGGTCCATGACTCAATACGATTGGTGATCCTGTGAAGAAGCAGACGACAGTCCAAGTGGGTAAGTCTACTCGTAATAAGGGGGACTCCCAGATACTTTACTGGGAGAGAACCTTCCGGGAAGCCCAGGATGGGCAATAGACTAGACTTAAGAGACTCATCAATACCCGAAAGAAAAATATGACTTTTTAAAGGGTTGACTTTAAGACCAGAGAGCTTATAGAATTCGTCCAGGGCCTCTTTTATAAGGTTTAGAGAGATGGAGTCCCCATGGCTGAAGATCATCAGGTCATCTGCGAAGCAGAGATTGATGATTTTAAGCTTTTGGCACTTCCAGTGAAATCTAAAGTTTTTATTCTGGCTTTTTTCTTTGAGTAACCCAGAAAGAACTTGCATAATGAGTACAAAAATGAAAGGTGATAAAGGATCACCTTGTCTCAGACCCTTTTTCCCAGAAAAATTCCCATAAGAGTCTCCATTAATATTAATTGAGTAAGAGGTGGAGGAGATACATTTTATTATCCAAGTAATCATTTTTTCAGGAAATCGCATTGCCACCAGGATGTCAAGAACTAGGTGCCAATGGACATTATCAAATGCTTTCATTATATCTATTTTGAGAGCAATCCTTTTGCCTGCAGCATTGGAATGATACCCTCGCAATAGTTCTTGGGACAATAGAATGTTATCTGAGATATTCCTTCCCGCCACAAAGGCCGATTGAGAAGGGTCGATTAGATAAGGGAAGGAGTCCTTAATTCTATTAGCTAGAATTTTGGAAATGATTTTATAAACAACATTGCATAGGGCAATGGGTCTAAAGTCTCCAGGAACAGAGGGAGATACGGTTTTGGGAATAAGAGCAATGGAAGTTGAGTTCCAAGACTTATCCAAGGATCTCGAATTAAAGAATTCTAGGACACCATTACAAATATCAGGTCCAACTATATTCCAAGAAGATTTAAAGAAGGAAGAGTTATATCCATCAGGCCCAGACGACTTATTACTGTCAATGCTGAATAATGCAGATTTAATTTCCTCGCAAGAGATTTCGCGCGTCATTAAATCCCTATCATTACTGTTGACAGTGGAAGTAATCAGAGAAGAGACTCTCTCCAGACCCAGGTAAGAGATGGAGTGATGAGTGCCCAACGAGTTTTCGAAGTACTTAACAATGACTTTAGAGATACCAGCTGGGGAAGAGATGGTAACTCCAGAGTCATTATTAATAGAATTGATTTTATCACGGAAGAGACGGGACTTGATACTATTATGGAAGAATTTAGTATTCTTGTCCTCGAGCTTAATCCAATTTTCTCGAGATTTTTGTTTTAGAAATGACTCCTCAGCACGACTATAAAATATATAGTCTTTGGATGCCTCAATTTCTTCGCAAATGAGTCTCGGATTGAGGGGATCTAGCCCAAGTCTTGATTGGGTCTCAAACATCTTGGATTGAGCCGTACTAACTCTATTACTGATATCACTAAATTCTCTACAGTTGAGTTTAGCGAGATCGAGCTGGAGTCTATTTAGCTTTTCAGTTACAAGCCGCATACCAGAGGAGGAAGTAGGGCATTTCCAACTTTTCAGGACAATTTCCTTAAAAGAAGGATGTGATTGCCACATGTTGAAAAACCGGAAGGGCTTTTTACTTCTAGGTCTAGGCATACCGAGATTGAGAGTTACTGTGGTATGGTCTGACGTTCTAAGGTAGCCATAACGGGCATTAGACATTGGGAAAAGGTCGTCCCAGTTGGAACTGACCATAACCCGATCAATTTTAGAGAGGATTGGTCGAGCAGGCTGCTTGTTAATCCAAGTGAAGTGAAACCCGGTGGACCGGAGATCACTTAGCTCACTTAGGTAACAACAGTTGTTAAACTCGTCAATAGCTGAATTCCAGTTATCAGAAGCACCAATTCTCTCGTCAGGGCGACGAATTGCATTAAAGTCTCATAGGGCGACCCAAGGTATATGTTTCTCTTGATTGGAAATGGCAATTAGGTCGTTCCAAAGGGGAGAGCGATAAATTGCTTCGTTAAGAGCATAGATTGCTGTTAACCTAAATGTCGTATTATAATTATGGCATTTGACTCGGCAATGGATGTACTGGGGTGACTCGGAAAGCTTCGAGATTGTGATCACACTTGGGTTCCATGTGACCCAAATTCGACCGAGGGGATGGGAGGAGTAGTTATATATGACATGCCAGAAGGGGACCATTTTACTTATGATAGCATCAACCTTAGCTATATTAACTTTAGTCTCGACTAGAATAATCAAGGAAATACTATTTCTAATAATAAAATCAGTTACGTCTTTTTGTCTAACAGGGTCATTGAGACCCCGAACATTCCAGGAAGCAATATTCATTAAAAGAGTGACTTACAGTGCATTAGACGATGGACCTGTCGGAGGCCATTTCCATTATACCCTTCCCATTCGGGTCTACAGTGCGAAGCTTTTTCGGAGGAGATTCTGCCTCTTCTCCACTTTCCACTTCTGTCCCTTCATTTATGGATGAAAGGAGATGACTAGGGTCTGCTTCTGGAATGTACTCGGAAGGATCTTCCTAAGAGGATGAAGATGGAGCTGGGAAAGGGGATAGCTTCATGGGGCCTTTTTTTTGCAGATACGAGTAGGGTGACCAAAAACCTTATAGTTGGCGCACTGGAGAGGTAGGCCCTCGTATTCAAAAGATACCGAGATAGATTTTCCCCTTATCTTAAAGGAGAGCTCAGAGCGAATAGGAGATCCTATAGATATCAATATACAGATGCGAGCGAATCAGAGCTTTTCTTTTTTCTCCGTTTGGTGATCCACATATAAAGGAGTCCCTAAGACTGAGCCAATATTACTAAATCCCTCCGCCGTCCAGAGTTCCAGGGGCAAATTGAAAACCTTAACCCAGATAGGGATTTCCATATGAGGATCTTTGATAAGAGGGGAGAGAGGTTCCCAAACTTTCAGAATCATCAAATTGCCTCCAAAATGCCATGGGGCTCCCTCTAAGATCTTTTCACCATACTTTCGGAACCAAATTGAAAAAGAAAATAGCCTTCAGGAAGGGGCTTAAATTGAATGAGGCCAAACCTTTTCCACATAGCCTCAATATTAGCTTTGAGGAAGCTCAGATTGCTTGGTTGAGAAAGAAAATATCCTGAAAGACATGCTTTCCAGGATTCCGGAGGGCCCATTGCTGATTCTTTCATGATGAAATCATTGCCTACAAGTTCCATATGATTGACACCAATCACCAAAGGGGACCGGTTATCGCTATGTCCCGAAACAATACTCGCATAAGAAGATGGTGTTGACGAATGTATACGAGAATTTGAATTCGCAAATCCCAATGAGCTTGGTTTTAATGGAGGGGCTTGAGATAATTTTGAAAGGATTTGGGCAAGCTTATTTAAGAATCGCCTTCCTTTAGGTCCTTTGCCCGCGTTGCCAAAATTCCAGATTAATGAATATGGTACATAAAGAGACGGACCACCCATTATACCTTGACCCGCATTTCTTTTCGGTCTATCAATGGAGAGAATTTGGGTCGACCCGATCGATTTATAAGATCTACTATGGTTAGGTGATCCCGACCGGTTTAAATTGATAACCCGGTTTGGAGGCCCACTAGAGCAAGGACCCAAATGAGAACTTGCTGGATCCTTCTCCCTTGGCCCCCCAGAACCAGAAAGCAGGAAGAGTAGGTCTAGCTTTGACAAAGAACCAGAGAAACCCGCTTCCACCAAATCAACCCTAGTCTCTCTTGCCACTCCCAAATTCTCCTGAGCAGATCCAATCTTCGCCATTACCTTTCCGGATTTCTCCATAGCTAAACCTGACCTTCTAATCTTTAACCTTTCACCGGCCTCTTCTTCAATCGTCGATACCTGCTTCTTCATTCCCTCCCTGGACCGATTCCTCAGACCTTTGCTTTCCCCAGTTCCCAAATCTGACAGACCCTTGATGGTTTCCAAGGCGAACTCCGACGAACCCGTAGCCCTTCCAGTCAACTCGCCCAAGAGACCTTGACCGACCGACACCGCTTGGAGCTTAGATGCCTGGGACGAGTGATGAAGCCCTCTCGAAGAAAAATCAGAAGCGTACCCATATTGAGCATTCTCAAATCGAGCTCCTGAGCCTCTTGAGCCGATCGGAGGGATTTGAGTCGAGGGAGATATGGCAAACAATCCAGCTCGATGGAGAGGCGATCCTACTACAGGGGATCGAGGATTCGAGGTTGGGGATGAGTAGTGCTCATAGATGGCAGCAACAAGGTTTTCGTAAGCTCTGGTAGAGATTTGAGGCTCTGCTAATCCTTCAGAAGGCTGGAAATCCGGGCGGGAGAGGGCTCTCAACACCGAAGCAGAGGAGAAGTTAATCTCAGGGTTCACCAGGGTAAGTTGCTGGTTTATAGGTTGATGGTTTTGCACCGGGGTAGGTAGCTGGTTTGAAAGTTGCTGATTTTGCAGGGTGGATGGTGAGACAAGGAGGTAGATGGAATGCCCAGCTTCCATATGGCTTCTAGCTATGGCTAAAGCATCCCTAACGAGTGCTTCGTGGAGAGGGGAGATGGGGATAGGGAGGGGCGACGGAGAGTTGATCGGGAAACTGATTGGAGAACCAGCACAGATCCCGGGTTCAGAAGAGGTGACCGGAATAGAGGCCAGCTTGGAGGAGAAATCCTGCGAACGAACCGGTGAGAAGGAGTCTACGAATTCGGAGGCTGATTTTGGGCGAGGGGAAGTCATTGGAGGCAGAGCGAGGTAAGAGGATATTTGAATCTGCTTTAGACTTAGATACGAGCGAGTATTTCTTGAGTGGGGAGTGATTTTTAGAAGTGCTTTATAGATAGAGTATGGAGAGCTGGGATTTGGACTTAAACATGAATAGGATAGAATCATGGTACTAGCTACTGGTCTAAATAGTTTGGTAGTCTGAGATATTGTAGAAGATACAGAAGGTAGGGTAAGGAGGATAGCAGGCCTAGGGGTTGAGAAATGGTGAATAGAAGGGAGAAAGTTGAGTATAGAACATGAGAGCCAGTAAAGCTCAATATGGCTATGTGTCTTAGGCAAAAGCAGGAGGCTTAAGAAAGAGAATGTTGGGACTTCCCAAAATAGAGAGGAGAGAGACCGACGAGGCAGAGGCTTCGAAGGGGGTGCCAACCAGGATTGTAAATCTGGTTTGATTAATGGGACCTTCTTAGTTCGAAGGTAATTCCAAATTAAAGTTATACCAGAGGACAATAAGGAGTACAGCTTCAAAAACCTGGGTTTTGAATGGGGATTGACTATTCTTAGATTAGACAATGGAAGAGACATTTTGGGGTTCCTACTTGCTCTGAAGTGCTGGTTGAGTGATGAAAGCTGGATGGAAGACTTTGGTTTTGAAGGAAAGGGAGGACTGTGGTACATGATGTGAGGTGCTTGATAGGACTCTGCCTTCAATCTTGACTCGTTTGCTGCTGATTCCAAGACGGTTAACCAATGAATTAAGAGGAAGAATAGGCAGAAAGGGGATAAAAGATGGTTTTGGTTCAAACCAGGGCTTATACATGAGATGAAGAGGGACAACGAGGCTTTGGAATTTGGAGAAGAGATGATCTTTACTGCCATATACCAAGCATTGCAACAGAGTTCTAAACATTGAATTCCCTGGCCATAAAGTCAGGGAAGCTTTGAAGGCACCAGGGGAGATTTGTTACCGTTGAATGTTAGAGAGAGGGGAGAACATAGTATGTTATCGCTAGGCCTATGTTCATCACCAAAGCCTAATGAATTCATTCATTTATTTTTATTTTTAAATAATATATATATTTTTTGTGTCAAAGTTGATACCCAAAGTGTTGTAGCTCATATAGTAAAAAGCTTGCTTAGGAGCTCCAAGATAAATCTTCGCATTTCAATTTTTTTATATTGCAAATCGTGGTAAGTTTACATTTATAAAATCTAATATAAATTCAACTTATATCCTCGATACATTTGTATTTTCAATATCTAATATAATTTTAATTACAAAGCACACCAAGTATAGTTTGTTTTGTCCAATTTGATTGCCAAAATTGTTCATACATGGAATCTAAAACTAATTGCCTACACCGAACAATATTAATTTATCAAAAAATCTATCGAAAATCAAACTCAAATTTGATTTGTAGTTTTCATTAAAAAAAACAATTTTGTAGGTTTAAAAAACAAAAATACTTTACATAAATTATCTTAGAATTGAAGGTTAAAGGTGTATTTGTTTAAAAAACCATATTTTGATGTTAAATAAAACATTTATTTTTTCTATTATTCGTAATGGTACTAAAAAATCAAAATTACTAATTATAGGATGGTTTTAGACAAAAATATCATTTCACACTTAAAAAATATATAAATTAGATTGCTAAACATAGTTGCCAAACTTCAAACAAAAATAAACTGACGAATATCCATTTTGAAGTTAACTTACTGGGTATCTGTTATTTTATTATTAATTAAAATTTGATTTTTTATTATGTATAAATCCAAAAATTATTGTTAGGTGTGATTAGATCTTATTTCTTATTATTTTATATATAATAATATTTTTAATAATTTTTCTATTGTTTATAGATTAAGAATCATATTAAACGATGTCTTTATAAGATTTAAGAATCGAGACGGTATAGTCGTGCAATTGGAACCGAATGGTTTATATGGAATAAAATCTATATTATCATATTCTATAGTAGTTGTTTTAATTTAAGTATTTATTCCATAATCTAACTAATTTTAGGATTATGATATATAGTGTTAAGTTTAGATTCAAAATGACTGAGGTATGAGCTAAGCTAAAATTTAAGTGCCTTGACATTTGGTGAAAATTAAAGATAAGAGCTCTGGAAAAAGTTGTAACTTAATATTGAAGCTGGAACCAACTACCAAAGGCTGGAACTAAGGATTGAAGCTGAAATAATGTGATTGAGGCAGCTGAGCAGAGAACTTAAAGGATGAAAACTTGAGTAATTCGAGAACTTAAAGGTTGTAGCTTTTGTATATTTACAAAATAGATGTTCAACCGAAGACTTATGTGTTGATAAGTATGTTGAAACTTAAAGGAATTAGCTTAGCCAAAACAAGTGTTAAATTAATGTTAGAATCAAATGTGTAAGATCATTAGATGTTAGACCGTGGTGCATAAATATATTGTCAAATACTTTTAAATATACCTAAGTGTTTCTTGAAGAAACTCATATTGATTAACTGATCTCAATCATTGATCAAGTATTTATTGGTCTAAAGCGTGCTTGAAGATTAAGCAAGATAATACATATGCCAAATATCAGGTGTCAGGATGGTAGTGAGATTATCTAGTGCACTGTATGATGGTACATATGGTAGGGCTCCAACGATATTTTTGTTCAGTTTTCTAATAGATCAAATTGTAAGTTATTATCGTGAGCATAGAAGTTCAACTATCTAGTAATTGGTTATATATATAATGGATAAAAAGTATTAAGTCAGTACTGAAGTGGTTGGAGAGAATTTTCTAGATAGAGGAAGTCTTTGCTTGTCTAATTTTAGAGAGATGAGTAAGGTAGAAGATAAAACATTGAAACAAACACTAAGATCCATAATGTATTTTATAACTATAATGTGCTTTATACAAAAAGAAGATTAGTTGTGTTTTGATTGAGTTTTCTTAACTTTATTCTATATAACTATGTGTGTGTTTCTTATAGATGTAGAATTTCTTCATAATTTGAGCCACCTTAAACATCTTGTTGTGCGTTTAATTTCCTTCTTGTTAACTTTGTTTTTAGAGAGTAAATTTGTACAAAAAATGTCCATTCATAATGATCTCTGCAGGTGGTCATCAAATCTAAGCTAAGTCTTGGATGACTGAGTTAAGTCCTGGCCAAATAAGACAGCATATCGGCTAGAGTTCATACTTGTGAATATTATTATTATTCCAACCTAAAAGTGGTGTAATGTCTGTGAATATTTGCAAAAATATTTTTTGTTAATGATAAATGACGATGGTATAATATCTGGATAATGATAAGAAAACATGAGCATTCATGTAATTATATAATATAAAGGTACTTATTATGTATTATAGGCTAATATATCCATTGATAAGTGTATATTGAACTTTAACTTATGTAATCATTTATAATTATATTTATAAATGTGTGTGCGTTCGCGTGTGTGAGTGCGTGCGTGCGTGTAAGAGCACCCTAAAAAAAGGGTCCAACATCATTTACACCAAAACAGACTTATCTCTAATTCATCTTCCAAAAAACTCTCTTTTATTATAATAAGCCTTTAGGTATCTGGTGATGTTTAAGGCATCATCAAATTACCGTTATTTGTTAGAAACATTTTATATTCCTTCTTAAAAACTAAAAGTGTTTTACCGAAGTTAGGGAAAATTTTGGAGGAAAAGGTTCGAGAGAAATTAAATAAGCAAGATTATTCTAAAGAAAAATATGTTAAAAATAAAAGAAATAAGGCGATAATCTAAATTTAGGGGATTCAGTATAAGATCGTAATATTAAGCCTTAACTCGTTACCATTATTCTAAATCAGAATAATGAGTCATGAGTTATGAAAACATCAATGATTTAATTTAAACTTAAGAGGTTAGCGTTTTCGTTCATCATTTTATCTTCAAAATATATATCGTGAGCCAAAATTCAATTGAAAAAATCGAAGTTTCGACCAAGAATCTGGGAAAAAAAATAAAGAATAGGTCAAGAAAGAGTGAATTCTGGCTAGAAGGCCTCGCGACATGAGATGGATCGACATATCGATTGATTTTTTTAATAATCGAAGTAAATCAGACACAAACATCATAAAATCGATATAAGAAGCAAAAAATTGAGTTGACGAAGTTTGTACAGCAGGTAAATTACTCATGATTAAAGTAATCAGATGTTATATGGAGGCCGATTCGAAAACCTGAAACAGGTGAAAGTAATAAGTTAGTTAATCAAGAAAGTTGTACAATTTTTGATCTTTTCAAGAATCTACTTCTTTCGATCAATTACATTAAAACCTAATTAGGTTTTTTCTTTTTGTTTCAGATTATTAATTAGGTTTTTTATCTTTGTATCAGATTATTAATTAGGTAACTAAGTTAGGTTATCAATTTTCTTGAATAGTCATATTTTGGCTATCAATTTTGTTGTTTATTTTTTTAACAATTAATTCATAATTTGATTATCAAGTAAACCTAGATTTTGTATTGGTTTTATTTAAACTTATTTTGAACAAAACTAAGCAAAGCAAATATTTTAATTCAAGTAGTTTAATTAGAATCAATTTATCTTACTTTAGATTTGATTTATGTTTTGAATGTAATAATGCATTTGTGTGTAATATGTCAGTATGCTTTCAGTTTGATATATGATGCGCAATAAGAGTGGTATATACATAGTTATGTTCATAGTGATTGCGTGTTACTAATATATTATGTGAAGTCTTTTATGTAATAAAATAATAGTAAGGTCATGGTTAAAATGTATGTATGTATTCAATACAAGCATACAATTAATGTAAATATACACGTTGCAACTTATAATAAGTGAGAAATGTATCAGCACAATATATATATATATATATATATATATATATATATATATATATATATATATATATATATATATATGTAAAGTATGCAGTGTATGCTAAGGATTTATAAATTTGATAACAATGTGTAAATGACGTGTGTAATATGTATTGTCAATGTCTGTGTATACTTTATACATAAATTGTTGTTATATGTTTGTTAGGTAAAAGTACACGTGTATATTGTAAATAACCAACATGCATTATAATAGTGTTTGATAATTTGTTTGCATAAACAAACAATAATATGAATATTGTATATATCACTAAACAATATCATAGATAAATTCGTACATTAGTAAGGAAAAAGGTTGTGCAAACTGCTGATGGAAAATTTGATCGAATGGTAGTTTTGGATTTTTTTTTGGTTTGTGTAGTATTAAATTCTTAGTATGCTGTTGATAGAGAATATAGATGCTTGAATTTATTAGAGAGAAAAAAGTTCAAACTATTTTATGCTGTTTGTTGAACTATTTATACTCTTTTTGGATCCATGGGCCATTTCCGGTCGGTTCATGGGTTTAAGTTGATATCATGATCCCCAATCCCATAAGCAAATATACTATGCACACAGCTGAGGCGTGTATGCTTATGATGAGGTGTATTCTCCGTCAATAGTTGTATGTGTGATGTCTTATTAGATATGAGAAAATCCATGTACATAGTGTGCTGCGTGTTGGACATTCTGCCACGAAATTTATTGGTCTGTTTCTTTGATAATAAAAAGACAATTTAAAGCAGCAATAGAGTTGGCAGACCTGTGATATAAATCAAACATGTGATACAACTCAACCAAAGTACGATCCAAAGAAATTTAATATGACCCAAGATGTAGATACAAAATAACCAAGTATAATACGACACAACTAAAAAACAATGACGTACCAGCCCAGCTACAAAACAGTTACATGAAATGTTTTGAGAAGACCGAGACTAATAGTTTGGAGGCTCGTCAACAACATAGAAATAAAATTTGGAGGCTCGTCAATATCATAATTTTTTTTGGAGATTCATCAATAACATAAAAACAAAAAAAATTAGAGGTTCGTCAATATCATAAAAAAAAATTAGAGGTTCCTCAACAACATAAAAGATAAAAATATATGAAGCTTCATAAAGTTAAAAAAATAAAAAATGTTAGATATCGAATTCGAACCTGTGACCATCCTGCCATCCATGGATAGTCAAAGTAATATCCTCAATAACATTATTCAAACTCCTTAATAATATAAAATTAAAAAAAAATACAGTTAAGGACCCATGAATCGAACTCAAGACTCCCTACAACTCAAAATAAGTTCAGACCATCTACTTCAGCTTGTTTTGATGATAAACTATTACTTTGTCAAGTTAAATGTTACATAAAAGAGAATAAAGAGGCACAAAATTGGTTTCAAATCAGAGAACTCTATAACAAAATCAACGAAACTCTTCGTCAACAAAGTGAATATACATTATGAATTTGTCAAAGGATATTTCAAAAATAATTTTTGGTCTTCGTCAATGGTTTCAAAGTATAACCCAAACTTCAAAAATTCAAGCTACAAAAGGTAAGTATGCTTTGTAACTTAGCTTAACAACATAATATATATTAGCTATCGTGCATAAATTTAAAGAAGAATTCACCATTTTGTATACATTTAAGGGCTTTAATACCCTTTGGCATACATATAACATAATTGTGCATAATTTTATACGAGGCTATAAGACAAAGTTTTTCATCAACAAAAATGAGATCGTGCAATAAACCCTTAAATATAACAATTTTCAAGCCATTGGTCCAATTAGTTCTCAATTAGAAACTGTGTCTATATAAAACCAATTAACTTAGTCTTCAACCACTTTTAAACCTGGAACAAATACCTCGTATTTGCTTCAAGTACCGGGAGACTACATATTTTCAATACTGTGTGTGTGATTATTAATAAAAGGAGAACTACAAAAGTAAACATGGTTATAAGCCAAGTCATCTTTAGAAAAAATAAGAGGCCATGCAAGCAAACATAGCTATAATCCAAGTCTATTTTAAAAACGAGTAAAAGGTCAGACAAGTGAATATTGCTATATGACATGCCCTACGGGGTATAGAGTTACCTATATGGTCTCCTGACCACTGTATAAAAAGCTTGGTTAAAAATTAGTAATAACAAATCAAGTAAATGGGTCATACAAAGGGTCGTATGTAAATATAACTAAGCAAAAATGATTAATAAACCAAACTTAAGGTTGAAAACCATAAACTTACGTATTTTCCGTACTGAGCCCTGACTAATATATTAAATTTTTGAAATGGTTGAGAAATCAAGCCTAAGGTTGGAAAATTATTGGGTTATGCAATCGACCACACTGAGCCCTAACTAATATATCAAATTCATAAAAATGGTTACTAAACTAAGCCTAAGGTTGAACAACTGTAAGGTTACACAACTATACATAATGTGACATGACTTAAATATGAAATGTGCGACTATGGTCCATAAATCAAGATTAAGGTTAGAAAGCCATAAGTTTACACAAATTTATGTACTGTACATGACTTAAAATTCAAGGATATATGCCTACCTTACAACAAGAAGAAAAATATAAATATTCATTGTTAATTAAATAAATGTTAAGTAAAAAATAGGTGTAAAAAGCCACTTATGATCTAAATTGAAGTTGAAAACATAAAATACAAATAAGTTTCTAAAGTAAATTAAAAAAATTTAGGTAAAATATACTTAGAAGCAACATAAGCAACTTGTTCAGATGGATGAGTTTCTTTGGTAACTACTTCGTCAACTTTTTCTTCAATTTTTTTCAAAATTAGCAGGAAGATGAGCTTTATTGATGGCTATCTCAATAATATTTTGTTTCTTAATAATAACTCGAACAATAGTTTCTTCGAAAGTTGCATCATCAATAGGAAAAATATTAGCAAGAGGAGCTTATGTGGTAGTTTCTTTAGTAATCACCTCATATCCTAATTTTCACTATTCTTTGTCATCACAAGTTTTATCGTGGCCTAATTAAAAATACTTCAATGAGTAAATATATAATACAATGCTTGTGATAGAAATAAGTAAACAAACCAAAACCGATGAGGTAAGTAATCTGAACTGAGTATTAAAGAAGAAAAATGACAAAATATTTAACATGACGACCTGAAAGATATCAACTTAACAACTTGAAGATATTTCAACTTGATAACCTCATAGATTTTTCATTTGACTTGACGACCTGAGAGATATTCGACTTAATATAATGTATTGAAAACATTCCATTTGATGATCTTAGATACATTTAATTTGAAGACCTAAATGACATTCAAAATAATTATTTGGAAGACATTCAACTTGACAATTTGGATCAGATTTAAATAAATATATCGACAAATTTTGAGCTAAATAAATAAATTAAATCCTATTATGTTTCATATATAAGATTAAGCTATTACCACAGTTTGTTATATATAGATTTGATGAGTATCCATGTTATATCAACATATTTGGGCATGTATCATTAAGACAATAAAAATGAAGGCTAATCAACTCAAATATGAACATGAGGTACAAAGAATGAATGACTAGAATGCTAGACTATCTAGACATTATACTAGACCATTTTTAGTCATTATGTTTCATTATACTCCAACTCAAGGACTAGACAGGAGCCCTGATGAGAATATAATATCCAAATTATGATAAAAAGTAAGGTTATACATGTAATTTTATAATAAAAAAGGCATTTACTATGTATTGAAGGTTAATATACCTATTGATAAAGGCATATTAGACTTTGACCCGAGAACCCTAAAGAAATGATCAATCTCATTTATGCTAAAACAATTTTCTCTATAATTCATCTTCTTAAAAGTTCTCTTTTATTTTTAGAAAACCTTTCGTTATTTGATTAAGTTTTAGGCATCACTAAAAAATCCAACACAATCATAAAGTTAAGTTCCATAATGTTTGACCATGAGAGAGAATGATTTTAATCTATGAATAATTGAGTACAAATAGTTCCTAGTATATATGAGAATTTATATTGTCAATGATGAGAAAAGTACATAAGAAATTGATGTTTAAGTGATGTCCAAGGACCATATGGCTCATTTTAAGCTTGGAAAATGAAGTAATTTAATAGGTGTCTGAAAAGTCTTCGACAATGAGGATTTGGAATATGCTGAAAGTCATTTACATGAAGAAATCTTTGGAATATAGTATGTATTTTATGAAATTTTTATATACGCTGGTTATGGATGATAGTAAGAAGGTCTAGAAACATTTGAATGATTTCAATAGAATCATTCTTGATTTAAATGTCGTTACTTTTAATTTTGAAGATGATTATCCTTTTAAATTATTTTTCAGAAGTGTATGAGAAATTCGTTGACATAATTTATGTATGACAAAGAGTCTTTCATCGATGAAGAAAGCGAGGAGTATTTTGAATTCAAATGATCTTCAAAGGAAACAAATTCTGAAAAGTGAGTCTAAAGGTCTTAGACTAAGTGTGAGAGAAAGACCTGGTTGAACAGATTCAACTAAGAAGGTTGGTTCTAGGGTGAAATATTCATTTTGCAAGAATGTGTTTCATATTAGTAGGAACTATCCTGAGAGGAAGAAGATAAATAATTCCAAAGCATGAACGTAGATATGTTTCAATGATCTCGGATAACTATTATTATATTGGTGCTTTCATGGTCTCATTTTGGAGGTACGGTAACAATTGGGTTTTTAATTCTGGAGCGTTATTTCATTAACTTCCAACAAGAATTGGTTTAAAGATTTGAAAGTGTTTGAAGGTGGTAAGTTCGTGTTAGGGAATAAAAAAACTATGCATTATGAAGGGAATGTGGAGTATAAGGTTCAAGTTGTCCATTGGACTTAAAAAGGTATATAGATATGTTAGATTATCAATTTTATAAGTCTAAGGGTAAAGATGATATACTTAGAGTATTTCAAGACTCATTGATTTCTATGAAGGTTAACTAAACTAATGGTGTTTTATTTGTGAAATGATATGTATTGGAAGGTGTGTCTACTGTTGGGAATGGTTCTGCAAAGATGCAGCTCAATATATTTGAGGGTTTACCAAAGCAGGTGGAGAATCAATCTGGGAAGTACTTGAAGAAGTTAAGAACCGACAATATATTAAAATTAAAGAATGAACCATTCACTAGCTACTGTTCTAAACTTGGTATGTCTAAGCGCACAATCTTGAAAAGTACTCCAAGATATAGAATATGTGACAAGATGAACCAAATCTTACTTAACAGAGAAAATGGTATGCTTCTGACAGATGGATTGAGCAAGAGAAAATAGAACTAGACTCATTATAAATATGAGCCCTTTGACTTTATCCGGAAGATGCAAAAAAATATAAGTTGTTGTGTTTGGATCATGGGAGTATTTAGGCTATAACTAGGAGGAATTTAGTATTCAATTTAGTTGAAAGGCCATTAATCACAAATGTTAGCACTACAAATATTACTACCAACGGTGAAGCTGGAGTTGAGGTGGACTTTGAATATAAAGGTGAAGTTGAGGATGCTTTTGTTGGAACTAATTTTAGGGTGGGTTCAGGCTCAGCTTCAACATAGGAAATTTATCTATTTCAAGGATAATGCTTTGACCAAGAGTTTTATGTTTCAGATATTTCAGATGTTGAAAATGATGAGCAATAAATAGACTTTGACGGTTGGCTATCAATTGTTTCTCGATTTAATCTTGAGTTTGGATAGATGTACGTTACTATTTCCTTCTTGAATGAAGAAGATTAAGAGAATGACATGTTGTGGAAAACAACCCCAACTGAGTTTATGAGCTGCATAGGATTTGATCCATTTGGGGATGTAGGTGGACTGATTTTCTATGGTGAGTAGTTTAGAAAAATCGAGGAAATTGATGTTGGAGTCACTGTAAGCCTAGGTGGATAATTTTTAAGTATCAGCTCAAAATGGATAATGCATGATCTTAGACAAAACTTAAGTGCTGTCAGCTAGAACTTAAGCGTAAGAGTTCTGATAAAAGATGAAATTAAGAGTTAAAGTTTGAACAAAGTGATTGGGACGACTCATGTGAGAACTTAAGTGCCAAATACTTGTGTAAGCCAAAAACTTAAGGGTTGTATTTGTCATATTTCCAAGGGGCTTGATGCTCAATCTAACACTTAGGTGTAGAAAATTCGATTGAAATCTAAGAGACGAGCTTGGTCGAAGATAAATCATATTTTATTATTGGAACACAAAGATGCGGGAACATTACCTGCTGGACCTTGGTATAAACAAAATGTTACTAAAGACTTCTGAATATGTCCAAGTGTTTCTAGAAGAAATAAATTCACTAATGTGCCTGAAGAATCTAAAATTGATGAATTATTCTCAACTTTGACTCAAGTAATCATTGGTCTGAAGCGTGCTTTAAGATGGATCAAGATAATAAAGTGGTACATCTTTAGGTGTTAGATGGTGGTGCAACTACATGATGTAGTGTATGGTCGTATGGATTTCATGGCTGAAGTTTCATTTTCATTCGGGTGTCTAAGGGAACAAGCTGTAAGTTACAATCGCGAGTTTTAAAGTTCAGCTCACTCATCATTGGTTCTGTATATATTGGAGAAGAAGTATGAACTCAGTACCGAAACAGTTAGATAATTATTTTTCTGGATATATAAAGTTTTTGCTTGTCCGGTTTTAGAAAGATAAGTAAGGTTGAAGATAAAGCATCGAGAGAAACACTAAGATCCATAGTTCCTTTTATAACCTGAAAGTATTTTGTAATAGAATAATAGTGGTTGTGTTAGTTTTATTTTGAGAGATTCTTCTTGTAACTTTTTTCTATATAAAATTTGTGTATCTTGCCCACATGATTGTTGAGTGAGATCAGTGATATTGAACAAGACGTGACCGTGTGTGATAACTAGTGATTTGTATTTAATGAAGAATCCAAATTTGTGTGAGATAATTAAGCACGTAGACATCAAGTTTCACTCCATTCAATACATGGTGTAGAGAGGATAAATTAATGTGTAAAAAATTATAAGTGAGGAAAATCCTTCAGATAATCTAACCAAGGTAGTACCAGTTTTATGGTTCACGAAGTGAAGGTGTGTAATGAAGGGATATAAGATAGTATAATTAACAAGGGTCGGGTAATGATGCCACTACTTATCAGACCGTACTAGTGTTTGGATGGATGCTACCATATTCTTATTTAGATAGGTAAAAGAATATCATTTTGATCACTAATATGAGCCTTGTGTTTTATGCTCCACATAGTTGAGTCTAAATATAGTGGACGATAATATTGAGGTTGTGCGTGATAATGACAAAACATTGTTGGAGATATAAATTCTATTATTTGTCTAGTTTAAGAGATAAAATTGAGGTAGAAGATAAACACTGAGAGAAACTCTGAAGAGCCATAATTCCTTTTGTAAATTAAAGATGTTTTGTAAAAAATGATGAATGATTGAGTTAGTTGTGTTTGAAAGAGTATTATTATAACCTACAACTTATGTAAAATATATATTTTTCCCGTGGATATAGGATTTATTCACAATCCAAACCACATTAAATTTATCTTGTCTGATTGGTTTTACATGTTGTATTTTATTGCTTCTTTTTTGTGTAAAAGAGTAACAAGTCGAAGCTCTTCTAATCCTTGTTTCTTGTTACATTATCTTCAAAATAAAGGTTTTGCTGATTGTGCCAAAGCTTCAGCTAACGCTTCATTAGCTTCAACCATTGTTGGATATTACATATTGTTATTATCCAGAGTGAGTGGTTTTAATCTCGATTATTTTCATAATATAATATAAAAATAATGTATTTGAAATTTAACTTAATGTAAAAATAATAAAAGATTGTCATAAATTTTGGTAGTCATAACTTTGATTTAATTTTACCTCATAACAAAATTGATGAGCTGATACACATGTTTTTACTGATATTTTATTTTGTCATCTACTATTTTCTCTGTGTAGTTATTCTTCCAAGAACTAACTTAAGAGAAATTCAAGTTCTCATAAGAGACGACACCATTTTATAAATTTTTATTAGTATGATTCTTATAATATTTTTGTATTTGTATCGTCCACCTAATAACTATCAAAATATTAGTATCTCATATAAAACTATTGTTAATATATATGCTTTAATGGTTTTATAATAACTTCTTATGACTCATTATAAATTTGATGTCTAGATGTTTAGTATAATAGGATTTGGATGCCATCATTGCTGACATGTTCAATTTAAATTCTTTGGTCTCATATTTTGTTACATGTTGAGTTAATCTATTTTTAACACAATGGTTTGATAGTCAAATCACCTAAATTTTTACTCGCACGTACACATTAGATCGATATGATTCTATTATGAATCAATTATCTTATGAACTCATATTGCAAACAAATATTTCTAGAATTCTCATTGTAAATACCGTTGTAGGTTTTATAAAAAAACATTATTGACTACTGCAATATATTTGGATTGCCTATTTTCTTATTTTTTTAGAAATGAATAATATTTTAAGTTATAGATCTTTAAACCATTTGCTTTTTTTTGTTTATCGTTAAAACTGTGAACTCTGATTTTGTAGTCGACTGATACACAATGTTTTTTATCTCAAAGAAAAACACCATCCATAAAGACACCATCCTAACATGTAGTCAATTTGTTATCAACTAGACTAATGATCCGACTTGTATACCTTGCAATTATCTTCTTGAAATTAGAATATTATAAGTATATTATTTTTCAAGTATTTAAAAACTATTTTTTTTGCAATTTAATGTCCAATACTTTTACTATTATACATATTAAATGTAAACGAAATATTTGTCTTGTACACAACATCGCGTGCATGAGATTTAATTTAACACTATTTTATACTAATTAGCTACCACTCGTATTTTATTTTCACCAAGTTTAATATAAAGATCACATCATGTATCTTTATATTTGAATTTAAGATGATTAAATTTTTCAGTAAATTTATATAATGAAATTGACTTAAAAAATAATCAATATTATTTTAAAACTTGAATATGTAATGTTTATTGTTTATATAAATTTTCTCATGAAATTACTAATAATAAGTAAGTCAACTATACATATAGAAATATTTACTACCATTTCACTAAAATCTCTAAGTGTTTCAACAATTATTTGAATTGATGTGCTTAAATTCATTGGATATTATGACATAATGAAACTTTCATGTCATTTTAAATGTTTATTCTACCCCATATAGTAATTTAAAAATTATATATACTTTTTATTCATTTATCCAAGAGTATAGATCATTCAAGTTTTGTTTATGTAGATATTTTCGTCGAGATATTTGATTGATGAATATTAAAATTTTATACATATATAGCCGCAAATAATATTTGTATACTCGTGTTTTTAGCAAAATCGTATGTGTCAAATGATCTATTCCATTTTTTACAAAAACATTTGGCAATCAATTTAGCCTTGAAAATTAGGATGTTATTATTTGTATGTGATATTTATACTTTGAAACATCTAGTGAAATCAATTCTATCGTATCTTTTAGACATGATTCTTCTGTTATCCAAATATATTTTGGATATTCTCTAACGTAAACTCATTGGATTTGTAAAGAATTCTTTTCCGTAATGTTTTTACAAAATAATCAATTTTGTTATTAATGTTCTAACTTAAAACACTTTTAGAAGTGTAATTTTAACAAAACAAGCTTGTTTAAGACTATTATATGTCCATAAATTAAAGAATAACATGTTTTTATACTACATACTTAAAATCAAAATACCGAGATACTAAATTTTTTCCATATTTCACTTCTTACAATCTTATATTAGAATTCAAGTGTGTTTTGGATTTTCGGTGCAAATAAATTATTTATGTAGGTATTTTACAACCAATCAGATTGTGCATTTACAATATATCCTCAATATAAAAGTCGCCTTATTTTCACTTATTTCATTTTTTATTGCAGCGGTATCATCATATGTTGGTTAAGAAAGTTCAGACAAGTTTGAATCAAGTATATAAAATACTTTGAGAGCAATAAGGATAAAACTTAACTTATCTTGAGAGCGAAACAAAGTAACTTTATTTGGATAACCTTACTAAATATAAAAGGAAATAGGTTTAGAGAGTTAAAGGGTTCAATGACAGAGTATCTTGGTTCCTTCATTTGTTATTGTAGGATATCTTTAAACACCGACACAATGTTTCAAAAATAATATAACTTAAAAGGGAAAATATTTTTTAAATCACTGCTTATATCCAGTTTTGCTACAAAAAATAACATGACCCCTTGCGACAAGCTCAATACAAATGATATTACGTGGTTTAGATTTGAACATCATGTCGCGATAAATTTGGCTGGCCACCACTCTTTGCGATGATCTCCATGCAAATGACTTGATGTGGTTTAGATTGGAACATCATGTCACGATAAACTTGGGTCGTCACCAAGATAAACATGACCACACCTGATATTATGTAATGCTACGATGATGAATAGTATTTGTATGAAATATATATATATATATATCATTATTGTTATGTATCTTATGATATGTAGTAGACTATATTTTCTTTTGCTTTGTTATTCCAAATCCAAATTTTTCATGTCCAGCTATCGCTCTCATTTTTGTATTTTGTTCTTAATAGTTCCTTACATTTTTTATAGTTTTCATTTTTTATTATATATATATATAAAAGAATTTGACTGTTTATATTTCTATAATGTTGGATCCAAAATTTGAAAACATTAATCTTTTATCCACCAACAGCAACGGAGTTTACAAAAAAAATTATAAGTTAAATTTGGATAAATTTATACCGTTCTTCCAAAAACATTATTCATATAATTAATGATGTAAAACACGAACCTCATTACTGATTTGAAATATACATGTAAACCGAATTATCTACGTATTCATATGATACGGTCTGTCTGATGTTCTAAAATTGTATAATTATGTTAGTCTATTTAAAAAACCATCAAATAAGTGTTTATTAAGTAACTGTATTTTTTCCATAAATAAATATAAAATTAATTGTAAGTTTCTATTTTTTAAATAATGGACTTAATTTTTTAGGTTCGTGTTAGTGTTTTTGTTCAGTTCACCGTAAATAGATATACTCTTACGTTTTTTAAGCTAAGTAACAATTGTATTGAAATTTGGCCTCAAACAGAGGATTACAAAGTTTAAAGATAAACATTAGGTTTTTAAAATTGTGAGGGCTAAATTCTAAAGTAACATGAAACTTGGGGATCAGATTGAAATTATCCCAAAAGTTATTGGTGCTTAGTTGAATTTACAGTGCCTCCGTTTTAAAATTTGGCACCATCAAATCTGTACTCCAGTAGCTCGAAAATTACTGGAGAAATACAGCTTTTTTCTCCTGTATTCCATCTTCAAGCTTCTTTTGATCGATTCGAGAGCATACCCCCTGCTTTAAGAGAAATAATCTTCTGCTTCAAGAGATCTTCAAGTGCAGAATCCATCTTCTTTCTCTCATGTTACCTGATACAAGAGGGTAAAAATTACTCTACTCTTATGTAACCAATTTGTAATCTTTCTAGATAGATTATTGAGTTTAATTCAGGTGGAGGAACAGAGTTTTGATAGTCAATTCTTATCTTTCACTTTTGAGTCCATTGAGGAAGCCAATCGGTTGCTCGTTTTTGCTCTTTTTATACATGTTGTATGGTCATAGAGCTTGATATTAGTGCCCTAATACTATCTAGTATAATTTTCAAATGATTAGGGTAAAAACCAGTAGAGAATAAGTTAACTAATATTTCAGAATCTGTTTCGATTTTAACTTCTAATATGTATCTGATTTTGAATAGAAGGAGACCATCGTAGATTGCTCTCGCCTCAGCCTTAAGTGTAGTTAGTTTCCCATAGTTTTTTCCATAACCTAGTATAAGCTTTCATTCATAATATCTGGTTATAACTAATCCATAAGCTTCACTGTTGAAGGAACAAGTAGCATCAATGTTGACTTTGAATTTACCCTTAGCTGGAGCATTCCATTTCAGGTAAGAAATATTCTCCTTGGTTTTAATGTGATTGATGCATCCAAGAATAATTGCAACCTTTTCATTCTGTTTCCAGTGTTTAGCTTTCAATAATTTCGAGTGATCTAAAGAAATCAATATGAATTTGATGTAGCTAATTGTTGATTCAACTGATGTTGTTTCGTTTTGGATTTTCATTATGTTTCTTTGCTGCCATACTACCCATATAATGATTGAAGGTAGATTTTGATATAAGTCTTGTATGGAGCTGACCAAAACCATGTTCTGAATAAGTGAATAACTGTCATAAATATTCTTAGCTCTACCTTGAGAAGACCTGCGAAATAAGACCAAACACTCCACACAAATTTACATGAAACAAATAAGTGCTCTGTAGTTTCAGAACTTTGAAAAAATTCGTATTTAGATACCAATTGTATATGTTTGGTTTCCATTATAGAACCAATTGGGACTTTGTTTTTTAGGAGTCTCCAAGAAAGCAAAAAAAAAACATTTTCTTAGTGAGATCTGATTCCATAAGCCATCAAACAGTGAGGAGCAAACTCCAGATGTTTTTAAAGCATTAATGATATTTTTAATGTTAAAAGAACCATCTGATGAAAGTTTCCACACTATACTATCCTGTTTAATTTCATTAATATTTAATTTAAAGATAAGTTTTATGTTATACTCAGTAAGAAGAGGGAGAATTTGGGTATGTTCCATGTGTTGTTACCCCATAAAGAATTAACCATCGAACCTTTGAACTAAATATTGTTGCAGTTTGAAGAGAGAGAGATCAAATGTACTCTTCCAAACCATTTGTCCAACCAAATGTCCACATTTCCTTTGCCAATGTTCCAAAAAACATTTCATTCAGCAAATTCTTTAACCTTAGCAAGCCTTTTCCACGTTTAAGATCTTTGAGTAGTCAAGTTGGAGTGGATGCCTTCCTTTACAGTAAATACTGTGAAGTAGTTTAGACTAGAGTAATAAATTTTCCCTAAATGGACCCATAGTTTACATTAAAATGAATTTTGAATGTCATGGATACTATTAATGTTAAGGCCTCATTCCTTGAATGGTTTGCATATTGACTTCTAAGATGACCAATGAATTTTCTTTTCTTCGGTGCTAGGATCCCATAAGAACTTATTTGATAACTTTTTAATTTTGTTGATGACAGAAGATGGTAACCAGCAACTTTGTAACCAGTATATTGGAATAAGCATGAGCACTGAATTGATCAAGGTTAGTCGTCTTGCATACGATAGTTTCTTGCCTTCCAAGTTGGTGATTTTGTCCTTAATCTTGTCTATAAGAGGCATGAAATTAGCTGATTTATTATGTTGACTGAGAGTAATGCCAAGGTAAGTTGTAGGAAGATGGACAGTCTTGAAGTTTGATTGAATTGTAAGAGTTTTTCTGCTTGTTTCAGACATTCTCTTGCCAATAATTATTAGAGTTTTGTCTTTGTTAATAGCATGTCCTAAAGATTCATAGTATTCCTGCAAGAAGCAACCTATTGTTTATAAATAAATGGTTAAACCATTACTGAAAATCAACAAATCATCAGCAAAGGCAAGAATAAGTATGTTTATATTTCCTCTGCCAAAATAAAAATACTAGGGGACAGAGGGTCCACTTGTCTAATACCTCTTCTAGATTTGAAGAAACCAATTGCCTGACCATTGATCAAAACAGACATAAACACTGATTTGATGATACCACTGACTAAGTTAATGAAGTTGTTACAGAATCTAAAACATTTCATAACTTTTAAGATAAAACTATGAGAACTATTATCGAATGCCTTCAACATATCTACTTTGATGACTACATTATTTTCTTTGGTTTTCCTACTTAGATCATATATTAATTATTTGGCTACCAGAATATTATCCTGGATCACTCTACCCTTGACATAAACACCTTGGGATTCAGTAATTAGCTTAGGTAGAATTAAGGCTAGTCTGCTGTTTAACAACTTTGACATGATACGATTCATTACAGTACATAGACTGATAGGCCTATACTGGTTCCAGTAAGTAGGATGATGAAATTTATGGATTAAACAAATGCATGTGGTTAATATGCCCTTAGGAATATCATGACCTTTACTGAAAGAGGTTAATGCATTCATCAAGTCAGATTTGATCACTTGCCAACATGTGACAGAGAAACATTTGTTGAAACCATCCATTCCAGCAGCTCTAGAGGGATTAAGCTGTTGAATGATGTTCCACACTTCTAGAATAGCAGGAGGGGCTATTAATATGTTATTGTCTAAATTAGTTACTAAGTTTGGAATTACAGAGAATATTCTACTTTCCATGCAATGTAATTCATGTTTTAAGATATTAAAAGAATGAGAAGAAATATTATCTGAAAAGTATGAAACAGAAGAGTCGTTAATCTCCTCTTCTTCAGTGCACCATTTGTTGTTGATCTTGACTCCTCTGATTTTGCTTTTTCTTCTTTTCTTCATATCATAATTATGATAAACCCTTTTGTTTCTATCTCCATCCTTTATCCATTCAGCGTGGCATTTCTGTTTCCAGAAATCCTCTTCCATGGTTAAAGCTAACAAGTGAGCAACAATAGCCTTATTTAGAGATGCCTTGTCCTGGTCACTTCTAGAGTTTCTGAAACGTTCTTCACAGGTACTTACCTCCTCTTCAACTTGCTTAATTTTATTAAATAGATTTCCAAAATGATTTTATTATACTCTTTTAGATCATTCTTCAATATTTTTAGTTTATTCCAAAATATAAACATTGGAAATCCATTAATTTCTGCACTCCAACTATGTTTAACAAAGTCATAGAAATCTTTGTCCATTGTCCATATATTGAGGAATCTGAAGGACTTCTTCTACTTTGCTATGCTTTTCTCTGCTTCGTGTAATAGATATGGGTAGAGGAGTGCGGTCTGAACATGTTCTTGGTAGATGTTGGACCTTAGTTTCAAAGAATCTGCCAATCCAGTCCTGATTATACAACACTCTATCCAGCCTCCTCCATCTTGTTTTGTTTATCCAGGTAAATTTAGTACCTACAAAGCCTGCATCCTCCAAGTGATACTCATTAATCATATTAGAGAAATCAAAAAAAGTTTAAGAACAATAGTTAGAACAACCAGATTGCTCTGATATAGAGAGTATGGAGTTAAAGACAACAAGAAGTAACCAATCTTTTACAGTGTTAGAGATGATCTTAGTTCATCCCAGAGTTCCATTCTTCCAGCTCTTTGGCATCTTGCATAAATACATGTGATGCTAGAGTGAGTGTCAAACATCAAGTGCTTAACAGAGGAGTGAACGAACTGGTAGTTATCAGTAATAACCTTGAATTCCAATTCAGAGTCCCAAAAAATCCATATTTTATTAGATGAGTCAGGATAGAACTTGTGAAGCTTGATTTTCTCAACAACCTTTCCAATGAGCTCTCTACTTATGATTGGTTCTTGTACAAAACAACTTTGATGTTCTCATTCTTTATAATTGATTTTAGTCTTCTAACATAGAGGTTTTTTCCAATCCTTCTTATATTCCAGCTTAGAACCTTAATCATTAAGGGTAGTGTTGATATCGTTGTTGATCTCATCAAATTATAGAGATTTAATAACTAAGGATTTCCTTGTTCTATTGTTTCTTCTTTGTTTCAGTTTTTTGTCTAAAACCTTCTGAAAGCTTGGGTCAACTTTCTTATTTTTCAGTGTAGGAGTTGGAGGAAGACTATTAGAGTTATTCTTATTTGGAGATCCAGGTGCAGTGTTGTTAGTTTCAAAAGATCTAAACAGGTTTTGATTATCTTCAAGTGAATTGATTGCTTCAATTTTTTCTGCCTCATTGTTGTTAACTTGTTGGTTGTCATTGAATTCCTCCTTATCTTTAAGCACTATTTCCTGTTCTTATGTTGGAAGTCTCCTGGGGCTATTTTGACTTACATTTGTTTTAGGGATATCAGTAATCGTGATGATATTTGATGTATCATTACCCTGGTTCATAACATTGAGGCTTCCTGGTTCAGGGTTTTGAGAGTTTTGAGGGTTTTGTTGAATTGCTCTAGCTTAATATCTTGGAGAAAATTGTCTTGGGTAGTTTTCTTGCATTCACTGTTGTCATGACCAACGTGAAAACAATGCTTGCAGTATTTTGGAACTTGCTTGTAACTTAGCTGAATCCAATATCCCATGTTATCCCAAATCCGATCCACATACTGTGTTGTAACTGTTTTGTGATATTGATTTCAACCCAGGCGTAACATGCATTCTGTTTTTAAAGCACAACCTATAGAAGCAGCTATAGATTTTATGATATCGGGGTTGTACAAATGTTCAGGTAGCTTCTCTATTCTGATCAAAATAGGTATGACAGGGCATTCTTTTTTAACAGTGAAAGAGGGAAGTCATTTGAAGATTCGCATTGAATACTCATCAATATGCCAAACAAATCTTGACCAAATCTTGTTGACGTCCTCTTTCAGTGAGAATTCCATAAACAAGTGTCTGGAATCCCAGTTTGAATATGAAAAATCACCTTCAAACCTCCTAGCTTCAAAGAATCTGTCAAGTGCTTGTTCTTTTGGTAAACCTTTGTTGAATTTCCCAACTAGAGTATAAGAAGTTGATTTCTTTAGTGAAGTTTATGTTTCATCTTCAAACTGCAATGATATATGATCAGACTTGTAAAAAAAATTGGGAGGATTTATGGTTGATCAATTGTTGATGGTTCTGTAAGATATATGTTTGTTATAACAAAAAAAACGGTAGAATAGCTAATCATAATTTTTCTTGAAAAACAAAAAAGGGTGTCTTGGAGGATTTTTTCTTCGAAAGTTGCAGTTATAGATAAATTAGATAACAAGTTAAAGCTAACATTTTTCTATAGAAATACTCTTACGTCATTTACGTTGTTTTCTATCATTTACATTGTTTTTTATCCGTCTCTAATCCAATTGGATCTTAAAAACGATAGAAGATGATTTTACAAAAATGGAGTGTGAATTATTGTAAGAGAACCACGTGGCTTATGATTTGGCTTCCATTGGCAACCATCATCTTCAGCCTTCCATGTTTCCTTATAGTAATAATCTTCACAATGCATCTTTATCCATCTCCTTAACCCTAACCCCACAAATCTCCACTTTTAATTTAATAATTTCCACTTTATAATAAGGCTGCCAATTTGTCTCTACAACCAAAGCAAGAGTATGTCGTTGCAACTTTGGACCACTCCAGCATTTGCATTAATCTACATATCAAATCTTCTGTTGACATTCTACCATAAAAAATAGCCATCGGAATCTTCTTTTGCTAACTTGTTTATTACACGCCCTTTCATAAACACAACACAACTTGTTTGAGAATCTTCATTGCTTAGTACAAATAAATAAACGCCCAATATACTACTTATGGGCTGAAAAATCAGATATGCATAGTAAAACTATTGTTCTCCTGTTATAGATTATAAGTGAATAATATTTTTTCCCTTTCAATTCATCATGCAATTTAGTTTATTTGTACGTTGTTCAGTTAACTCAATTCATTAGTTCGGACAATATAATTATAATATATTATCGAACAAATTGGAGGATCTGTTGAAATATATTGTGATTAGCTAATGCAGCAAGCTCGGTCAAAGAGTCTAGCCCCTTGCCGGGTCCAAAGGATAGAGCACATAGCTGAGGTCGAACCGACCTGTCGCTGTAAAACATCTTGAAATATATATATTTTTAGTTCTAAAACATACGCCTACAGAGTTGTTATTACAACTATTGATTGAAAATCAGTTATATCTAATTATTATTACAAGTTTAACTGTGGTAACCTACCATAGTAACAATTAAGATATCTTAAGTCCGGACATAGCTCAGCTAACAAAAGAGCTTGGGTGTTGTGATGACTGTTATATCTGATCAGTTAGGTGGGAGTTCAAGTCCTGTTGCGTGCGAACTCCTTTTAGGCCTGATTAGTTGGAACTTCCGACATCTTGTTTGGCTGAGACACATTTTGTGATTTACAACTAAAATGTCGCGGCAGAATGATAGAGATCGAAAATTAGAGTATTTAACCTTAGCTAAGAGGATCCTAACTCATACTAAGAAATTATCTAGACTGAACAATAAATCTACTAGAGCCCTTCATTCTACTTACATTCTGAAATTTAAGGGGATAAATACTCTGTCCAAGATACAAGAAATAATAACATTTACTAATATGTTATGTTCAAAACATGTAATCTTCACAAGCCCTTTAGTTTAGTTATAAAGTACATATGTGAGAAAAGATGAGTCCTATTTGGAAATAAAAAAACTAAATGTCAAGGCTTTAGTACAGAAGCAGAAGAAGCACTATGTTATGTCTCACACTTGTGTGTGTGTATCTTCCATTCAAAGGACATTGTACAAACTTTGTGTTATGCTATGGGGACCATTTTTGGGTTTCAGAAAAACCCAGAAAATCACGCATAGGTATCATGAAACCACCATATATAGTTTACATGTATAGATCTGAAGAGAATTTTGTATCCACAAATGATAATGTTCTCTGCTTCATTTTGTTAAAAAATAAAAAGCTTTGGCTGATAATTGTTTATAGGAGGTAAAAGTGCTTGAGTGTTTGATTATTGTTTAGTAATTCAACATTTGAGAAGTATTTGGAATACACATGAAAGATTTAGTATTTTTCTTACATAAAATTATAATTTTGGTTAGGATTTTTATCGATAGATGATTTACACTTTCATGTGTTTCGTCCAATCTAACTAACAAAAATCTTATTAATAAGTTTTTGTACATTTAACTTCAAAATGGTGAATTTGGAACAATAAAGGTTTAGATGACTAATAAAATTAGTACACTCGTGATATCTTGGGTGCATTTGAATCTAGTTATACTAAAGTATGCATTTATGAATAGCAAGAATTTTTTTTAGTTAAATCTATGAACTGAATTATATAAGATGGTGAGACAAAAATCACACGAACTAATGGTAGTTGAATAATTTGAAAAAATAAAGATGTAGAGTAAAATATTCTATGAAGTTGAAGCAATTGCGTGAATAACACTTGTATATTTTTTCTGATATGGATTACAAAATAATATATTTTGTTGTTGCCAGTGTCCTCTCTCTAACTTTCACCTACTTTACAAATAATAGTAACTCTTTATGTAGTAGTCTCGTTTTGGAGAGGTCTTAGGTTGTTGCCTCACACCGGTGCAACATTTTCTGACATTCCAAACATTTTTCCATGCGGAGGTACGTCCTTGGGAAAACTTTATTGTACAATGTAAGGCCAGGCTTCCGTACGTAGTCAGAGACGATTACCATACACTTTGGCGACACTTGGGAGAATGGAGAACGAAGGAGGCTAAATGTTTGCTGACTAATGAGCACTGATGCACCAAGCCCATGCTCGTTACGAGCTTATTTCACAAATTTGCAAGCCACTCCTTTCATATCGCATCGATGGGCCAGTTGAGGCTTGGTCATGTTAGTTAGGCTTAAAAGGAATATTCCTCAACATTAGGCTAATTTTGGCCAGCTTTGCCCAACTGGTTGAGGCCGTTAGGCCGGCGTGCTCGGGCGTATTGCACCGAGTTTGAATTTCTTAGGTTTGAGTTCGGTTAATTTATCTCAGACTTATTTGTGTCATATCAGTAACTTCTCCCACTTCGTTTCTTAGTGTCGAACTAATAAAGTGTTTCCAATCACGGTTTATCTTTTCTCTGAGGTGATATCACATGCTGGCCTATTACTCTTCTCTTTTCTTTTCCTCATATTATTGCTTATATTTTCTTTTGTTACTTTAAGTGTCGTCACAAAATGTCACTCTCTTTATTCATTAAATACTTTTTAGTTTCACTGGTTCACTTCTCAATTTCACCTAGAGCACCAGTATTTACATTCTCATTTTCTCTCTCTAGAAATTATTTCAAAAGAAGATAATGCATGACGGCTTGAGTCGCGTCTGGTAGATGATACTCGTAGTCTCGATTCTCTGGAGGGTCCCTCTTGAGAAGAACCTTAATACTTGATGATTAATAAAACTATGTCTTTATAAGTGAGGGGTTTACAAATGATTACTATAAATATGATTACTCTTACGATCTTGTTGTTTACTTTTTCTTGTTCTCACACTCACCTCGGTTTGGCCCATTTCCCCTATCAACTGATAAACGTTTTTCCCAAAAGAATAGTGGCTTGACCGTTGAAACCCATCACGAGGTGAAAGTTTGGTCACATAACAATTTTGAAAGACAACTTCTTCATAGGCTAGCCGAACAACACATTAATTGTTGCTCCCGTGTCTACCAGTATTTATCAATCCTCGCACCCTGCAATGCCGTCCGTGATCAAGAAGTCATCATCGTATGGATGGAAAACATCCTCAAGATCCTTAAATTTAAAGTAGATTGTAGGTGTAGATACCCCGTGTGCGCGCGCTCTGATCAGATCGACCCTTGGTAAATCAATTCATCTAGGTCAAATCCTAGATGTGGTGATTACGGGAATTATGCGTATCGTCCATTCGAATGGTGCCCCTATGGAGGGTGGGAGTGTATATCTTAGACTTTTTGACCCCATCATGTTCTCCATCGGGATTATCTTTAGGACGCTCTAGCTCTTCTCATGTCTGCCTTACTTGATGTTGGAGACCACGAGGCATGTTTTGAGAGATTTGGGGCCACTCTTGCTGACGTCTGGTGGTTGGTCTAACAAACTCTCTCAAATGGCCCATTTTGATAAGATTTTTGATCTATGATTTCAACATCCAACATTCGTTCATGGTATGTTTGTGATTTTAGTGTGTATTTGCATCGCTTATGGCGATTTCTAGAGACTGGATGTGAAAATATCTTTCCCGGAAGAACTAGGAGGTCGATGTTCTTAAGATGATCATAAAGATAGGTTATTGACACGGTCAACAACGGATGGTGGACATCTTCATTTGAACAAAATATTATGCACGACAGTCCAATCGTGGGGCCTCCTCGAGAAATATTACCGTTTTTCCTTTCATGATGCATCTTCCCCTTCGTGACTGCTCTACGCGTCAGCCTCTTTGAGGTTGTTGTATTTTTCCGCTCGAGCAATAAGGCCGATTGTGGTCAGATGCTCAAATTTTCTGACCGAGCTGGTGAATAGAAACTTTAGGAGTAATGTTTGACAAGTTGTGGATGCTTTCATAATGGTATTAGTAAGCAACAGCCTTCACACTAAGATTATCATACTATGAGATGAACCTCCTCTACATTTTCCTCGCTTCTGCTTGAGCGTCCACAAGTAACCCACTCATCTTTTCATTTCTTTGTTGAAGTACAATCAGGCCTTAGACAGCTTCCCTAGTTAGGGGAATGTATGGACTGATCCTTGGGGAATCTGGTAGAACCATACCAGGGCGTCTCCTTGGAGGCTGAGATACGACCAGCATATTACCGCATCCTAACATTGGAGGTACTTCATAAGGTGCCTAAAATGTAGCAGGTGGTGCTCGGGATTGCTAGTGCCTGTGAAATATTATAACTTTATTATGTTTAAGCTGAAAGATGTTTGATCGATAAGGATTCTCGAGGAAATTGGAAAATTTTACACCCCATTTATGCTCACGAAGGCCAGAATAACAGTCAATGCATCGGGACTGACCAAACCCTCTCTTGAATAGGGCGTCTTTATTCGAGATGATTCCCTCTGATCAGTGTGACAAGTATGAGCTCCAACGGAGCTATAGTCGGTTTCATACCGTCGTCTGGTGATCACTACACTATGATTGCGGGCCATAGTTCGAGGTTGTTTTTATGCTTGTCGGTGAGTGTCCTTCATTCCTAGGTTCCTTCTCTAGCGGTCGGCTCTTAATTAGTATGAGGGGTTTGAGCCTAAAGTTGGGTGATCCGTCCTTACATTATGCATTCGTTGTTCCTCGCGGGCCATGTCATTTCGGGTATGACCTTGATAAATATTTATTGAACGAGCAGGTGGAGGATACGGTTGTCTGATCGCCTTATGGGACGCAACGATGCTCCTAACGAAATGCACAAGCTCACTCACTTACTGATCTAGGTCACCGATTCTTGCATTATTGAGAATGATGGGATCATCATCTTCTTTGTTATTGTCCAATGGAATGAAAGTAATATCATCCGAGGGAGCGACAGATGAGGCAATGGGTCACTCCTTGTGCATAAGACTTTCTACCTCAGCAGGGAGGATTGGTTCATCATCAATGCTTACCTCTTAGGGCGAGGTGAGATGCATCGTCGTTACTCTCTATTTGGTTGTGGATATTTTCCCGAGCTTAGATTCATGATATTGAAAGTAGAAGTTTGAGATCTTGAAGATATCTAGATGTTGGATGATTTCATTATTAGCAACGTAATCAAAATGGTGAAGCAAAAATTACATGAACTAATGGTAATTGGATAATTTAAACAAACAAAAATCAACAATAAAAGGTTAGCAGACACGGTTTTCGTACAATTCTACTATACTTGTGAGATTGGGGAACAATGATGGCTAAGTTTTGGTCATCTAGCCAATATTAGCCAGCTTTTCCTTAAACAACTAACTGGTCTCTTAAGGTCATTGAGCCAATATTGGCTAGCTTGCAACTAGTTGGTCGCCTAATGCCATTTGGCATGTGGTCGCTTAAGGCCGTCATGCCGGCGTGCTTGTTCACTTCTTGCACCGAGGTTAAGTTTCTTGGGTTTTGGTTAGTTTACCTCAGACTTATTTTTTATGTATTATAAAGTATTAGGATTGGAACTTTGTGGCATGCTATGTTCAAATAAGTAAAGTCCACACACATGCACTACTTATTCTTCTTCTTCCAAACTAGGACCAGATTGGTAGTCAAGATCGGGTAAGTATATTCTTGAATATGACCAGCCTTCGACAGCCGATCCACTTTGGTGACATTAGCCTCTATTTTTTAAATGGAGAATTATCTTCTTATTTGAATGATGGGTTGGGTGTTCGGGTTATACGATAGTTTTTAGAAAATTATGTTTTGAGGTACTCGTGTAACATCTTCATATTCCAGGAAAATACATCTAAGTTACTAGTTAAAAATGATAGTAAAGACTACATGATTGAGTTATACCCGATGACTCCTAAAAATATTCAAATAGTTAATGGGTCCTGAATATTTCTAGGTGTCGCATAGAAGTTTAGAGAAAAATTTGAGATGATAATTTTAGAGAAAGAAACTTCCAAAAGTAGTAATAAAATAATAATTCGTCCTCATTTCCAAGAAAAAGTATAGTGTTTATATAATAATGGTGGAACTAACAACCGTTACCACTACTATCCCTATATTTGTAGAATAACTAACACATCTCAAACTCATGGGTTAATCGTGTGCTGGTATTACACGTAAGAGCTCTGAACGCAATCTATACTTCAATCCGAGTTGAACTCTCCTTTTAAGAACTCAAGAGCTGACATAATCTGCTGAGCTCGGGCTCGAGCTCGTTAAAGAACGGAACCCATTTTGATCTGCTTTGTTAAGCTCGAACTTACTGATGACGCGCTCCAGTTCTTTCCTTTTACCACATTCCTCATCTAGTCGATCAACTCTACTATGATGTCCTCGAGCTCATCCTGGTCCTGAATTCAGTCGATCAACTCTACTCTGTCGTCATCGAGCTCATCCTAATCTTGAATTCAGCAACACCGTGCATGATCTTAAGTTTTCTCCATTATAATGTCGCGTACACCGTTGAGCTCAGTTTAGTGACGAGCTCAGTATCCCTTTAAGATCATCCCTGTTATCTATTGATAACGTCATCCTACTATTGAGCTCGTCCGCGTTATCTATCATTGATGTTGACCTGCTGTCGAGCTTATCTAAGCCATAGAGCTCGTTCTCTTATTTTCTGCTCATCATAATCCAAATTCTCACTGCTCCTTGCTCGTGTTTTGGGGAATCCCCCTTATCAGGGCTCCCCCATAGTTTAGAGGTTTATTATAATATTAATAAACATATAAATCATAAATAAATTAAATACTCTACTTATAATAATAATTTGAATCGTCTTGTGTATGTTTCTTTATGACATGCGTCATCAAGACAAGTGGCGGTTTTCTGACAACGCCGTTTCCTGAAGTTACTTTTTGGCGATTTAGCTTTCTGGCACAATTTTCAAATAGACAATGACATCATAACTTACACGCCCGCACGAAAACGTTCCATTACACAAATAACTTCCCCATTTACTTAAAAAACCATATTTCTTCAATCGTCTACTTTATTCTTCTTGAAAAACTCTTTGCAACCTCAATCCCAGGAATTCACTTATTCCTTCGTCAATAGTTATTTAGGTAACATCCTTATTCTTATCTATTTTGCTTATGTCGAATGCTGTAGATAACCCTAAATTCACGGTTTAAAAACTTTACTAGTAGACGAGTCCCCAAAATCAAGTTACTTGCCCTTACCATCACAATCATTTTGATTTATGTCCTTCCCTAATTGCAGTTTATAGAAAAACCATAGCACCCAAAAAGGGAGTGAACAGTAAGGTCTTCAAAATTGGGGAACCTTTATACGAATGTGTGAATGACTTAGAAAACTACTTTTCTCAAATAGCTCCTAGATACACTAACTTAGATGATGATGTAATCGCCGATTTAAAGGAAAGATGCAATATTCCTGAGAACGTAACCATTAGGGCTCCTGGTCTAGGCGAATATACCTATCACACACAGGAGATAGAAACTTTCCTCTTCACCACTTTGTTTGACTGGGGACTTAGATTACCCCTCCCTGAACTAATTCGTGATTATTTCAGTATCCTAGGTATTTTTCCCACCCAGATGTCAGCAAACGGCTAGAGGCTGTTGCTCAGTATAGTTCTTAGTTCACGCTTGTTAAACATCGAAGTGTGTTTATAAGACCTCTTTTCAGGCACCGATGTAACCAAATTAGCCAGAACTCCTTTCTTCTATACCCATTTTAAATGGATTAAGAAGATTTTAGAACTACATAACTCTGATAGGAATTGGAAATATTCCTTTGTCTTTGTTTCGGGTAATTGGGAACATAGCACCCCTACCCTAAATATTCAACTAGAACGCAAATAGAAGAAAACTTGTAAGCCTTGTTTTTGTTTTGTATTGAAATATCAATTTGTTCGAACTCTTTGATCATGTCCTTGTACCTTCAGGTGAAATCTCAAATCAAACTTTGGGGAAAGAAGAAAGACCAAACAATTACGTAAATCCTCTGATCAGAGTTAGCAACTTAGCCTTTGAAGCCTGGCAACAAGACCCCAAAAAGATGTTCACGCGATACAACTATCTACAATCGGGACTATGGCCAATACTAGAGCTCAGCATAACAGAAGAAGAATGAGTCAGGATGTCAAACGGCTCTAAAACTACCATCGACCGTCTCAAGATGATTTTAGAAAAGAAGCTTCGTGAGAAAAACAGTCATGGCGTTTGGCTAACAGTACCTCAGGTAACACGCAAAGCTGGCGAGCCTGGGTATTATGCCTCTGCTGCATCTCTCTCTATTGATCAAGGTAACGATGGTGGCAAGGAGAAAGAGAAGTATGTAAGTAAAATGAAAAACAAGCACCCCATGTGCCTACAGCTGCTCAATCAAATAATCCTTGAGCAGAAAGAGAAAATGAAGATGAAGAGACTAACTCTAGTGCCCTCGACACAAGGAGGAAGAAAAAACAAAAGGTAATTGACGTCGTTCCTTTGAACACCAGAAGATTTCAACTTCGAGATGAAGGAGGTGATAGCAATAAAGCCACTTCTAATGAAAGACCAGGACCTCTTAACCCATCAACAAGAGAAGTTAGTGAAGGACATAATCCTCCTGGGGCTAAGGAGATAGTCGAGCTTGCTGAATCTGAGGAGAATGACCGTAAAGCTGAAAAAGATACAGTTCAACCCCCCACTCATGCAACATCAGCTCAACAACTGGCGCTGAGCTCATCCTTGGGAGCTCAAGTTCCCTCTGTGGAGAATACTGAAAGGATTAACCCTAACGAGAAAGCTGCGGAGACCAGCCAACAGAGGGTACCTACAGGGGAGTGCCCAAAAGTACAAGTTCTACGTCCCTCATCTTATCTATTCGAGCAACTACGCAGGACACCTGATATTTCCTACTATGATAAGGTTTCCAAAGCAGAGCTCTTACAGAGGCAAACAGAGCTAGTGATCAAGGTAAAACCTGGTAACTTATACATTCCAAATTGTAGACTATATATGTATACTTACTTTCACTGTTGATTGTTTAGATGCACCATAACTCATTCATTTTGGATTATCGGAATATGTCTCCTGTTGATGTAATTGTGATGGAGAGATGGAAGCCTGAAGCCATGTATTTTGGCTCTTCCAAGTTCTGCACTGCTGAAGTCATCCGTCTGAAGAATGCTTATGCCTCAGCCAAAGCTGTTAAACATAAGGCCTTGGATGCTAAAGACCGGTTAGAGAAAGCGGTTGCATCTCTACAAGAAACTGTGTTATGAAATGACCAACGCATCGCAGCTCTATCTGAAAACCATACGATGGTGCTAACTCAAAACGAGAGCTTGCTGAAGAGGAACTGCGATCTGCAAACATAGAACACTAAACTGCTGGATAGAGCCAACCACCAGTTGAACATGGTGGAGGAACAAGCAGATCGGATTGCTGCTCTAACTTCTAAGGTGAGCAAATTGACCAATGAAGTCGAAGAGGGGCGTTCGCAGCTCGATTGGGAATGACAAAAATGGCAAGAAAAGATAAACGCAGCTATGGAGGAGAGGGAAACACAATTGTTCACAGCTGCAACCGATATGATTGTCATGGAGAACCAGAAAGTTGTTGCTGAATTGATGGCCCTGAATCCTAGTTTGAACCTAGGCTCCTTTGCTCACCTTTCTCAGCCTGTTGCCCCAACCTCGATCGTGGCCCACGAGAAGAACACAAAAACTAACACTGCCGTGGTCCTTACGGATAATTACCCCCTAGTAGGTCTAAATAATTTGCATGTTTATCTTATTGAACTCAATTGTTGTCCTCTCGTTTTGTTGTGTTAAACTTATGGTACTTCTTGCAGTATCTGGATCACATTATTTTGAATTGATGCATGTTTTTCTTTAATTATTACTGCAAATGTATGTTGGTAAATGTAGACTATATGTGTGATGAGTTATCCAAAGACCTTTTATAACCCCGAGCTCAGTATGGCTCATTGCGTAGCTTAGACAACATGTGCCATGATACCATTTTTATGGAGAGGTCCTATGGACCCTATTGCGTAGTCTTTTCATACTTGGTCTTTGACCAGTTCGCTAATATACCCAGTACAAAGTATAGACACGGTATGGTCATTGCGTAGCCCTTAAGCGTGGCCAATTAGCTCGTTCGCATTTATAGACACTTAGTCTGGACACAGTATGGTATGTTGCGTAGCCTAATAATGGCTTGGTCATTGACCCATTCGCTGGTTATAAAGATAAAAATCACACACACATTTGGCGAAAACAATAATTTATATTGAAAAAATTCATAAGCTTGTTCGTAGATGCCTCAGTAAAAAAACCTCCCCGCGTCATCAGAGAGGAAAAAGAGCACATTTTTACATCTTATACATTTTGACGATACAATTTTAGGTGATTAACGTTCCAAGGATGCTTGAGTGCTTGACCTTCTTGGTCTGCTAATCTGTACGCGTCATGGTGTCCTGCTGAAATGACTGAGTACAGGCCTTCCCAATTTGGTCCTAAGTTACCACATGCTCCGCTACCAGAACCCTGAAATACCTTTTTCAAGACCAAGTCACCTTTCTTGAATGATCTTGGCTTCAACCGAGCATTGAAACGTCCTCTCATGATACTTTGATAGTGCTCTTCTCGGACCCTGGCCTGGTCTCGTCTTTCATCAATTAGATCCATAGACGTTGACCTAGCTATAAGGTTTGCTTCTTCATCATAGTGTTGAATCCTATGGCTTGGTACTATGACCTCTCCTGGGATAACTGCTTCAGCTCCGTCTACTAAAGCAAAAGGTGTATCACATGTTGTAGAACGCGGGGTAGTCCTATAAGCCCATAGAACCTCTGATACCTTGTCTGGCCATTTGCCCTTAGCTCCTTCCAACTTTTTCTTTAGCCCTTCTAACAATGTTATGTTGGTCACTTCGACCTGTCTGTTAGCCTGGGGGTAATATGGGGTGGAAAGATTCTGGAGAATCCCATACTGTTTATAGAAGTTTATAAGGACCAAATTTTGAAATTGAGGCTCGTTGTCTGTCATTAAAATTCGTGGAATCCCATACTGAGTCAGAATTTGATTATGTATGAAATCACATACCTCTTGAGCGCGGGTTCTAAACAGAGCTTTAGCCTCCACCCATTTCGAAAAATAATTGACTGCCGCAATGAGAAACTGTCGCTTTCTTGTGACCATTGGCAGAGGTCCTACCAAATCGATTCCCCATTTATCAAACAGACATAGGACATGAATATTCTGCATGGGCTCACTCGGTCTATGTTGCGTGTTTGAATACTTTTTACACTTGTGACAATATAGTACGATATTCTCAGCATCATTCGCTTGCTCAGGCCAGTAATATCCAGCGAGAAGGAATCGTCGAATCAGCTTTCGGTGTCCATAATGAGCTCCTGCTTCTCCCAAATGTAGATCTTCCAACATAGAATTAGCTTCAGTTCGATCAAGACAACGGAGCAGAGGTCTGGTTGAGCTTTTCCTATATAAAATATCATTGAGGACACAATACTTAGTTTCTCTGATTTGCAATGCACGAGCCTCACTCGTACTCGCAAGCAACGTTCCTTGGTTAAAGTAGTAGAGGTATGGAGTCCGCCAAGCATCATCATTGACAAATTAATTAACCGTAGCAACCGTTGAAATTAGCTCTGTCGTAGGGAGTTGCTGGATCAAAATTGTTGGATGCTCTCTTGCAGCTACTGTCTTCGCCAAAATGTCGGCTGCCGAATTATCTCTTCGATGGATTTGTTCATAAGAAACGTTAGTAAATTTTGACTCATATTCCTTGAGAATTACGAGATATTCCTTGATGCCATATTGCTTAACGTCGTAAAGACCCCTTGCTTGATTTACCACCAACTGAGAATCAGATCTGATTTTGATAGCTCAAGCTCCACATATTAGAGCAAACTTCATGCCACAAAGGGCAGCTTCATATTCCGCAGCATTATTTGTGACTGGAAAAATTAAAACGCACTGCCTGCTTGATCTCCTCTCCTGTTGGAGTTCTGATTACAATACCTTCTCCTCCTACTATTGTTGAAGATGCACCATCCATTTCAATAATCCACTGATCGAGCTCGACCATTTGTTCGTCGTCTATCTTATCATGCTCTTCCCTTGACGAGCTGAACTCAACTAAAAAATCCGCAGCTGCTTGTCCCTTGATAGCTACACGTGGCTCAAAACGAATGTCATATTCCCCCAGCTCGATGCTCCATTAATTAACCTACCAGAAATATCGGGTTTTTGCAGCACTGTTCGCAAATGATATGATATTCGCACAGTGACAACATGCCCTTGAAATATGGTCTCATTCTCCGAGGTGCAACAACTAAGCTTAAAGCCAATTTTTCAAGGTTTAGATACCTTGTATCTGCATCTGTCCATATTTTGCTTGTGTAATACACAGGCCACTGTTTCCCCTTTTGATCGCGCACAAGAACCGAACTTACAGAAAAAGGTGATACTGCCAAATACATAAATAATGGCTCTTCTGGTGTAGGGGCAGAAAAAATCTCAAGAGATGTAAGATATTTCTTCAGGTCATCAAAAGCCTTGTCGCACTCTTCTATACATGCTAATTTCTTAGCACCCCGCAACACTTCAAAAAAGGGATGACTTTTATCCGAAGCTCGTGAGATGAACCTTGAAAGAGCTGCTAACTGCCTTGTAATACATTGGACTTCCTTGACATTCTTTGGTGGTTCCATCTGCAAAATTTCACTTAATTGAACTGGATCCGCCTCAATACCCTGCTGACTTACCACGTAGCCTAGGAATTTTCCCTTGGCCACACCAAAAGAACATTTTTTCGGGTTAAGTTTAAGATTATACTTGCGCAAGAAATCAAAAACAACCTGTAAAGTGTTAAGGTCCTGCTCCTCTTCATGTGTTTTAATAATTATGTCATCAATATACGCTTCCAAATGCTGCCCCAAATGATGTTGAAAATTTTGATTAACTAGCCTTCGATACGTTGATCCCGCATTCTTCAATCCAAAGGGCATGACCGTATAACAATTGAAACCCCGCTCGGTTTGA